>JAQMRL010000001.1:992450-1519950 GCA_035578175.1 Catonia carolina
ACATATCAGAGTGCGTTTCAAAAAAAATGTTTGAAATAAAATTAATAGGATTTTAAATTTTCTAAAACTTTTATTATATACATTTTTGCGCTAAAATGCGTATGAAAGTCACAATCTTAAAAAATAATAAATAATCTAATTTGTGTAAATAAATTGTGTACATTCATCTAATATGTATATAACATTTGTTACTTTATTTATTTATTCGCCAAGAAAACTTTTTATCATATGAATAACCTTACGTTAATATATTTCATTTATAAATATATACAATTATATTTAATTTAAATTTATGCACGAGGCGGGGAATTAACGTATGGTTTTCAATGTCCTAGGTTAGGTAAATTTAGTGCCTCTTTTACAAATACAAGGTCTTTCAATTAAAAATATTGGGATGTGAGCTCCAAATTTAAAGGTATAATCATTTCCTTCGTGTAGTATCTAACAATACTAAAGAGCTTTTCTGTAATTCAGTTTTTAAGTTTGTGATGTTTCGTGTACTTTTATAATTTGACGTAAGTAGATTGCACATTTTGGATGGTCAAGAATCAAAAATGTATTTTTGAATAGTATTTGTGTAGTACTGTGTAAGGGAATCAAATAGGGCAGTTCGCTGCATTTTTGTGTCTGTATTGTTATTTTTCAGGTGAACAGGTGACGAATACGTTGTACTACTATCGGTTTCATAATCATAGACACCCGAGTTTAAACCCAAAGCATCTTTAAAACTATGAGTCGGATTTCAATATAGACTACTTTACATCAAAATTTACCTCATTTTATTCTGCGTTGGCCCTTAATAATCGTATATTTTTAATGTTGTTTAAAAGTTGCAATATCGAGGTTGAAAGACAAAAAGACCCGGTTTTCTTGATACCGCAACAAATTTCGTGCGTTTACAGCCGTGTAACTCTATAAGTATTTAACCGAAACGTTTGAAATTTTAACACAAAATAGACAATTATATTCTTACAGCATGTACCAAATTTCAAAATCGTAAGTTATTTAAACTTCGATTTATTAACAATATTCTGAACCCTTGCTATCTCGGTAACCGCTCGATTATTCGGCACGGGCAAACTATCGTTTTATTCAGCGTAAAAACTTAGTGCAGATATTATAATAATATGAAATATCGATTGGCCAATGTTGTGGTAGAATTTTTAGAATTACGAAAAATAGACTTGGTAATGCGGGGAGTGAGTGATACTATCCATGTCGCTGGTTTGTGTACGTGACATCCTGTCGGACTGTCTACCTGAATTGACAGACTGCATTGCCAATTCAGGTAGACAGTCAGATTCAAGCAAATTGGATAGTAGCGCCCACCCCCCCACATTACCCAGTCTATTTTTCGCAATTCTAAAAATTCTATCACAACATTGGCCAATCGATATATCATATTATTAACATATTTGTACTAAGGTTTTTACGCTGAATAAAACGATAGTCTGCCCGTGCCGAACGATCAAGCGGTTACCAAGATAGCAAGGGTTCAGAATATTGTTAATAAATCAAAATTTCAATTACTTACGATTTTGAAATTTGGTACACGCTGTAAGAATATAATTGTCTATGTTGTGTTAAAATTTCAAACTTTTTGGTCTAATACTTATTGAGTTACACGCCTCTAAACGCATGAAATTTGTTGCGGTATCAAGAAAACTGGGTCATTTTGTCTTCCAACCTCGAAATGGCAATTTTTAAACAAAATTAAAAATATAGAATTATTATAGGTAAACGCAGAATAAAATGAGCTAAATTCTGATGTAAAGTATGTTAAAATCCGACTCATAGTTTTGGAGATGCAAGGGTTCAAACTCGGGTGTCTATGATTATGAAACAGATAGGCCTAGTAGAAATAGTACTCGATTTATTCCATAGCGTTCATTTTTAAAAATCCTACATTAATATTTTACAAATTAATTATGTTTTTAAAGTGCCATTGTGGTTGGGTTTTCTAGAATATAATTTGCGCACACCTCGTGCATGTAATTTTTTTAGTCTGTAACATCCCTAACTCATCTGCACAGAATTTCGTTGTGGTATATATTTTACTCCCACAGTAAATGAACCAAAGAACTTTCTCCAGGATAATCTACTACTTTCGAGTCATGTACCTACTCTTAATCTCACTTCAACACGACATGCGCGGCTGTGACAACGCCTCGATCGTTTTTATCTGTAAGCGACAAAGTCATATCCTGACCATTTCTACAGGCGAGCTGCTTGTGCAGAATATTTCGTTCTTGCAAATATTCCACTTGTTCAAAGACAATTAGAAATTACCTTTTCTTTAGATTTAACACTACGAAATAAATCAATTAAATTTATCGCCATAGTAGCGGTAGCAGCTTCTTACCGTACGGTGAGGAACAACAAAAACTGAACACCTATTTTCCAATCTGGTTTAATTTATGTAATTTAATATTTTTATTTTCTCTTGCCTATATGAATGTCGATTTTTCACTGGATCTATACATTTTCAGACCCCCTGAACCCAAAAAACATGTTTTTAGCGATTGGTCTGTATGTTTGTCTGTGTGTGTGTGTGTGTGTGTGTGTGTGTGTGTGTGTGTGTGTGTGTGTGTGTGTGTGTGTGTGTTTATGTGCGTGCGTGCGCGCGCGCGCGTGTGTATGTGTGTGTGTGTGAACAAAATATCTTAAGAACGGAACATCGTACAAACTTGAAACTTAAAATTTAAGTTACATACCACTACCGGACCCGATAGGAACATTTCAATCAAAATTGGTCACCGGAAGTAGTAGTTTATTCGTGTAATTTTTTACTTTTTTGCGATTTTCTCAAAAACAGGACCTACGATTTTTTTAAAATCGCCTGGTTAACTAAATTTTTATGCTCTACAAGATAGGGTAAGGCGCCATATTTGCTGAAATTCTTAGTGAGGCCGTTTTCACGTAAAAAGTTGTTTTTTTAAGATTGCGGCTTTAATATGCATTTAGCGCAAAAATTTATATAATAAAAAAATGTTAAAAATTTGAAATCCTACTACTTTTAATTCCAACACTTTATTGCATAATGCTTAGTTTATCGGTAATTAGCGATTTTCTGTTTTTCTCACGAAAACGTGTGAAAAATCGATTTTTTTTAAGATTTTGACCTTAGTATGCATTTTACGACAAAAGGGTATATAATTAAATTTATAGGAAATTAAAAGATCTACAACTTTTATTTAGAGCGTTTTTCTCTACAGATCCTAGTTTAGTGTGAAAGAGTGATTTTCCGTATTTTTAAGCTAAACTGAGGTCGATTTTCATTTAGCGTCTTTCACTCATAATTAAAATAAGGTTGCGTTTCTTGAGGTTAGTTTTTTGTTTATTTCTTATGTTTTATTACTAATGTTAGGTTATATTGGTTTTTATTTGCACCGGCAAGAAAAAGTTGTGTGAGTGTTTCACACCAGATTTTATATTACGGAGTAGGGTACAATACATTAAGATAAGACACTAAAATTAAGTAGTTGATACTGTGGCGGGGGAATAAGAGACAAACCCGATTTCGCTTCAAAGATTAAACAGACACGAGTAAATGACATTCTTTTAAAAACAGTTTTTGGCTTCAAGGGTTTTTAACCTAAATATCAGTAGATTTCTGAGTATTAAAAAGTTTGTTCCATTGCAGTGTATTATCGATTAATCGTATATATAGGGCTCAAGAAAGTAAAGAATTATGGTAACGACTTAAGCTTCCGTCATGTTATTAATATTTAAACAGGTGCTTTTAAAATATTTATTTTTTGTAATATCCCTCAAACAAATTTTACATTAGCGCAAAGTTTATTCATTTCCTAACTTTTTAATTTTTAATTTACAATAAGCTATAACAAAACGTTTTAAAGTTTACATTAAAAACTTTAAAAGTCTTCAAGTTTCTATTAATTTAAAGGTAAAGTTTACTTTTTGAAAACTTACGTTTTACATCAACCGTTCTGACAAAACTTTTTTATCAAATGTCTTTTCTGTTTCCACAATGCCACGAATTTTCTTATGCGTTGTCAGTATCTTAAAAGTATACAATGAATTTATTTTGAGCTTCGAATACTTAAAAATTGGTAAAAATCTTAAAATCGAAACTTAACAAGCATATTTAACGAAGATAAACATTTTCTTAAATCGCGAATAGGATAATTTTGATAACACACATTGTTTGCATACAAACAATGTTCAAATCTATTTTATTAGAATAACAGTGCACATGTAGTAATTTCCTTATAGTATAGGGTGATCATAAAGTCGCGTACTTATAGTAGTACAAGATAACCATAAAGTTATGAAACCAAATTTTTTTTGCGTTGTAGGAATGGAAGTTACATTTTCAAAAGATATTTTAACGTAATTTGTGATGTGACAGAATATTTTATGGTAGTACTACTAGATTACACTACGGGGAAAAGTTGAACAAAAAGCAGTTTGTTTTGTCCGAATAGCAATATCATTTACGAAAAACATATACGTCTTTATTTTTGGGAGTTACTGCAAACCGAAATCGTATGGGAATATTTCAAAGAAGATTTTTTTTAATGCTTTTCTAGATGCTAATGTGCCAAACAAAACCACTATAAGTCGTTTCTGGGATACAGGAAGTATGCATGACTGTAAAGATAGCCTAATGGCTGTCCAAGTGTTTTCACTGATACTGATACTGTACTGTCTGTAAACTGTAAATGAAACATTATTTTATTCGTTTTCCAAAAAAAAATCTCTTAAAAAACTTACTGAATAGATTGCCCCATGTAATGGTAGTTTTTCAAAGGCTACTAAATTTCTAAAATTACATCCGTACCGGATTAACGTCAGAAATCTCCTCCAAAACCAGATAAGAAGAAATTAAGAATACAGATGTTCGTTTCTTGGATTTTTTATCTCTGGAAAGTAAAACCTATTAATGACTAACAAAAATCTGGTGTGAAACACACACAACTTTCTCTTGCCAATGCAAATAATTAACAATATAACCTAACATTAGTAATACAACATAAGAAATAAACAAAAACTAACCTTAATAAACATAACCTAATTTTAATCATTAGTGAAAGATGAAAAATGAAAATCAACCTCAGTTAGGCTTAAAAATACGGAAAATTACTCTTTCACGCTAAACTAGGCTCTGTAGAGAAGCATTATACAAACAAAAAATGTTGGAAATAAAAGTTGTAGGATTTTAAATTTTTCACATTTTTTGATTTTGAATTTTTGTTTTTAGCATTTTTCTTTACAGAGCCTAGTTTAGCGTGAAAGAGTGATTTTCCGTATTTTAAAGCCAAACTGAGGTTGATTTTCATTTTGCGTCTTTTACTCAAGATTGAAATTAGGTTATGTTTATTGAGGTTTGTTTAGTTTATTTCTAATGTTTTATTACTAATGTTAAGTTTATTGTTGATTATTTGCATTGGCAAGAGAAAGTCGTGTGAGTGTTTCACACCAGATTTTTAGTTTTCATTTCTAATCGTTCAATTCCGTAGCTCAGTTCTTCTCGACCTAATCTATTTTGTTGAGATTTACTATCCTAAATAAAGAACTATTATTTCTGGCTCTTTGAAAAACTGCAACCCTGAAAAAATAATGGCTAAAACTAGTTTATTTAATAAACCATTCTGTGGTAAGCAATCAGCTTGTTTTCAGCGCAGGAGTAATTTTGGCTACAGAATATTTATTCAACTTATAATTTATCAAATTTGTACGGGTCAATTGATGTGCATTGTTTATACATCACTTTATCGTTTATAAGTCCACTTCTATAACGGTTTCAGCCTCTCTGATTCGCCCACAATTTAATCAATAATTACATAAGTATATAAATTTATTTTTGTATGTCTATAAAATCGATGTATTTTTATTTTCGTACTCATTTTGTAGTGTAAAATTAATGTGATACAAAATTGCAAAATTCAGATACTTTGTTTTGAACTGATCATTTAATTTCATGAAATCCAAAAACAAATACGTGATTTTTAGAAAGTCTGTAGGCACGTAGGCCTATTTTTCTTAATGTATAATTATTTGAAAAATAATAAAAGTGTATTTTGCCCGTAACAGGCTGGAGGAGTGCTAAATTATTTGCACTCAATGTGGTATAGTAACTTGAGTCACGAGTTTGCCCTTGTTTGCAACGAGGGATAAAGGGGGAACAGCATTAGTGCGCATGCGTGATTGCTTTAATTTCAGTACACAAACATAACAACTTATATTATACTCAGAGCATAGCCTATACAGTATATCGCGGAACCTTTTGTAGATTAACGGTACGAATATAACTGTTACCGTAAACAGAAACGATTAGTTTCTCGAAAATGTGGGCAGACTATTAACAGTGCCGAAAGAAATCTAATATGCAGTGTAATAAAATGGTGTTAAGTTGAAACTAAACAAAATTGACTTTCAATGCCTCTTAACAAAAGCCACGAGCGAGTGGCTAACTACTGTGATGTTTCTCGTTTCACAATTCGAAAAACAAATAAGGAAAATAAAGAAGTGAAGAAGCTATTCTTCAACAGTTTTGTTGACACCTGGTAAAAAAGGAAGCGGTTAGGTAGACTAGTGAGACTGACAGTGAAGACGCCGGTGACAGCAATCGTTCGTAGAAAATTTGTTCCAATAGAATAAGGTAGCTGGTAATTACAGTAAATCAAACATTTCTAGTCGTGTAATTAAGCTAGGCAGTATAATAGGACAGATTTATTTATTTTAAGGTTTATGAAGAAAATTTTCTCGGATTAAACCACAGCTTACAAAATGTATCTAGAAACTACACGGTAGTGAAATGTACGAGTAGTGTCTCACTGTTGAGGTTAACAGCACTGCAAATATTTCGCTTCCCTTCCTCACAGCCTATACATACGCAAAAGGCAATCTTGTGACTTCAGTGTCTATAGTTCCAAGGCTACAAAAAATAGTTCTCTATCACATGGTTAGCCAGTTATATAACTGATGCATTTAAGGGCAGAAGAGGTAAACGTGTAAAAGACACCTGTTAGAGTTATCGTCTTTGAGAGTAATGGATTCGTTATACAGCCAGACCCTGTGTTGAGTGAAGTTAACGTGTGATGTGCAGCGTGGATAGCTTTTTGGAGGGTCTGGTATGCTGATAAGTGTAGGCTACTTTTCCACTCAGTGGAAAAGACTTACTCCTCTACGGTGTAAAACCTGTAGAGGTTCAAAACAGCCTTTCGGCTGATGACCTAAATAATGACAACAAGTATGTATTTATATTTATTTTATAAGCATAATAATTATTATTTGTTTCTAGTCTGTACGTTAGATTTACTCTTACTTAACTTTCTCTAGATATCGTTCACATAGAGTTTCCTAACCCTCATCATTCGAAATTCTGCAAAGATCTGGTCAAACGCATTACGTGGTGCTAATTTATTTTTTACTTTTATAATTAATTTCTAAACTATTAACAAGGAATTCATTATTAATGCGAAAGCCCACCTCAACGTACAGTTACGTAAGTCAAGATTTACAGAACAGTGAAAAAGTACCAAGTTTTTAGCGTTTTAACTTCAAGGACATTAGTAAGTTTTATCAGATGTTGACAAACATAATCCATGATACTTATTGATTATAGTGTAATTATTTTACAATACTGTTACTAGAAACGCGTAAGCAGCTATTTATTGTCAAAAGCTAAAATTCTGGCTAGCTTTGTGAACCCGGGGGTAAACATAGGAAATAATCCGTCTATGTAATCTACAA
This sequence comes from Catonia carolina, assembly GCA_035578175.1. Lineage (NCBI taxonomy): Eukaryota > Metazoa > Arthropoda > Insecta > Hemiptera > Achilidae > Catonia > Catonia carolina. The sequence continues at coordinate 1,000,170 of JAQMRL010000001.1, forward strand.
TTTTTTATTAAACTACTTCTTACCAATATAATATTTATCCTTTTCGATTTAGAAAAGTATTCCTGGACTCGGCTAAAGGAAATGAAACGAATTTTTTATTTAAAAAGTAGAAAGATCTTGAACAGTATAATATAGGAAGACTTTTTTTCTTTAGTTAGAAATATTTCAGTAAATTTTCCCGGAATGACATATTGGGTTAGACGCCTGTCAAGGTAGTTTTTTGTTACCATTCTCTTCCAACTTTCTTTCTGCACTATTTTGAATTGTTGGTAAAAAAAAATCACGGCGTTATGTTTTGTTTATAATATTTCTGCCCTTCTTTTAGATTGAAAAATTAAAAATCAATGAAAAATTAAATAATATTAAGAAATTATTATCTATAGCTATTATAAAAAAGTAACGTTTCGTTTATTTGTTTATTCAGAAACTTCTGTTCCAATTTCAAAAGTATTTATCCTGTTGAAAACTAAGTGCTACCTGAGTACCATAAGCTTTACGAATTTACGTAATTTTTAAAAATTAAAAAAAATTTACAATTGGTCAAATGAAGTCATGTTTTCTTTTAAACATTTAGTGTAATATCAGGTCTTTTATGTAATAATATTGTACCACGAACACCTAATCCTAGGTTCATTCGGGATCTGGTTATAATAAGTACCAAACAAACTTCCTTTAAACTTAAAACAATTATTTATTGACATAAGTTGGCGTAGTGGTTAAAGCAACTAGCTTCTACGCTGGAGTCCGGGGTTTGATTCCCGGTTAAATTTGGCATTTTTTTCATCACTCATTTTCATGTGTATTTTTTTACAACGTTTAGCGGAATTTAGTAATTTTTTGTTTCTTTTTCATCAAAACCAGTGAGAAAAGGGATTATTTTAAGATTGCGGCCTTATTATGAATTTTATGAGAAAAGAGTTACTTTATTATTAAAGTTATAGGAAATTAAAAAACCTTCAAATTTATTTATCTACAGAACCTAGTTTAGAGGCAATTATTCACTTTCCGTATTTTTTAATTCTACAAAGGTTGATTATCATTTTGCGTCATTCACTCATGATTAAAATTAAGTTATGTTTTTCATTTTACATTGTTTACTCATAATTAAAGATAGGTTATGTTGTTCATTATTTCCATTATCAAGAGAAAGTTGTGCGAGTGTTTCACATCGGGTTTTTGTTAATATTTCCGTCTTAATTCAGTAACATGTCTATATATTATGATTAACGTCCTACTGTAAGTCTTCATGCAGTACACAGGATCCCATTACTTATACTTTACCCCCACTTTTTTTGAAGGTTTGGATTTAACATCGATAACGACCAGACTTTAACACGGTAATCGAGGTCCTACACTATTCACAGCTCTAATACTTATCTTGTTATTCGGAATTATCGTTTATCCAATGATAAACCTAACAGGTTTTGTCGGATAATAAACATTCGTATAAAAGAGTTTTATTCTACACAAGGTACTTTATACTAGATCGTTTGTTATAAACAATCAGTTGATGACCACTTGAATGTACAAAAAAAGTTTATCCTTCAATATGAAACTTTATATTGCAATAAAATCTATATTCGATGAGAGTTAAAGCACTTGACGATTGTACCATAGCTAAGAAACTATTTTCAAACAATGGGGTTTATTTTTTAAGAGAATTTTTAACATTATTTTATTTGTACATCTCTTAGGTCAAGTTTACAGATGGGAAAAATCCACTGAATTTTTGTGTGTTCCGTTCGTTTTTAGTATTCTCCCTATTTCAAATTATTTATGTCAATATTCTTTTTTATAAAAAGGAAAAATATATTTATTGTATTTAAAAATACATTTTTTTAATGTTTTAAACCTTATTTGTTCGTTTCTCAACTATATAATACTTTATTTCTTCTTTGTAAATATTCCTTCTGTTTTTTATATCCATTTCCAGTTTCCATTATTTTTCCGCATTATCATTTCCGATTTTCTCATAGTTTTCTGAACAGTTTTCGAAAATTTAACTTCATCTTGGTTATCGGCTTTAAGACAAATCTATCTAAGAAAGTGGATGTCTATCAGTCACCTAGACAGATTGAATTTGAGGGTTTCTTCTACTTTATTTCAAAGCACACTCGATTTTTCTGCTAGTTTCTGAAATGTTAAAAGTGCTACAGAACCACCACCACGCAATAAAATCACTGCTTAATTTTTAATCTGTCAGTAAAAAGGATGACGAATGAATCCTCAGCCGCCAAAATAAATCTGTTCACCCACCATTGTCTTTCTTTTTTCATCTACTCTTTTGATATTTCACCCTGGAAACTAAAAAGGGAGTATAAGCTAGGATATGTTAAGATAAAAACGGATTAACCTAAATTTATATACAGTATATAAAATTCGATGTGGATCAGGGAAATTAAGGAGGACATGAACGGACTCCAAATCTCACTTGAGGACCTCAAGACAAAATCCGGAAAATACCACAGGCTGAAGACCAAAAGATTTGAACAACAGAAACCGACGAAACGACAGAAAGTTGTATATTCTGACAAGGAACGGCAGAGAAGGTCGGATGGATTGAAGGAATACTGGAGAAAGTTCAAGGAAGGAAACATCAGGAAAGGACTCTAAAAACTGAAAAATTGAACCGCAAAAATTGAAATGAGTTTTTTTTAGTTTGATGAACTTATGTAGTCCTATGTGGCTTTAAAAAAAAAATCGATGTGTGTGTGTGTGTGTGTGTGTTCCCCTTTAACTTCTAAATTACTGAACCAATTTTCATGCAGTTTGTTTTATGATGTAACTATAATGCCGGTGCAGGTTTTAAGCTATTTAAACCCTTAAAAAAGTTAGCCCTAAAGGGTTGAAAATAATGTTTATGTCCTACATTAAGGATTTTATTAGGTTAGATAATCTGCTGCTTTTAAACCAGTAGATGTGATTCAAATAAAGATTTGTCATGGATAAAGTCATATGATTTAGCAAATAGCGACGTGGTGCTAAGGATCAGCTGGTGACAACATCACATGATAATTTTATTGTATTTTATTATGCAGATACGATTTTGTATTGTTGAATATTTTATAAAATTAAAGTTCCGTGTTTCTTTAATTTCCGTTTAATTGGTGAGTGATCAATTGCTTTGATATTTTATTTCGACAGCTTGAATCTGTCCTACATAAAAATGAAGAGTCGTTACGATCTAGCAGGCACCATTTTTCGCGTGCAAAGCCGCGACGGGGCATGCTAGTGTCAAGATAAAAACTGATAAATCTAATTATTAGCAATATTTGTTAAATTCTTTTATTTACCAATCCATTTATCTCCTTTTTTACTAACTTACTTTAATAAGCTTGCTTAAATAAGTAACTTAAATAAGCGTTCGTCATATAAATTTGTTTACGAAATATTACACAATTTTCTTCCGCGATTACTTAGAAATTTATTTTTAGAACAAAAATAATTTCTAAAGGAACTCTTGTACATTTTCAAGTGTTTTATCAATGAAATATTTTATTAGGTTTTTTTTAAAACCAACTCAGATTACCAAAACTTTTTAAAACTTTTAGTAATTATTTGACGCATTTTCTGTTTGCATAAGTAGGTTTTTGTTTATACAAAGAAACTTATACTTTAGAATTGTGATGATTAACATATTTTAAAACTTAATACAGGATCGTTCGGGATCTGGTTATTATAAATAATAAATAATTTACCTTATTTTATAACATCTAATTACTAACATAATTATAAATTACAATTACGCTTATTACTTCTATAAATTGTAATTTTTTAACAATATTAATTACAAACTTAAAGTTTTAACTAACTTAAAAGGAAAAGTGGAAAAGGAAAATCGCAAAAAAGTAAAAAATCGGACGAATAAACTCCGATTGACCGATTTTGATGAAAATGTTCGTATCCGGTGCCCTCATAGTATCAAACTTACATTTCAAGTTTCAACGTCTTACGGTATTCGTTCTTGAGAAATTTTGTTCACACTATCACCGGAAGGCAACATTAAGTAGCGAGTTGAAACCTTTACATTTTGGTGGCCCTGAAAAGGGCCGTTTAAGCGGTTGTCGTCTTGATGGGTAGCGTCGGTTGTAGTCGTCGTGGCGGTCGAAGAGCTGGGCTACACGGCGTGTCACCGTCTAGCGAAGACCGCATCTTCTTCCCTCGCAGAAGTGCGTCGTCGGGTACTGCTTCGTCGGGCTGGTGGGCGTAAGGCTCGGTCGAGGGACTGCTGTGGCCATCGCTCACGTCAGCGGGCGATGACGGTCCGGTCGACGGCTTACGGTGATGGGTCGGCGAGTGGAAGCACCAGCTTCTCACTTGCGGGGTCGCCGATTCGTCTTCGCTGGAGTTCTGTAGCCGTGTGTCGTGGTGGATGTCTTGTCTGCTGTCTGGATCGGAATTGAATCTCCCTGTTGAGTGTAACGGTCTTTATATAGTTACCGAGAGCGCTGTTGTAGAGGGCGGTAACTGGCTCGGCCTTGATGACAAAGGCCTCTGTCGGTACGCAGCCGAAAGGTTTGTCGAAACTCTGCCAAAGAGCCTACCGCGCGGACAAGGGCCGAGAGAAGTATTGAAGACCGGTAACACAATAGATGATTAATTAAAAGGGGTGGCGGTGACAACACACTCACAGACCAGTTTCTAGAGACATATTTTTGGGCTCAGGGTGTCTTAAAACGTGTATTTTGTGAATAGACTACTTTATTTCGCAGAATCGATATTAAAACAATCTCTAATTTTCCTACAGTCCATATTCACATACGGCAAGAGAAAGTAAAATACGTTATTTTATGTCCATTGTAATTTTCTTAGATTACTTAAATAGTAACTGCTTTCAATTTTGCATTCGTGGAAGATAGTACGACCTAATAACCAACTATCGACGTAATAAGCTAAAACAAAACAAAAAAATCTGGTGTGGAACACTCACACAATTTTCTCTTGCCAATGAAAATAATTAACAGTATAATCTAAAATTAGTAATAAAACTTTAGAAATAAACAAAAAGCTAACCCCAAACAACATAACCTAATTTTAATCACGAGTGAAAGACGCAAAATGAAAATCAACCTCTGGCTTTAAAATGCGGAAAATCACTCGTTCACGCTAAACTAGGCTCTGTAGAGAAAAATGCTCTAAACAGAAGTTGTAGATCTTTTAATTTCCTATAAATTTCAATATATACACTTTTGTCGTAAAATGCCGAAATCTTTAAAAAAATCGATTTTTCACACGTTTTTGTAAGAGAAAGCAGAAAATCGCTAATTACCGCTAAACTAAGCGTTATACAAAAAATGTTTGAAATAAACGATGTGGGATTTTAAATTCTCTACATTTTTCATATACTTTTTGCGTTAAAGTGCATGTTAAATTCGGAACCTTAAGAAAACCATTTTTTACGAGAAAACCGCCTCACCATGAATTTCAGCAAACATGGCGCCTACCCTATCATGTAGAGCACAAAAAATTTAGTAAATGAAGCGATTTTTAAAAAAATCGTAGGAGCCGTTTTTGAGAAAATTGCAAAAAAGTGAAAAATGGCACGAATAAACTACTACTTCCGGTTGACCGATTTTGATGAAAATGTTCGTGTCGGGTCCGGTAGTGGTATGTAACTTAAGTTTGAAGTTTCAAGTTCATACGATGTTTCGTTTTGAGATATTCTGTTCACACACGCGTGCGCACGCGCGCACACACACACACACACACACACACACACACACACACACACAGACCAATCGCTAAAAAATGTTTAATGGGTTCAGGGGTTCTGAAAACGTGTAGATCCGGTGAAAAATCGATTTCGAAAAATCGACATGAAAACAATACCTTCCTTCCTATAATATATTCATATAGGCAAGAAAATGTAAAAAAACCGAGGAAAACTCTTGGCGTAATGTTACGTTATTAGCCATACGTTTTTGCATTTTCTAAATGGCGTGGTATTATGTCTGAAACCAGTTTTGGGTTATTCAAAACCGTTCGAAACTAGCCTATAATGTAGCTTGGGTGCATTAATAGTCTAATGGCTATTACTCACAAAAGCCAAACCCGTATTTTTTTACTCTTTAGAGCGAAATGCAGTGTATTTTAAATTACTTCTACTTTACATTACATATTAAATTTACAGTAATGTTATATGTTCATTTTACAGTTAAGTGAAACGAATATAGAACACATTACTGTTTAGTGTTTCGACTCGAACATCATGTCGTTGTGTTTGTCTGCCTTTGTAAAAGGATGGAATAAAAATACTGTATCGATCTTGAGGTCTTTGTTTGTTTCAACTGTTCTTCTTCATCCTGTTAATTTGTAAATTATTTAACTCTCGGAAAACTTTTGTTAATGATATAGTTATGTATGTTTCATCCTAAAATAGTCAATGCTCCAGCGCTAAGTTTTTACATCAGTGGGTTGTTTCATAAAGCATTAAAATAACAATTTTATTTACGCAGTATAAATAGTATTTTATTTACGCAGTGTGAAAGTATTGTTTTTATGTCGATTTTTCAAAATTAATTTTTCACTGGAAATACACGTTTTCAGACCCACCCGAACCAAAAAAAAAAAATGATTTTAGCAAATGGTCTGTGTGTGTGTGTGTGTGTGTGTGTGTGTGTGTGTGTGTGTGTGTGTGTGTGCGTTTGAAGAAAATAATGAACAGAATATTATACGAAGTTGAAAATTGGAACTTAAGTTATTACAAGGAGGCTCGACACGAACATTTTCATCGAAACCTTTTAACCCGAAGTAGTAGTTAATTCGGGAAATGTTTCATTTTTTTTGTATTTTCAAAAAGCTCTTACGATTTTCTTTAAAATTGCCTCATTTACTACACCTTTTATGCTCTAATAATAGAGTAAGTGCCGCATTTTCTGAAATTCTTGAGGTTGGTTTTCTCTTGGTAAATAATGGTTTTTTTTAAAGATTGTGGGCATTTCATGGCAAAAGCGTAGACTACATAATTAAAGTTATAGAAAATATAAAACCTATAACTTTTAATTCAAGCGATTTTACTTTCTCTTGCCTTTATGAATATATAGGAAGGAAAGTATTGTTTTTTGTAAATTTTTTCGAAATCCAGTTTACACCCTATCTACACGTTTTCAGACCCCCTGAATCCAATAAAAAAATATGTTTTTAGCGATTAGTCTTTGTGTGTGTATGTGTGTATGTCTCTCTCTCTCTCTCTCTCTGTGTGTGTGTGTGTGTGTGTGTGTGTGTGCGCGCGCGCGTGTGTGTGTGTGTGTGAACAAAATATCTCAAGAACGGGACATTGTACGAAGTTAAAACTTAAAACTTAAGTTAAGTACCACTAGCGCACCCGACACGAACATTTTCATCAAAATCAATTAACCGGAAGTAGTCGTGTAATTTTTTACTTTTTTGCGATGTCCTCAAAAACAGCTCCTATGATTTTTTTAATTAAAACCACCTAAGTTACTACATTTTTCATGTTCTACAAGATAAGGTAGGCGACATGTCTGCTAAACTCTTGGGGAGGCTGTATTTTTTGTAGAAAAATACGAGCTATTAAGATTGCAGCCTTGATATGCATTTCAGCGCAAAAGTATATATAATTAATGTTGTAGAAAATTTAAAAATCTACAACTTTTATTTCAAAAATTGTTTTGCATAACGCTTAGTTTAGCAGTAATTATTGATTTTCTGTGTTTTTGTTTTCATAAAAGTGCGTAAAAAATCGATTTTTTTAAGATTTCGGCCGTAGTATTCATTTTACGACAAAAATGGATATAATAAAATTTGTAGGAAATTAAGAGATTTACAATTTTTATTTAAATTTTCTTCTCTACAGAGCCTAGTTTAGCGTGAAAAAGTGATTTTTCGTATTATTAAGATAAACTAAGTTTGGTTTTCATTTTGCAAGATCCACTCATGATTAAAAATTAGGTTATGTTTTTTGAGGATAGGTTTTTCGTTTATTTCTAGTGTTTTATTACTAATGTCAGGTTATACTGTTCATTATTTTCATTAGCAAGAGAAAGTCGTGTGAGTGTTTCACACTAGATTTTTTTAGTATAACGCTTAGTTTAGCGTCAATTAGTGATTTCCTGTATTTTTTCTCATCAATATCGGTAAAAAATTGAACTTTTGAAGATTGCGGCTTAAACGTAATTAATTGTGACATAATTTTGGGTTTCAGGTGCTTCTTTGATATTTATACTCTACTATTTGATATTTAATGTATAATTTGTTTAGATAGCAATCAAAATCGAACTTTCTGACATTAGGATAATAGCAGACGCGAACAGTTAGTTCTATGTATATATAGAAACACGCGCAATAACACTGATGTTTATATGTAAATTTGTGTCGGCCTGTTTGTCGATATTGTGCCGCCTGCCATGACAGCTGAATCACGGCTGCTTTTCCCTCTCGGTGACATCAGTTAACCGGTCTATTTATTAGGGACGTTTGACCTAATTTCATCTATATTGATTTTTGATTTTCCTTTCCTTGAAAGGAAATTTATTGTCAATTAGATTAGTTATTAATAAATGTTACGGTAAGCCACCCTAATTTTTACTTTCTCTTGCCTATATGAATACATAGGAAGGAAAGTATTGTTTTCATGTCGATTTTTCGAAATCGAGTTTTCACTGGATCTATACGTTTTCAGACCCCCTGAACCCAAAAAAACATGTTTTTAGCGATTGGTCTGTGTGTGAACAGAATATCTCAAGAACGAAACATTGTACGAACTTGAAACTTGAAATTTAAGTTACATACCACTACCGGACCCGACACGAACATTTTCATCAAAATCGGTCAACCGGAAGTAGTAGTTTATTCGTATAATTTTTCACTTTTTTGCGATTTTCTCAAAAACTGGTCCTACGATTTTTTTTTAAATCGCCTGGTTTATTCATTTTTTTATGCTTTACAAGATAGGGTAGGCGCCATAATTGCTGAAATTCTCGGTGAGGCTGTTTTCACGTAAAGAAATAGTTTTTTTAAGATTACGACTTCATTATAAATTTTAGCGCAAAAACTTATATAATAAAAGTTGTAGAGAATTTAAAAACCTACAACTTTTATTTCAAACATTTTTTTGTATAACGCTTAGTTTAGCAGTAATTAGCGATTTTCTGTTTTCTTCTCACGAAAACGTGTGAAAAATCTATTTAAAGATTTCGGCCTTAGAATGCATTTTACGACAAAAGTGTATAGAATTAATTTTATAGGAAATAAAAAGATCTACACCTTTTATTTTAAGCATTTTTCTCTACAGAGCCTAGTTTAGTGTGAAAGAATGATTTTCCGTATTTTTAAGCTGAACTGAGTTTGATTTTAATTTTGCGTCTTTCAGTCATGATTAAAATAAGGTTATGTTTATTGACATTAGTTTTTTGTTTATTTCTAATATTTTATTACTAATGTTAGGTTATATTGTTAAATATTTGCATTGGCAAGAGAAAGTTGTGTGAGTGTTTCACACCAGATTTTGTTTTTGCTAGTTGTCAAATAATTCCACACATTTTATGATTGACACTCTTACTGGATATCCACAACAGTTATAAACACTTGAGTCACGAGATTTCCCTTGTTTGCAACGAGAGGAAAAAGGGGGAAAGCATCAGTGCGCATGCGCGACTGCTTTAATTTCAGTACGACTAACATAACAACTTATACTATACCCAGAGCTTATACAGTATATCGTGGAACGTTTTGTAGGTTAACTATATGAATATAACTGTTTGTTACCGTAATCAGAAATGTTAGTTTCTCGAAAACGTGGGCTGACTATTCACAGTGTTGAACGAAATTTAATATGCAGTAATGCTGTGAAGTTGAAGCTAAACAAAAATGCCTTTTCCTGTCATTTAACAAAAGACATGAGCGAGTGGCTACCTACTGTAATGTTTCTCTTTCTACAATTTGAAAAATAAAAAAGGAAATTAAAGTGTTGAAACCTGGTAAAAAAAGAAACGGTTCAGTAGATACTAGTGAGACTGATAGTAAAGAAGGTAAATCATTTGTTTAAAACTTTGTTCCAACGGAATAAGGTAGCTTAAATTTACAGTGAATCAAACATTTGTACTCTTGTAATTAAGCTATAGGCAATATTACAGGTCACATTTATTTCTTATAAGGTTTATGAAGAAAACATTTTATCGGAATAAACCACAGCTTACAAAATGTATGTAGAAACTCCACGGTAGTGAAATATACGAGCAGTGTCTGCCTGTTGAGGTTGGCAGCTCTGTCAAATTTTTACTTGCTTTCTCACAGCCCATCCATACGCAAAAGGCAATCTCGTGACTTTAGTATCTGTATGTGTGGATTAAGGTGGAAACTAATCACCTCACCTCGTAAAGACTACTATTTAAGGAACTTAAATTACCTACAGTATGTTCACTCTACATTTTTGAGGTAATAATGTATGCCAAGCAATATTTTTAAGCAAAATTTCAGCGTCCACGAACACATAACAAAAGAAACAGAAACGATTATTACAAGGCTAACCACACCACTAAATTTTTTGTACGAAAACTTACCTACAAGGGAAGAAAATACGTCAATAAATTACCACAACTTTTAAAATGTGATATTTTGCTTTCATTAAAAAAATCTGAAAAATTACTCTTGAATGATGAAACTTTTTATTGTGTGTAACAACTTCTTTTTAAATAACATTTTATAAAAATAAAACGAGAAAGAATTAAAAAAAATTTGGTGTGAAACACTCACATAACTTTCTCTTGCCCATGCAAATAATTAATAATAAACTTAACATTAGTAAAAAAACATTAGAAGTACAAAAACTAACCTTAATAAACATAACCTAATTTTAATCATATATGAAAGACGCAAATTGAAAATCGACCTCAGTTTGACTTAAAAATACGGAAAATCACTCTTTCACGCTAAACTAGACTGTCGAGCAAAATGCTTTAAATGAAAGTTGTTGATATTTTAATTTCCTATAAATTTAATTATGTAATTTTTTGCCAAAAATGCATAGTAAGGCCGAAATCTTAAAAAAATAAATTTTTCACGCATTTTCGTGAGAAAAAAATAAAAAATCGCTAATTACCGCTATGCTTAACAATATACAAAAAAATATTTGAAATAAAAGTTGTAGGATTTTAAATTCTTTACAACTTTTATTATATAAATTTTTGCGCTAAATTTCATATTAAAGCCGTAATCTTAAAAAAACAACGTTTTTACGTAAAAACAGCATCACCAAGAATTTCAGCAAACATGGCGCCTACTCTATCTTGTTGAGCATAAAAAGTTTCGTAAACTAGGTGATTTGTAAAAAAATCGTAGGACCAGTTTTTGAGGAAATCGCAAAAAAGCGAAAAATTACACGAATAAACTACTACTTCCGGTTGTCCGATTTTCATGATCATGTTCGTGTCGGATTTGGTATTGGTGTCTAACTTAAGTTTCAAGTTCGTACGATGTTCCGTTTTTGAGACATTCCGCACACACACACACGCGCGCGCGCGCGCGCACACGCACACACACATACACACGCGCACACACACACACACACAAAAAGACCAATAGCTAAAAACATGTTTTTTGGGTTCTGGGGGTCTGGAAACGTGTAGATCCGGTGAAAACGCGATTTCGAAAAATCGACATGAAAACAATACTTTCCTTCCTGTATATTCATATAGGCAAGAGAAAGTAGAAATCCTTTCACGAGACGATGCGTCTCATGGCTGGTGAAATTTTTTAAAAAGGTTTACTTTTCACTTATGGCAAAAACCACTAGTTATTTCTATATCTACACTTTAAGAGAAATCGGGTGACACACCTTTTCTTTCCAAATTCCGGTTTTGATTTCTTTACTTTCGGTTTAGGGCCACTTCCATCAAAACCGGAATTTAAAATTTAATCCAGACCCACTATTTTTGTGTGGATTACGATTTCGAAAACTGTTTGCTGCTATCTCTTGTAGTTTCTGATATCTGGGTGTTACGGACGGACAAAGGAAAATGATAGATGACAATTTTTTTAAATTTTCACTAATAATTCAACACCTAAAGAAATAATGTCTAAAAGAATAAATCAACACCAAAAGCTTATAATAAGAAAATTGTATACTATAGTCACTTGAATCACGAGTTTGCCCTTGTTTGCTACGAGGGTTAAAGGGGGGAAAGCATCAGTGCGCATGCGGGACTGCTTTAATTTCAGTACGACAAACATAACAACTTATAACGGGTGTTTCAAAAAGGACGCACTTCGAAGTTTGAGAACGCTCATTTATTACATTAAGTAATTACAAATTATACAAATTATACGGTATGAAATTATTACCTTTATAACATTCAAATTACCTTTAAAACTTCACAATAAATGTCAAAATGACTTCCTCCGCTTGTAATGCAAGTTCGGACACGTTTCATAACATTTGCAGCCACTTTTCATAGTGTTTGCTCATTAATGTTTGTAATCTCACTTTCAATATTAGCCTTCAATTCTTCAATTGTATGAGGATTGTTTTTAAAAACCTTACTCTTTAAGTTCCTTCAAAGAAAAAAATCCGCAGAAGTAAGATCTGGGGATCTTGGTGGCCACAATCCTTTTGATATCACACGATGGCCAAAAAATTCTCGTAACATATTCAGCGTTTCAGTAGAAGTATGGCACGTTGCATTATCCTGCTGAAACCAACAATCTCGATCGTGTAATTCTAACAACGCTATAAATTGTTCAATTAAGTTGCGGTACACCACACCATCTACAGATGTGTCAAAAAATAAAGGCCCAACAATACGACGCCGGGAGATCGCACACCAAACACCAATTTTGCGTGCGTGTAGTGGACGTTCATGAAATGTGTGAGGATTATGAGCGCTTCATATTCAGCAGTTTTGGCTGTTGATGTAACCATCCAAGTGGAACCATGCTTCGTCACTGAAATAAACACGATCCATTATTTCAACACCGTTGTCATTAACAAGAGAACGTATCCAACGACAATACTGTATACGTTTCCCATGGTCAACGTTTTTCAGTTCATGAGCGACACCGATGCGGTAAGGATGCAGATTTAATTTTTTTGTAGCCCTTAAAGCGGAAGATAGTGATAATCCAGCCTGTGAAGATAAATTTTTTAGTGATTTGCCGGGTGAGGTAGCCAAACGTTGTTTCACATCGTCCAAAACTTGTTCTGTTAACACTGATGGTCGACCTGTGCTTTTCCGATCCTGTACACTGCCAGTCTCACGAAATTTATTAATCAGACGCGATATTGTGGTGTTATTAGGTACTTCAGAATTGGGAAATTTTAACTGGAACTCGTCTTTCACTTGTTCGTAAGATTTATATGCGCAATAACTTTCAATAACAAAAACACGTTTATCCTTTGAAAAAAATCATGTTTGAACTTATACAGACACTACAGACACAAATGAATACTGGGATAGCACTAGTACATGTCAGTAATACACAATGGGTCACCAATGAGTACGGTAGTGCCAACTGTTATTTGGGGGGGAAAAATATTCCCTATGCAGAAAATATTAACCCTTAAACTTCGAAGTGCATCCTTTTTGAAACACCCGTTACTATACCCAGAGCATATATATTATATGGCGGAAACTTTTGTAGGTTAGCTGTACGAATATAACTGTTTGTTACCGTAAATACAAATGTCGGTTTCTCGAAAACGTGATCAAACCATTCACAACGTTGAACGCAATGTAATAAAATGTTGTGAAGTTAAAGCTAAACAAAAATGCCTGTCCGTGTCTCTTAACAAAAGTCGTGAGCGAGCGGCTAACTACTATCATGTTTCTCTTCCCACAATTCAAAAAAAGGACATTAAGGACGTGAAGAAGCTATTCTTTACCAGTTTTGTTGAGAACTGGTAAAAAAGAAAACGGTTAGGTAGATATTAGAGAGACCGATAATGAAAACGCCGATGACAGCCATAGTAAAGAAAGCGATTCATTCGTAATTACAGTAAATCAAACACTTCTAATCTTGTAATTAAGCTATAGGCAATATTTCAGGTCATATTTATTTTTTATAATGTTTATGAAGAACTATTTTCTCTGAATAAACCACTGCTTACAAAATGTATGTAGAAACTGCATGGTAGTGAAATGTACGACTAGTGTCTTTTTGTTGAGGTTAGCAGCACTGCAAATATTTCACTTCCCTTCCTCACAGCCCATACATAAGCAAAAGGCAATCTCTTGACTTCAGTATCTATACCTGTACTGTGCAAATTTAATAAATGGCACACTTATTGTAATGAGTAAGCTTCTTGTAATAGGTCAGTGTGTGATTAAAATAATTGGCCTACGTATAATCAAGGTTATGCATTAACTTATACATTTTTGACATATTTTATATTTCCTCGGGGCTCTCCTGGACGCTATTAGCAAAAAAAGAAAAGAAAATTAAACAATTCCTTCCGTATTCCGTACTAACCCGTAATAAATTGTTGATTGCTATCCCCTGGATTCAATACTAACCCTTAGTTCACAAATGAATGGGTCAACGGAAAAACGTTGCAAGTAACAAGAATAAAACAAGAGTAAAAATAAAACAAGAGTAACAAGAATAAATTTTTACAGAAAGTGAAAGATATCATCTAATTCTTAGCTGTATAACGATTTTTTTCTGTATGACGATTTTGTTTCAAGAATTTCTGAGATTTTAGTTACAATTCTACCCGTTAGAATTCACTATTATGATCAAATAGAGGATTTACAGAGCGTATTACACTGAAACCTCACTTTTCTAAATTTTGTCAGTAGCAACGTTTTTTTGTTGAGCCTTTCAAATAATAACTAACTCACTACTAAGCCGCTGACTGTTTTTACACTGGCGATCTAATATCTTCTCCAAACAATTGAGACCCTTCCAATATTTCCTCCATTTGTGCGAAATATGGCAGAAGAAATAAAAATAAAAACAAATGTTTCTACTGGTTTTGAATTCGGAGAATTCTTATTCAAAACACTTCATTCACCGCAATTCACCATCCATGTTCAATACTCGTTACTTCATACAATAAAAAACTGATTCCCTCCGCCATTTCTAGAATATCACTGTACAATGTTACAAATTTTTTTTAGAGTTGTCATTCTCTTTTTACTACTTAAGATCAAGTAGTCGATATGTTTTATTTTTTATTCAACAACTAAAGAATAAAATATATTCTGAACTTGAGAATTCTAGGGAATCGGAATGTTTGAAAATTATTGAGTAAATAAATATGTAAGGGCTTCTATATGTAAAGAATACTTTTACATGTGTGGAAGTATAACTTCGTCGACTTCCGAAATTATAGGAAAATTTTAACGGGCAGTTCCATTAGATTAATAAGTTTACTTTAGCGCTTGACATGACGTCACTCATACTAAACTAACTTCTCCGTACCTTAAGTGATCAAATTGCTTTTAATTACTACGCGATGCAATCACGTAGATACGTAGGCTTGGTTTTACCATGTCTCTACTTGTTGAAGTGACACACATCTCTAAAACAAACAAAACATTGATTTTTTTTCTTTATTCAGTAAATTTATACTAATAGTCAAAATATCACAAAATATTTACAATTCAAAGTAAATGTAGCATTAAACTTCATAACTTTTATTTTTTTCTTTATCTTTTGCACACTCTATAGAGTGAAAAATCTTTGCAATGAGGAAACATTTTTTATTTCAAAAATTTAACGGATATTTGAAAATTAATGACCGTTTGAAGTGTTCCTTCTTGTTACTAAACTAAAATGTATGGTTGTATTAGTAATTTTTTTAAGTAATTTGTAAATAAACCTATCCAACTTTGGAAAATCCTCAATTTCTAGGATAGGTCGCTCGATAATTTGATATTGTTAACACTTAAGTATAGGTTCGATCGGGATCTGGGCTTGTTAAATAGTAAACATACTTCCATTAAAGTTGTAACAATATTACTTAGTGACAAAATTAATTATTAAACCTACTAACAAGTATAATTATTACTAGACTATTACGAACCTTTTCTTTAGAACACAAAACAATTGATGTACCTGTCCACAACCACTCTTTTTACACTGTACGTACGATTAATATAATTCAAAATCAGTTCTGTAACTAAATTATTTGGAACGGTCCGACACACTTTCCATTGTCAATTCAGGTATTGACTGACTGACTACAAAGACGGTAACTGGTTTTGCATCTGCGATCTGATGTTCTCCATTGGAAGCCCAAAGTCCTCATTAAAAACGGCGATGCGTAATATTTGTGAAACAATTTTGAAAGTGATATTTTTAATATTTGAAAGTTGCCTTACCAAAAATTGATAAGTTTTGTGTTATTTATAAAAACCAAAAGTAATTAAACCACTACGAAAAGTACAGTATTATGAAAACATTAGGTCTGTATTAAACATACGCATTACTATGAAATGAAATATGAAACTTTTTAATAATAGAAAAAATATTCAATGTCATGTTCAATGTCAATACTTTGAATGCTGCGTTAGAAAGTGACTATAGCAACTAGAGAAAAAAAATAGATTCGACGAAAAGATGTGGCAACGTGGTTACACTTCTTCCAGCCACATTAATCTATTATTTAAATATATTAAAAAAATCTGGTGTGAAAGACTCACACAACTTTCTCTTGCCAATGCAAATAATTAATAATAAACCTAACATTATTAATAAAATATTAGAAATAAACAAAAACTAACCTCAAAAACATAACCTTATTTTAATCATGAGTGAATGACGCAAAATGACAATCGAACTCAGTTTGGCTTAAAAATACGGAAAATCACGCTTTCACGCTAAACTAGGCTCTGTAGAGAAAAATGCTTTAAACAAAAGTTGTAGATCTTTTAATTTTCTATAAATTTAATTATATACACTTTTGTCGTAAAATGCATACTAAGACAGAAATGTTAAAAAAATCGATTTTTCTCACGTTTTCGTGAGAAAAAAAAACAGAAAATCGCAAATTACCGCTAAACTAAGCGTTATACAAAAAAATTTAATAAGAAAATGTTTTTACGTAAAAACAGCCTCACGCAGAATTTCAGCAAACATGGCGCCTACCCTATATTGTAGAGTATAAAAAATGTAGTAAACCAGGCGATTTTAAAAAAAATCGTAGGACTAGTTTTTGAGAAAATCGCAAAAAAGTGAAAAATTATACGAATAAACTACTACTTCCGGTTGACCGATTTTGATGAAAATGTTCGTGTCGGGTCCGGTAGTGATATGTAACTTAAGTTTCAAGTTTCAAGTTCGTACGATGTTCCGTTCTTGAGATATTCTGTTCACACACAAACACACACACACACACACACACGCACGCACGCACGCACGCACGCACGCACGCACGCACGCACACACACACAGA
Organism: Catonia carolina; assembly: GCA_035578175.1. Classification (NCBI taxonomy): domain Eukaryota; kingdom Metazoa; phylum Arthropoda; class Insecta; order Hemiptera; family Achilidae; genus Catonia; species Catonia carolina. The sequence continues at coordinate 1,017,523 of JAQMRL010000001.1, forward strand.
CACACACACAGACCAATCGCTAAAAACATGTTTTTTGGGTTCAGGGGGTCTGAAAACGTATAGATCCGGTGAAAAATCGATTTCGAAAAATCGACATGAAAACAATACTTTCCTTCCTATATATTCATATAGGCAAGAGAAAGTAAAAATTTGCCTAATAACTGGTCAATAGCTATCCATAATATTAATAAATTTTTATTGATATTTTATACTGAATACAATGGGTTTTTGGATTGCCAAATTAATTGACGGTTACAAAGTTAACAGGGGTTCAGAGACTAGTAACTCAAAATTTAAGTATGCTACAAGTCTGAAATTTCGTAAATACAATAAAAAAAGTTTATATTCCGGCGAAATCTCAAATAAATCGGTCGAGCGGTGTTTGGGTTATAAGCCTTTATAACTATTAAATTATAACCTATTAAATGCATCGGATCTGTTGCAGCAACATAAAAAACGGCTCCTGTTTTATTCTCATCCTGATATCGCAATATTAAAAAATCTGGTGTGTAACACTCACACAACTTTCTCTTGCCAATATAAATAATTAACAATAAACCTAATATTAGTAATAAAACATTAGAAATAAACAAAAAACTAACCTCAATAAACATAACCTTATTTTAATCATGAGTGAAAGACGCAAAATGAAAATAGACCTCAGTTTGGCTTAAAAATACGGAAAATCACTCTTTCACGCTAAACTAGGCTCTGTAGAGAAAAATGTTCTATATAAAAGTTGCAGATCTTTTAATTTTTTATAAATTTAATTATATACACTTTTATTATAAAATGCATACTTAGGCCGAAATCTTAAAAAATCGATCTTTCTCACGTTTTTGTGAGAAAAAAACAGAAAATTGCTAATTACTGTTAAACTAAGCGTTATACAAAAAAATGTTAAAAATAAAAGTTGTAGGTTTTTAAATTTTGTACAACTTTTATTATATAAATTTTTGTGCTAAATTGCATATTAAAGCCGTAATCTTAAAAAAACTTTGTTTTTACGTGAAAACAGCCTCACCAAGAATTTCAGCAAACATGACGCCTACCCTATCTTGTAGAGAATAAAAAATTGAGTAAACCAGGCGAGCTTTAAGAAAATCGTAGAAACAGTTTTTGATAAAATCGCAAAAAAGTTAAAAATTACACGAATAAACTACTACTTCCGGTTGACCGATTTTGATGAAAATGTTCATGTCGGGTCGATAGTGGTATGTAACTTAAGTTTCAAGTTTGAAGTTCGTATGTTGTTCCGTTCTTGAGATATTCTGTTCACACACACACCCGCGCGCGCGCGCGCGCACGCACGTACACGTATACGCATGCGCACGCGCGCACACACACACACACACACACACACACACACAAACACAGACCAATCGCTAAAAACATGTTTTTTGGGTTCAGGGGGTCTGAAAACGTATAGATCCGGTGAAAACTCGATTTTGAAAAATCGAGATGAAAACAATACTTTCCTCCCCTATATATTCATATAGGCAAGAGAAAGTAAAAACGCTAAAAATATGAAATTGACGTACAACAACGTAAATTGAAATCAGCTAAATTCTGGTGTATAGCACGTTAAAATTGAAGAAGCGGTTTTAAAGAAACAAGAAACTCGGATATTTTTAATAAAGAAATCGACAATAAGTTGGGTACTCCCAAGGGATCCGACGAGAACATTTTCATGAAAGATTTGTCAACTGGAATTAGTTGTTGATTCATGTGATTTTTCACTTTTTTTGCGATATTCTCAGAAATGACTCTCACCGATTTCATAAAAAAATCAATACGTTTAGGTTCTACAATAATAAAGCGCCATGTTTGCTGAAATTTTTGGGGGCTTTGCTATCGTTGTAATTTCTTTTTTAAGATTGCGTCTTTAATCGCAATTATAGAAATTTAAAAAACCTACAATTTTATTTACACATGGTCTTGTACAGAGCGTTGTACATGGTCCTTCCTGTACATAGCTTGTTCAGCGTCAAAAAGTGATTTTCCGTATTTTTAAGTTCTTCAGAGGCTGATTTTCATTTTGCGTTATTCACTTACGATTAAAATTAGGTTGAGTTTTTCATCTCACATTGTTCATTATATACAAAGGTAAGAGGGTCGTGTTAGTGTTTCACACCAGATTTTTAAATATAAGTGATAAAAAAACACATTTTTGAAATACTCATGAAATAACTCTCTCACTTACGAAGTGAAAAATAAATATTTAATGATAATAAAAATTTATACTTTTGTTCAACACTCAAAGATATTTTTATATATAAGTATCAGAGAAATTAATTATTTTTATATGAAATTTTTCATATTACAAATTTGTAGTAATTTATTTGTACATTTTCAAATTAATCTTTTATTTATATTTGATGATGAACATAAATATTCTGCAGATATTAATTTTCCTACAATGTAACATAAATTGTTGTTAAAAGTTACAAAAATATAAAAGAAATTGCTTTGTGTATTCACGGTCACAGAGCTTTTGTTGCTACAATTGCTTACTATATATTTCATTTCATATCTGATATACTCTCATTGTTCTGTGCATTGTAAAATATTTCTGTGTGATTTAAATTGAACTTGAACTATTATTAAAGTGATGTATATCTTTAAAAGAATGGGGCGGCAAACCGCATGAATATTGTCGTTAATCTTCAAGTAATAGACCACTATATTTTACTTGCTTAACGTCATATTTTAATGTGGTATTAGCGCCAAAAAATTAAATAAATTTTTGCAATTTTATTGTTTTTAGACTACAATAGTTCAAAATTTTATTAATTCTAACCTTAACAATAATATAATATTAGAGCGGTTCCCGGCGAGCTTTGCTACGCCCAAGGAAAAACCACATGGTTTTAAAAGAAAATATACACACATTCGCTCGTATAGATTTATTTATTTTATCTTAATGCTAGAGGATAAACAATGTTGTATAAATGTTCAAATTTTTTGATGTTACAACGTGGGAGAAAGCTACATAAATTGGCCGTATAATAAACATGAATTTTGCAAATTCAAACTCTTTTCCCCTCCATTTGTTTGACTTTGGCCAATTTCTTCCAATTGATGCTCTTTTTGGTGGCATAATTCTGAAAAGAAGGATACAATAGTGAAGAAAAAAATTAAAAATATGTAGAGCATACCTCATACCATTGATGTATATGTTGATATTAGTATAATATATCTATCGCAGTGTAAATGTTTGATGCATGGAACATAACTAATAGTTCAGCCGCTCTAAGTTTGCTCCTACTGTCAACAAACCAAAACCAGCTACTACAGGGTGCTCGCTAGAGTCCGTGACTTTATGGATGTCGTATTCCTATTAAGATAACTATTTTTTAAATTATAAGTACTTAAAGTACTAAAAACATCAGTCGTGTTATGATGTAGGCCTAACAGTTTCATTTATAAAATACTTTTAAAAGTATTTTGTATTTAAATACTTTTGAAAGTATTTTGTTGTTACTTTTTAATCAGCGTGTTCACATTTTTACATAATGTGCATGCTCAGTGACGTCATTATTTGTTTACATTAGGAGCAAACTTAGAGAGGCTGGACTGTAAACTGTACCATATATGTAACCTTATGTGTGTTAATAAAAAAAACTTATAATTATTATGTAGTTTTCATGGTAACAATAATAGAGAGATTAACTGGTTTTATTCAAAGAATGAATTATATTTAACAAAAATCCATGGGAAAAATTTTGAAAAAATGGCGATTAAACCTTTATTCTTGATACGATTGGCACCAAACTTCACAGGAACCATCCCGAGACTATTCGACAAAATGTACATTCTACATAACTGTTACCTGAAAATTTGATCAAAATCGGTCGAGAAGTTTAGGAGTCCTTAGGGAACATACAAACGTACGTACATACGTCCTTTTTTTTAAAAAAGACTTTCAAGGCCTCATTGGACCATTTTAGTTCATAGCTCATTTTCTGCTTTTTAACTTCTTGCTGTACTTTTATAGTTCTTTTGCTTTTCTCTTGTTCCGCCTATATTTCTTCAAGGCTCTGATCTTCTGAGCCTTTCTGCTTCGGAACTCTGATTTCTTGCCTTTGCTTTCTGTTTGAATCTGATTATTGGGTTTTTGGTTTTGTGATAGTTTCTGATTAAGTTTTAAGTCACTTATTGTGATATCGAGTGTTTTGTCATGTTTTTCTTGACCTCCTTGGTTCATTCCGGTGTATGTACTTTGTTCGAGAAAAACCCTATCAGTCTTCTTACTAATCTTGTGTTGTCAATTCTGTTCAAGTGGCCCAGGGATGATAGTCTCTTTTTGTTAATCGTACCTATTTGTGGTTCGATCATCTTGAACAGTGGGATGTTTTTCCACCTCCCATCTTTGATATTATTTTTGTTGATACATCTTTCAGCCAACACAAATCTAATTAAATATAACACTCACCTCAGAGTATTGCATGTATTCTAGATCTTTCGTCTCTCTCTGAGACATCCTCAGGAATTATTATACTAATCACTAAACACATATAACATTTCAAACAAATATGGTCGAAGACCACGTCAATTACTAAACTAATCTAGATCTTTCGTCTCTCTCTGAGACATCCTCAGGAATTATTATACTAATCACTAAACACATATAACATTTCAAACAAATATGGTCGAAGACCACGTCAATTACTAAACTATACACCAACCAAGCAGCTCGCGATTATTCAGCCGAATGACTGTATAATCACTTGTTCCAGTTTCATTCCTTATCGAGACTTTGAAACAATTTGAAAATACTTTGTCCTTATCAAAGTCTGTTTGGCTGTTCATTAAATTTTCCTTTTTATTTTTAAATTTATAAATGTAATATTTTTCCAGCTGCCTTAATTTGTTACTTTTGAAACATATTTCTAAAATTTCTAAATTATTTACGTGACTGCTTATTTTGTGTCCTTTCGTTAGCAGATGTTCTGCCACATTTGAATTTTTACATTCCTTTTTTAAAAAAGCAGCATAATGATCAGCAAATCGTTTTATAAACGATCTATTAGTTTTTCCTATATTTAATCTTCATATATTTAGAAATACATTATTTATATATTTATAAATTATTCAAAATTGAAATTTCGAAATTAATTGAAGTATCACTCGGAAGCCCGACACGACGTTTTCATTGAAGTCGGTCAACCAGAAGTAATAGTTTATTCATGTAAATATTCAGTATTTTACTATTTTTTGAAAAACGGTGCTTACGATTTTTTTATAAATCACCCGTTTACTACGTTTTAAGTTCTACAAGATAGGGTAGGCGCTATTTCTGCTAAAATCCTTAGGGCTGTGCTATCGTGCTAAAATATGGTGTTATTTAGTATTGCGGCCATAATATGAACTATTTTAGGGAAAACTTAATATAGTTAAGTAGTAGGATATTACAAAACCTATAACTTTTACCCGTCTGCATTAGCAGTAATTGCAGAAAAGTCGGACGTTAAACCAAAAAAAAAAAAAAAAAAAAAAAAAAAATATACGAGTAACTTTTACATGTATCATTGTTTTCTACAGTGCTTAATTCAGCGGCAGTTAATATTTTTTTGTATTTGGCTCATTGAAATCCGTAAAGTATGAAGTTTTTTTTTAGATTGCGGCCTTAGTATGCATTTTAAGACATTAGTTTATATATTAAAAGTTGTAGAAAATTAAAAAAAAAACAACTGGTTTTAAGCTTTTTTCTACAGGACGTAGTTTAGCGTCAATTATTGAATTTTTATATTTTTAAGTTCTACAGAGGTTGATTTTTATTTTACGTCATTCACTTATTATTAAAATTATGTTATGTTTTTCATTTTACATTGTTTACTAATGTTTTAACATAGGGTATGGTTTTTTTATTAATTAATGTAACAAGAGAAAGTCATGTGTTTCATACGAGATTTTTTTTACAACATATTTAATTAGATTTAGGGTCAAACAATTCATTGTTTTGACAAGCAATGTACACATAATAAATTCTGTTTCTCGTTTGCAATTGTGGATTACATTATCTCTTGAAAAATATATAGCGATATTTTTGTTCGCAACATTTGGTTTTAGGGTTTCGTAAACGAGAATATCAGTTGTATAAAATATTAAGTATAAAATATTTTACACCATGGAAATTCTTTTAAATTTTAACATAGATGGAGTGCGAAATAGTAATTAGGTCGTATTACCAAGGTTATATCTATTTCGTCTGATTTATTCATGCGTCAACAGGAGGAGCTTTTCACTCTAAACATTTCAGCTCTTCGCCTTCATTACAATTTAACTGAAACCCTTTACATTTTTAACAAATTGTACTAGAAACCACACTAACTTTCTCGTTTATTAGCTGACAGTGCTACATTTTATTCATTTTTTATTTTATTTTGATGCGACGCTGTATCCTTAACAATTCCGAGTTTACTTTGTCAAAAACAATAATAAGGATAATTAAAAATAGAAATGGAAATAATTCAATTAAAAATATTTTACTTATTGATAATTATTTGGTGTGCACCACCGATTTCGTTCCGGTGTGCAAATACTTGTTTGATTTAAAAAATGTTGGGCGCCAGCTTCAACAATAGAGCATGACTTTAAATAAATAAATAAAACTATGCTTCTTTAAATTAAACCGAAAGCTTTTAATATAAATAAAAAATTGGCAATACTATTTTTTAACTTATCCTAACCTATTAAAAAATAAATAAAGATAACCTTTTCTTTCACGACTAACTAAAAAAATCTGGTGTGAAACACTCACACAACTTTCTCTTGCCAGTGCAAATAATTAACAATAAACCTAACATTAGTAATAAAACATTAGAAATAAACAAAAAACTAACCTTAATAAACATAACCTTATTTTAATCATGAGTGAAAGAGGCAAAATGAAAATCAACCTCAGTTTGGCTTAAAAATACGGAAAATCACTCTTTCTCTCTAAACTAGGCTCTGTAGAGAAAAATGGTTTAAATAACAGTTGCAGATCTTTTAATTTTCTATAAATTTAATTATGTACACTTTTGTCGTAAAATGCATACTAAGGCCGAAATGTTAAAAAATCGATTTTTCTCACGTTTTCGTGAGAAAAAAACAGAAAATTGCAAATTACCGCTAAACTAAGCGTTATACAAAAAAATGTTTGAAATAAAAGTTGTAGAATTTTAAATTCTCTACAACTTTTATTAAATAAATTTTTGCTCTAAATTGCATATTAAAGCCGTAATCCTAAAAAAACATTGTTTTTACGTGAAAACAGCTTCACCCAGAATTTCAGAAAACATGACGCCTACTCTATCTTGTAGAGAATAAAAAATTGAGTAAACCAGGCGATTTAAAAAAAAATTGTAGGACTAGTTTTTGAGAAAATCGCAAAAAAGTGAAAAATGACACGAATAAACTACTACTTCCGTTTGACCGATTTTGATGAAAATGTTCGTGTCGGGTCCGGTAGTGGTATGTAACTTATATTTCAAGTTTCAAGTTCGTACGATGTTCCGTTCATGAGATATTTTGTATACACACACACAGACACAAAGACACACACACACAGACCAATCGCTAAAAACAAGTTTTTTGGGTTCAGGGGGTCTGAAAACGTGTAGATCCGGTGAAAACTCGAGTTTGAAAAATCGACATGAAAACAATACTTTCCTTCCTATATATTCATATAGGCAAGAGAAAGTAAAAAACCTTAGAAAGCGTTTGTATAAATGAAAGGGAATTTATTAAATACCTCTAATTGGGTCTTCGCCTTCGTCTTCTCCTCGTCCTCTTAGTACCTCTTACAATAATTGCTGTCTCCTGCTTCTTAAACAACCTCCTAGCTGAATAGCAAACGAAACTCACTTAATTTTACCCTCCCAAACCTTGAAACTTGGTTGACCTGCCTCTCGGGCCACTAACCTGGAGGGCCAAAAGGAAGGAGAACCCGACGGTTGGATGAAAGTTGGCAGGTGAAAAAGAGGTCCAAAAACAATCGAGGAAAACACCTATCTAAAGAATACAACCCCATTTGATTGACAGTTGGCTATATTTACAACTAACTGACCAACTACTGTACTATGCTTTTCACGGTTGATGAGCTCTGCTGTTCTACACGTTTAGACCAATCAGAACGTTTGCCAGCGTTGTCAGATTGTATCTGACAAACATTACGTGCGCATGCGTATAAGAGCTGCAATAGTTCATTCTCATCTTGCATCTCGTACTGAACACATCGATTATAATGCGCGTTAACATGCAATACTTTATAATATAATCAGCTGATTGTATGTTTGTAGGTTATAATTATTATTGAAAGACCAAAACAATGGCCGACAAAATAATTAACAGAGCTACAAGAGCAAGCATTGGCAACGTTGCTGGCAAGTCATTGGCTAGCTATAAAGTGGGTAGAGGGCAATGCATACGTTCACAGCTCACCACCCGTGAAAAATAGTATAGTAATATAACTTTTTTAAATAATATTAAATATAAATATCTTATACCAAATTATTGGGTTTTGTCTTACTTCTGGAAATTGTAGCAATAATAAATTACAATAATTTCCATTGTTCGGCTATTTGTCCTTTATATCGGTACAGGTGTTTCCCTCTAAGCATAAGATAACATGTGTGTGTGTGTGTGTGTGTGTGTGTGTGTGTGTGTGTGTGTGTGTGTGTGTGAGTGTGTGTGTGTGTGTGTGTGTGTGTATGTGCGCGCGCGTGTGTGTGTGTACGTGTGTGTGTGAGAGAGAGAGAGAGAGAGAGAGAGAGAGAGAGAGAGAGTTAACTTTAAAATTACTACGTGTATAAAATGCCGCAATACAATAATGAGATTGACTTGATGAAAATTTTAAAGTACGCTTTTACTTAGTTCTAGTGTATCTACTTTAAAGAAGTTCCCACCTGCTTGCACACACTCATTCCAAGAATTCTTCTCATAACATCGTTTCTGATCGTAAGATCATTTATAAAACCAAACTTCTAGGGTGTTGTCGAAGACCGTTGTCACAGCATTTCGGACGGCTGCTGTTGTTTCAAAATGGAGTCTTGACCGCTAATTTGACTCTTGGAATAAACTTTGCAACCTTTTAATAATTTACTTATGTTCCTATCTTTGCTTTTCTATTTCATTTTGTACTAGCTGTCCATCCCTGCTTCTCCAGGGTGTAATTTTGTTTTATTTCAATAATTTTTAAATTAGCAATTGGTTTGATTTGTAAAATTTTAAAATATAATAATACTAGGCCTATGAATTTAAAATTTATAAATACTGAAGTGTTTAAGGGTGTTTTAACCCCTTAGAAATACGTTTAAGGAAAATATTAAGGAAAATATTTTTAAGTACACTAATGTTAACACCCATGTCAGCCATGTTCCTTGTCCAGAACTTAATAAACAAAAAATATTGGTTTAAGGGATGGACAATGTTTTCTATCCCTTACGGTTACATTTTTGTAATCGGTAAGGGATACATTTTTTAGGTGCACTATAGGTAGCATCTCCACCAAGTTTCAGCCATCTATCTCGTCCCTAAATAAACTGAAAATATTGGTTAAAAAATTGCACATCTTTTCTACCCCTTACAGGTAAATTTTTAAATTGTTGAGGTGCTATTTTTTTTAGCGTCACTATACGTAACATTTCTACCGAGTTTCAGCTATCTAACTCGTCCGGAACTTAGTAAATAAAAGATATGTGTTTGAGGGTTGGACACCCTTTTCAGACTTTTAGAGGTATATTTGTAAATTGTTAAGAGGTAGATTTTTTTAGTTGCGCCATAAATAACATCACCGAAATTCAGGTATCTAACTCGTCTGGAAGTTAGTAATTAGAAAATATTGGTTTAAGGGTTGAACACCCTTTTCAACAACTTAACGGTGGGATGTCGGTGGGGTGTTTGTCTAATTTTTATATTTACTCTTTAGGCTTATTCCCACAACGCTAGTTTACTAGCTGCTAGTAGACTAGCAGCTAGTACTAGCGTCGTGGGAACGAACAAATAGCGTCAGTAATTTTGGATATATTTGATTTTACTAGCGCTCGTAGGGGACTAAAGGTCACGTAATTGACTAGCGCTAGTAAACTAGCTTGGTGTGAACGTTTGGAAACGTCGCTAGGGCTAGTAAGGTGTACTTAGTACAGCAATACACAACACAACACGCATATGTTTTCAGAGCACTGGCAATAATTAACTAGCTTCGTGGGAACCTTCAACGACGCGCTAGTTCTAGCAACTAGTAAACTAGCGTCGTGGGAATAGGCTTGAAAGGAAATATTCCATTCAGATTTCAGATTTCTAGCTATTGTGCAACTATGAGAATTAGAGATGAGTGAGTGAGTCAGTTAGTACATTGTAATCCAACTTAATAATCCGGGAAAATGTAAAATCTGGAAGAAATTTTATCAGCGTTTCAAGCATTTTAGGTTTAGCCTGTATGTTATAGACTAAGAGTTGGAAAGGAAAAAGTTTATTATTGTTTATACTTTAATGCGAGATAGATTTACGCAAAAAACCAATTTTTCTGTAATGCTGTGTTATTTTAATGCAAATTCTCTCTGTTGAAAGTTCTAAAGGTAAAATAATATTTCACACTTGTGTAGTTATTAATATTATAAATACAACTTACGTATATATCTCATGTTTATATTTTGTGGGAAACTTTGACTTAGTTTTCCCCTCGCTGAGAAAAGGCCTCTTATGAATATTTAATAACGTTAATTCCAAACGCACCACTATGAATAATTAGCCCAAGTAATTTGTAAACTGGGTGCTCGTAAAATCTGGAAACGCTATTTTATAAAACTGAGTGTGATTATTAAATAGGATAATTTTTTTGATTAATGCTTCAAAGATACTTAATACTTAAGATACTTAGTGCCTAAGTTGCGTTTTAAATGCTTGCCGTTGTTTTTAAAACTGCCGTATTGAATTAAATATTGAATGGTTAGATTTCAATTATAAAAAATTGCGGAAAATCGCTCGTCATGGTCTAATTCAAAGTTACATCTGGTATTAATTAATTTATTTATTTATTTATCTTCCTATTAGTTACTCGATTTTCGTCTATTATTACAACTTAAAATATAAATTTACTTAGGCCTATCTTAACTTTGTGGTGGAAAAAATTAATTATCCAATAATGGTTTCATATTGTAACAATGTAGAGTGATCTTCTAGAAGGAAACAAATTGTAACAATTATTCTAGGAAGTGTTGTGTATTGAACAAAGATTGTGATGAATGGAATGTTTTGAATCGTAATTCTCGGAATTTAAAACTAGTAAAAATTTCTAGATTATTTTTGTGTATTTTATATACAGGGTGGACCACGTTAAGTATTACAATTCAAAATAGAAGGACGGTTTAACAGAAAAAATTGAAACAAAATTATTTCCCTTTTAAAAATAAATAAAATAAATAATTAACCCATTAAAAATAAAACCGGTTCCGTTCAAATGCAGGTTGTGCCCTAAAATCATGGGTTCCAATCTCAGTCTTTTCAAACGTAAACACTTGTTAAGCAATATATAATTTTAAACGTGTTTGAATCTTCAACAGTTTGGTGAAAACATATTTTTTTAAATAGTAACGTATTTCAAAACAGTATTCATAAAAATAAATAGTATGGACCGTGTATCTTGCTTTCAACTTACGATAAAAGAAAACCGTACTCAAATACTTTTTTTTATTTTGATTAGCTTTCCATCAATATGTCACAAGATCATATTTAAATATATACGAGGTGTGGCTATTAAATAACGAGACTGACGTTGTAAAAAATTGTATTTTTATTTTATAAATAGTCACTTATTGCCACCTTCAATATACACTCCTTTCTATCCCTACAACGCTCCATGCGAATTTTACATTGTTGGAAACAATGCTGGAAGTCATCTTCTGTCAGCTCCTTCAGGACACGTACCGCTTTCTCTTTTACAGCTTCCACAGACTCAAATCTTGTTCCTTTGAATGCAGATTTCACCTTAGGGAACAGATAGAAGTCACACGGTGCAAGATCTGGTGAATAAGGTGAATGTTCTAATACTGAGATGCTGTACTTGGCTAGGAACCTCTTGACAGATAACGCGGAATGAGCTGGCGCATTGTCTTGGTGGAGAACCCCTGATTTGTCCTTCCACATTTCGGGGCGTTTTTTCCTTACTCTTTGACGTAGTTTAGAAAGTACCTCAAGGTAGTAATATTAATTAATTGTTTGACCTTCAGGAACCCAGTGAAGGTACACAATCCCATGGATATAAAAAAAACAATCATCATTGCTTTAAATTTTGACTTGCTCATTCGAACTTTTTTGGCTCTCGGTGAAGTACAGCTCTTCCATTGCATGGATTGGCGCTTCGTTTTCAGATCATAAGTAAAAACCCACGTTGCGTCACATGTTATTATCTTCTACCTGTTCCCTAAGGTGAAATCTGCATTAAAAGGGACAAGATTTGAGTCTGTGGAAGCTGTAAAAGAGAAAGCGGTACGTGTCCTAAATGTTTTAACGTGTAAATAGTAAAATGTTTTGTTGTGGTAGCTATTTCTGGAGCTGTAACGGCCTGACTTTAATGATTTTGGTGTCGTTTGAAAGCTATTGACATACAGATTTGCTAAAAGTTTCCAAATATTGGTTTCTCTTGGTAAATCCTCCCAGAAAATTAAAAAAAAAATTAGATATCTCCATATCTGTTAAATTTATCGAATTGCAACTTTCACCAATATTCTGCTAAATCCCAATGATTCCAACAGACTTGCCCTTTTCATTTAAAAAAGTTCAGTTCCCTATTAAACTATCCTTCACTATAACAATTTTATAAACCTCAAGGGGAAAGAATTGGTAGTTTTCACAATCAATACATTTTATAAACGACTGGAAACAAGACAAAGAATTTTCTTTTTGTATGAAGATGTATTATAAAAATATTGTTGGCATTGTAACCGATGAAAATGTTATACGGCTTTTAATTGGGAACGATACTCTTTTCATCAAAAAAAAAATTTACTTAAGGGGAGATTGTATTACGGTTTTAACTCAAAATTTCGATTTTTGGTTTTAAATGTTTTTCAATAGTTTAGGCCTAGATCTACCAGAAAAACATTAAATTACGTTAAAAAAAAATTTTAGTGAATAAATTAAGTTTTAAGTGGTTTACCCAGAAAAATTGTCATGTTACGAAGAACGAATATTTTTTCATAATTTTGTACTTCTCGTTTTAGTGCAAAGGGAATTTTAATTTGTAAAATATCTGCATCACGGTTTTTAGTACTCTCAGATGTTGGTTCAGCTTTCTAATCAACTGTTGATGGGAAATTTATATTTTGTGTACATATTGTTTTTGGTTTGTGCCTTCTTGTTTTTACCTTTTCCCGTAAATTTAGATTTTTAATACTAAGGTACATTTTTCTCAGAAACCAGTAAACCTACCAGGCTGAAATTTTTGCGAGTTAATTATCTTGTATAGCCACATATACCGACATTTTTATAACTTCCTCAGGTGCTCCAAAAAATAAGTAATACGCGAAACACGTGAAAAGCAATTTGTAAAAATTTTATTTTATTCGTGATTTAAAAAAAAATGGTATGGTTCAAAGATTAAATTGAAAAAAATGTCAGTAACTCGAGAAGAAACCCGACACCTATAGTGTGTAAAGTTTCATTTCCCTATCTTTTACCAATCCTATGAAAAATGTACCTAAAAATAGGAAATTTCACATTGAGGGGATACAAAATACAGTCTCCCTTTAAAGAAAACGTTTTTTATAGCCTATCACCCGTGCGAAGCCGAGTGGCAGGTCCGGTATTTATTAATTTTGCTTTATTGTAGGAATAACATTTTTAGTTGACGGAGCGAAGTGAGTACAGATCCGCTAGTTGTTTAATAAAATTGTAATTTACCAGTAATTATTAACGTAATAATTTATTACAATTATTTTTTTAAAGGAATTTTTATCGTTCATTAATAACTAGATTAGTAAAAAAACTCATTAATCGTCACAATACATTTAGAGTCGAATATTTTTTTATGAGCCACTATTTTGGCTTCAAGAGGTTTAAATATAAAATCAGTTAAAATCTTCTTATTCAAATATTTTCCTCATTGCAGTACTTTCTCCGTATTTAATATTATAGAAAGAGCGCGATGAAGTAAAACGTGTGGATATTTTATTTTGATTGCAGTGTTTTAGAATTTTTATTACCAACGCATAAAAATGAAATATAAATTATATGAGGGTTTAGTCGACTTTATTTTGGTTGCTAAAAGTAGGCTAACTTTTACAAAAGTGGATCAGTAGAGTTAAGTTAGGTACGCATTAAATGTCTAATGCAATATAACTCAAATCAACCTGTCATATCTCAGAGGAAGGCTTATCCTTTGAAAATTTATTAATATCACAGCTAGTTCCACTATCAACCTTGTTGACAAAATTTAGGAATTTATACTTTTCCACTTTTTATATCTTTTTCGTAGAATGAAAACCTACTGTGAAACACTTAGTACTACTTTCTCTTGTCATTGTAAATAAGGAACCGTATAACCTATGTTTAATCATAGAGAACAATTTAAAATGTGAAAAAAACTAATTTTATTCTTGAGTGAATGACGCAAAATGAAAATTAACCTCTGTAGAACTTAAAAATACGGAAAGTCACGTGTAGACGCTAAACTGAGCACTGTAGAAGAAAATACTTGGTATAAAAGTTGAAGTATTTTTTATATATTAACTTTAATTATATACATTTTTGTCGTAAAATGCGTACCGAATTTTTCTTACTACATAGGTACTACTAATTTTATAAAAAAATCATAGAACCGTTTTTGAGATTATCGTGATATAGTGAAAAATTGCACAAATAAACTACTAGTTCCGGTTGACCGATTTTTACACCAATCGCTAAAAACATGTTTCTTGGGTTCGGGGTGCAAACGTGTATATTCGGCGACAACTCGATTTCGAAAAATGGACCTGGAAATAACATTTTCCTTCCTTATATAGGGCAAGCGAATGTAAAAATTATTGCATAAGCCTTCAACGGTCCCGTGAAGCCAAAAGAGTGATTTTTAGAAATATTTTTGTTGTTTTTTTTTTTAAGTTCTATTGTTTTTGACGTTGATTCTAATGCAGACCGTAAAGGATGGGATAATGGATCATTGTGGTAAAGGATTAGGAAATAGTGATTTATATTTTCAAGAAGTTAAGAGCAATACTTTATAATAACTGTATTTTCAATCAATAACTTTATATTTTTCTGCTATCCAATCAGTAAGCTGTACCAGCATGAGTTGGAACTTGTTCATATTATGTAGGCGCAAACATTGGATTGTGGAGAGCCTGTACAAATATGGACAAAGGAATCGAAGCCTTTTGGTCACCCTTTGAACGACTTGACAACAATGAACACCAGATAGACGGAACAAAGGAGGAAAGCCTTCACTGACAGAATTATGAGTGTTGGCTGTAAAATGAGCTTCCAGAAACGTCTGAAGTGGACCTAAACGAAGACAATAAGATAATTTATATAGGATATTTATACATTTCTGTATCAAATTCAGATGAAATTGATATTTTTCAGGGTTTCAAAACACAAGACCTTATGTTCATGCTAAACTCTGTAACCACTTTGCTCAGTGTCACCCCAAGACACCCAAAATATTCGCAAATCTGGCGATGTGATTACAAATATTAAAAAAATATTGTTGTGATACATAAATAAGACACATAGATTAAACAGTAACAAAATATTTAATAATATATAAAAACATCAGATAAACTTGGTGAAAATATCCAATAATATTAAATAAATAAATAATTTTAAATAATCACCTTAGTGACAACAGATCAACCGTATATAAATATATAAACCTTAGTAGTAATACTTAAAAAGTTCTAAAGGTATAGTATTTATGATTTTAATAATTTAACACAAAAATTCATCATTATTATTAACAATAATTAGGTATACCCAAAATAATATTCGATAAAATTACTAAATACTTTAGAATTATGGATTACAATTAAGGTTGCCGTTTAACAATTATTTTGTTACTAAAAAAATTGGTAATTATATCTTTAAACAAAATTATTTAAAATAAAAGTATGTTCAAAAATAGAAAGTTTTGCATAATTTAAAAAAATTTAAATTCGGAAAAGAAATAATAAATTTACTGATCTGCAGCCAACAATAGTTTTTAAGTTAATAAAAATTGATTAATAAAGTTTTTAAAGTTTAATAATAGATTTTCCTTATAATTTCAAATTCATGTAGCTGCTGCATTAAATAAAGTTCATGTAATTAGCATGTTAAGTTAGGTTAAGCAAATAATAACAGTTTCAAACGGAAAAATTCATGCTTGTAGATTTCGAGATGATTCTTTTCGATGAATATTGATGACAATAGAAATTCTATATCCCAGTAAAAAAAAAATGAAATTAAAATTTCATACCGTAATATTTCTGGATACTTCCTTTATAATTTGACGAGATTCGACCTCAGGCATTCTGTAATCAAGCTATGATTTTGGTGTAGTTAAGGATCAGATGCACATCTTTTATCAGAAAAATGCTAGTCATCTTACATTTCGTAGGTATAACTTTCGAACCTCAGGCTTCCAGTCTTAGCTCCAGCGCATCATTAACCTTGAGAATATCACCATCTCGAACTACAGACCTCAAACTTGGACCCCATGTTAACATAATTCGGAATGTATTAAAATCTAACAAAAATTAGAAATAACAACGAAACTGATGGTTTCGCTAACTTCCGAAATAATTCAGTTCACATTAGAAAATAAAATATTACATATAAAAGCCATTTCAAAGTAAAACATGAACATATAAATATAAGATATTCTACTGGCAACCTTCAATTGAATTATAGATTCATTTAATATATTACGAACTAATTAATTTGTTACATGAATATTTAGCAAAATACAACATAGCTTTGAAATTATTACAATTCACGGTCCATAACAGACACGAGCAGTTTTACAATAAAATAAAAATAAATACATAATTATAAAGACTGGCTAGAGGGCCACACCCTTGTTTTGATACAAGTGAAAAATCTTTATACAGCCGTGTTAAATATTCCAACATTCCATTGCCAGTAAAACAATGAAAAAAAAATCAAGAGAAACACTTACCGAAAAGGGTAAAACGCAGCGAACACAATTAAATACGTTTGAAAATAATAATTAACGATTTTACATACTAGTAGATTTACACGACTATCTTCAATCAATCATGGCTGCAAACAGATGGAAACCGGGTGCGACGCCAGTTGAAACGGCTGCCTACGTCACGCACTTACATACGTCACCGATCCAAAGGCACGGCACACCCCAATCCCTCACCGAGTACATTAAATATCCAATAGAGCGCAGGAGCCTACAGAGACCAGCAAAAGGTAATTAAAAAAAAAGGAAAATCGTAACGGAATCAATCAGACGTTACAACTCCAAAGGCCCCCTGAAGCCAAAAGAAGGATTTTTAGAAATAAGTTTTTGTTTTGTTTATAAGTCCATATGTTTTACACAGTAATTGTAATGTAGGCCATCAATGGTGTGTCTGTGTGCACGCGTGTGTGGATGTACGAGAGAGAGAGAGAGAGAGAGAGAGATGAGGGGGAAGGAAGAGAGAGAAAGAGAAATTAGAAGAGGGAGAGAGTAATAGTAAGAGATATTTTGCTAGAGAAGTGAGGAGAATAAAATATGTAAGTGAGGAAAGTAAATAAAATGAATACATTTCTTTAACCCCTCATTTGTGTACGCTGCAATTTATTCAATCTTAGAACAATAAGTAACTCATGACCCAATAAGATAAAAATTTTGTGTAAATGAGGTGAAGGATTGTACAAACTCAGGCCGAAGATTTCTGAAAAAGTATTGTTAATTGAACGGTAACCATAAAATTACAACGGTATCAATACTTAGTACCCAAAGTAACTACCTCTTGTAAGACTAGAACTACGGAACTTTCGTCTCCGAAAAGCAGCTATTAAACAGCTAACTCCAAGCGATGATTTTAGCACTAGACCCACCCGGTGGGTTCAAATGAATAAAAAAATGATTTTCTTGTTCTGAAAAATTGACTTTTTATTTAAGGAGAACATCCTAGTAACTCTCCACTCTTGGTTATGGGTTTGTCTTAGCTTGGTGTTGACGAAGAGGAGAGGCAAAGTGTGTGTGTGTGTGTGTGAGCGCACGTGTGTGTTTACGAGATAGAGAGAGAGAGAGAGAGAGAGAGAGTGTGTGTGTGTATGTGAGGGAGTGAAAGAGGGAGAGAGAAAAAAAAGAATAGAGTGAGTTAGAAGGACTGAGAAAGATAGGGTGTATGCTAGAAAAGTGGGGTAGCTTAGCCTACACTGGAATCTGTAATTTGTAAAAGAATCCTCTACGCATAAAAAGTACTGGAAAATACGAATAGTATTTAAGCTGTTGCAAGTAACTTTTTAAGTCCGCTGTAATTTGGTTATGTTTAGTGCAGTTTGTCGTAATTAATCTCTGTTTAGTTGTTGTAAGTGATTGTAATTTATTCTTGTTAAACGTGTTTGTTTTTCGCTTCAGTACTTTACTTTGTTCATTTTTCCCCACAGGCTTGTCTTGTACGTTTTTTCTCTGGCACTCAAGAATTAATCCGCTAAAACAAATTGATACAATAATTAATTTTAAAAAAAATCAATATTTTTTTCTGGTTTTAAAGTCCGACTGCTTTGCAATTACTGCTAATGCAGACGGTGAAGGATGAAATGATTTTTGTGACGTATGAAAATATGCCGTGTCTGCGTAGGAATCGAACCCAACACCGCATGATGAGAGGCGAGCACGTTACCAACTACATCAATGCGGCCGGCAAAAAAATCGATAGGAATTATGTTGGATAAGAAGTATATGAAATTTCTATGATATGGATTGGTTTTAATCTGCTTATGTTATTTATTTTCACTTTCTCCTAACCTTATATGAATAAACAAGAAAGGAAAGTACTGTTGTCATGTTGATTTATTGAAATCGAGGTTTTACCGGAAATTCAAATTTCTAGTGCCCATGAATTCGAAAAACATAGTTTTAGCGATTGGTTTGTGTGTGCGTGCGTGTGTGTGTGTGTGTGTGTGTGTGTGTGTGTGTGTGTGTGTGTGTGTGTGTGAAAATATTTCAAGAACGAAATAGCGTACGAAGTTGAAATTTGAAAATTAAGTTGTGTACTATAAGGAAACCCAACACGAATATTTTATTAAAATCTGTCTAATGGAAGTACTACTAATTTATTTGTGCGCCTTTCCACATGTTCGCCATTGTTTCAAAAGTTGCTTCTACGATTTTTTTTAAAGATCGCTTCATTTACTTAATTTTTTTATGCCCAAAAAAATAGGAAAGCGGCATATCTACTAAAAGTTGTTAGGGGAGGGACAATTAAACAGTTGGGGGATCTGTGCTTTCGTTTTAAGAAACGTTTTATTTAATTTAGCGGCCTTAATGTGCATTTTAGCATGAAAGTCTCAGTAATAAATGTTTTTGGAGATTAAATACCTGTAAATTTTATTTTGAACTTCTGTTTTTCTGTATTTTTCTCATCAAAATCAGTAAAAACTGCGACCTTAGTATGCATTTTACGACAATGTGTATATAGTTAACCTTTAACTTGGCAAGAGTAGAAATAATAATAATTATTAAAATTATATAGTATTTTATGTGTGACTACAGATCAAAAATTTCAGGTAAAATACGGCTCATTTTAAAGCTTGGTTTATTGTTATTTTGTTGTTGTTTAGGTCATCAGCCAAAAGACTGGTTTGAACCTGTAGAGGTTTTACTAAGTAAAAACGGGGAGTGAGGTGGTTTACCATTGCCTTTCTCACTGAGTGGAAAAGTACGCTTATCAGCATGCCGGGCTCTCCAAAAAGCACTAATTTTTCACTCTGCAAACGACACCTTCATTTCATTCACCACAGGGTCTGGCTGTATAATAAAATTCATTACTTTCAGAGGAGATAACTCTGATTAGGGTCTTTTACACCTCTACCTCTTCTATTCTCAAATAATTCAGTCATTTAATTGGCTGACTATGTGATAAGAACCAGAACTATTTATTTTAGCCCTGCAGCGAACAGATTGAGTGTAAATAATTTGACACTCCACCTGTCTGTTACGGGCACAATTGTTATTTTATTCATATAAATTACAAAACACGGGAGTTTACTAGGCATTTTCTAGCAATTTGGAAACAAAATATTTCGGTACCTTTTTTATCGCATTTTTCAACTAGTCCATGTTTCAGAACTTATAGCACGTTCAATTTTAGGAGGAAAAATATGGCGTTTTAGGGTAGTGTTCATGCAAATTTTCTAATTAATGTAAGCTAATATTCAGCCATGGTCATTACTAAACGAGACAATCCACAAGAACAACTTTTTGCTGGGCAAGACAGAATCAAACAAGTGGAAGTCTATAACTATCTGGAAACCCGAGTCAACTGCGGTGCAAGTCACTGCCAGAAATAAAGATCAGAATTGAAAAAGCCAGGGCAGCATTCCTAAAAATGAGACCTCTTCTATCGGTCCGCGACCTGAGCCTCGAAACCAGGACCCGCCTCTTGAAGTGCTACGTCTTTCCCATCCTCTTGAATGGGGTAGAGGTGTGGGCACTCACCAAAGAATGTAAGACCCGACTACAAGCGTTTGAAATATGGACCTACCGGAGAATACTTTGATTACCGTGGACAGACAGGGTCACAAATATGGAGGTTCTCAGAAGAATGGGGAAAGAGCTGGAATTCCTGCAGAGCATAAAGATAAAGAAAATGGTATACCTTGGTCACATCATGAGAGGGCCTAAATACGAGATTCTGCATCTCATAATTCAAGGGAAACTCGTTGGTAAACGCTCAGTGGGACGCAGACGAATATCCTGGTTAAGAAACCGGAGAGAAGCGTTTAACTGCTCGTCCCATGAACTTTTCAGAGCAGCAGTAGACAAAGTACAACTAACCCTGATGATAGCCAACCTTCGTAATGGAAAAGGCACCTGAAGAAGAAAAATATTTAGCCTTTTAGTACAAAGGGTGAAGGGATTAAAGCATCTTAAAACAAATAAAAAATTCTTATTTTCGTTCCAAATGGACGTAACGAGTTTGGCTGAATTCTGAATCCCTTTAAATTAATAAGAGAATGAAATTTTACTTTTTATTGTTTTTTAGTGTTTATGTTTTTTATTTAGTGACACAGACGGTTCCGAACACAGGCTTCATCTTTCATTGTACGCACTTTAGTGTAACATATCAGGACTTTTTGGCTGTTCTGTTGTTCTGTTACTCTTAAATTTATTCCCCTCTCAATTTTTGCTGCCAACCTTATCTAACCTTCTAGGGTTGTAAGGTGCAGTGCTGCGGATAGGGAAGGTGCATTAACAAATTTGTTATTATCGTTATGAACAGTATTTTGATTTCGGTTTGCCATATTCTTCAATTTCCTTTCAGCTGTGAACTTTTGCAGGCATGAAGGTTATTAATGTTTTACTTCAGTTATTAAGTTCTTGATGAATTACATATTTTCTGTAATAAACGAGTCTTGGTGTTTGTGATTTATTATATTTTGGTTAAAATGATTTCGTTGGAACGTTAAACCCATGATGAATCCGTTGTCGATACATTTGTAATGTAAATGGGGTTTGTGAAAGGCGTAGGCCTCCATTCAACAAAATTTATCAGAATGAGCTTTATTATAACAGTATACATCTATTAACATAGGAATAGGTGGCGTTTCTCCCTTCTCTAAATACCATTTGAAGTTCGTGGAAAGTTAACTGACTGACACTTATCCAGAAATTGACTTCTCTTTCATTACTGGCTTGTATTTTCACACTCGTGATGTCTAAATTAAGGGGGGCGCTGTTAGTCATTTAATTCTGCATTTTATCAGTAGACTGAAACGAATACCGCTGTCATGGTAACGGTTTCTCTTTCTCACAGTATCTAACTGTTGTGCTTATTTTTCAATCATTGCCGCACGAATTTTATTTATTAAAATAATAACTGAATAACAACCGTACACATTTAACAACAAAACTTTCTCTCTCGTATTCAACCAAATTCACACAATTTTTCTTTATATTCTGACCTTTGTTAACACTGTATACATTTTTACATTTTAAGTTTTTTTTTGAAATTCAATTTCAAAAGATGTTTCTTTTTCAAATAATTTTGATGTTCTTTTGGCTTTCTATTGATTAAATTTTATTCTTTGCGCTGTAAAAATGATTGGTATTCAGATTTCAATAATGATTTTCAAGTTTCATGAAAAGCTAAAAATTCAGATTGAACTGTTATTTATTTATATACTCATATGTATTCACCCCTCCACCGGCTTTTCCCACCGGTTGCGTGCTTCCTATAATAGGGTGGATGGTTCAGAAACATAAAAGGGCGTGTGCTGCGTGCGCGCATTTTGCCATAAAATCGTGAAATTGGCCACGTTAGAGAAGTTGGGTAGAACAGAAAATTTAAGCGGTCAAGGTTGTGTATAGTCAACGAGCGAACTTCATGACCCGTGAAAATTTCGAAATTGGGCTAGTAAAGTTGATTTTTCGCCATACAGTTAATGTAGGGTACTTATTCTTACATAATCTTGATCGTCTTTATGAACCGCAAAAAAATGTCGTGTACACTTATTACTTCCGACGCATTTTTTAGAAGCTTAAAATTTCATACATTCACCTCCTCAGTAGAAAAGTTTAGGTTTACAGATTTTCCTGAGGGTTCGAGAACCAGACGAAAGTAAACGTCCTCATCATGCTCTATTAGGTCTCTTAATAAGTTAGAATGGGAATGTTCAGTTTCCCGGTACGTTTTGTAAAAATTTTCACTGCATTTAAAGCAAAAATTAATTTCCATTTAAAATACATTCAACCGCCTTTTGTTTTTTAAATAAATAATTTGTATTAATTTCATATTATTTTTAACTGATGGACTAACATACTGCTTCAGATAATATCAGAACGACACGGTTCTGTTCGAAGAATGGTTACGTATACTATTTTAGTAATGTTGTTGTTCAGGTCATCAGCCGAAAGGCTAGTTTTGACCTCTAGAGGCTTTACTAAGTAAAACGAAGAAAGAGGTGGTTTACTTATTGCCTTTCTTACTGAGTGTAAAAGTATGCTTATCAGCATGCCAGGCCCTCTGATAAGCATGTACTGTAAATGACACCTTCACTTCATTCACCGCAGGGTTTGAATGTATAATCAAATTTATTACTCACAGAGGAGATAACTCTGACTAGTGTCTTTTACACTTCTACTTCTACTGTTCTTAAATGATTTAGTCATATCATTGGCTGGCCATATTATAAGAAACAGAGCTGTTTTTTGCAGCCCTGAGTTTAGCAGATCGAGGAAAAATAATTTAACACTCCATCTGCCTGTTACGGGAAAAATTTTAGTAATAATCCAATAATAATTTCTATTGTTTTCATGAAACATCCCTTTAATTTAATAATTTAATTTAGTAATTTTATTTCAGAAAACATAAAACTAATACCGTGATTCGATTAACTATACAACAAATTTTATCAAAAATGTGAAAAATGTTCCAAAGAGCAAATATTATAATTTATATTAATTAGCTTAATAACAAAAATTTCTACTATAGAATCTAGGATTTCATCATGACCACAAGACAGAATTATTTTGCATTTCAGCATAAATTTTTCAGTGGACGTTTTGTATACGAGAAAATAACTGGACGTATGTAAGGTATTTGAAATAAATCAACGGAACTAAAATGCGCATTTTTCAAAGGAGAAAACCATTTCAAATTTAATTAAGACCGTGAAACTATATTATGTTTGAAGGAAAATAATTCGAAAGGAATGTACTCTTTTATTATAAAGGGTGTGTACAGACCGTTGCTTTTTATCATAATATGCTTTATTCCGTGCTCAACAAACCGGCAAGCATGTACATTGTACAACTACCTATTCTGTAAATATGCGTTGACAAGGTTAACGTTTATTATTCTCCATATTATAGAACTAGAAACTGGGCGACTACTCAGCGCTGGTTTCAAATTAATGTTAGTAACACGCTTACTAAAGTCGCAAAGATTGTATATCTTTGTTGAAAAATAATAAAAACTACAAATATGAGCATTTATTTGATGATGAGATTTTCTATGAATGGATAATGTAGGAAGAGACAATATACCAGGGTAAGTCAATTATTATCCGCAATTTAGTTATATTTTTGTTTATGTTGGCAGTACTGTCGTTTTGCGTTAATGACTTTGTTTATTTGTGATTATATGTATGCAAGTTTCAAGCTGCTAGGTTAGTTTCGTTATCGCTGTCGTGTTGTTAATCATGGCTGCTCCGCTTTCTATTTGCACCAAAGAAGAGCAACGTTCAGTGATCCGTTTTTTGTGGTCGGAAGGTGTATCAGGGGCCGAAGTTTATAGAAGACTTTCGGTACAGTACGGGAACAGTGTTTTGCCACAACGGAATGTCTACGAATGGAGTGAGAAATTCAAAAATGGTCGCACAAGTGTTACGCACGATGAAGGAGCCGGATGACCGTTTACCACCGTAAATGAAGAAAACATTGAGCGCTCATGATTCTCTTAGACAGACGAGTAACTATTGACGAAGTGGCACATCGTCTGCAAATTAGCCACGGTTCTGCCTACGAAATCATTCACAACACACTTGGGTTTCATAAAGTTTGTGCAAGATGGGTCCCATAACAACTGACACTGTTCCATAAACAAACGCGCTTGAACATCTGCAAAAAGCATTTGGATCGCTATGGTAACGAACGGGACAACTTCTTAGACAGGATCATTACTGGTTACGAAACATGGATCCATCATTACGAGCTGGAGAGTAAACGGAAGAGTATGGAATGGAAACATCCAAATTCGTCGTGCAAGAAAAAATTCAAGACCCAACCGTCCGCAGGAAAACTGATGCTTACGGTTTTTGGGACTCACAAGGTCCAGTACTGGAACATTATCAGGAAAAGAGCACAACAATAAACAGTGTACGTTACAGTGAGATGCTTACTGCCAAGCTAAAGCCTACAATTCGAAGCAAACGCCGAGGACTGCTGTCAAAAGGTGTTGTGTTGTTACACGACAACGCCCGTCCGCATACTGCTGCCCACACTGCTGAAACGCTCCAGAAACTCAATTTTGAAGTACTGGCTCATCCTCCATATAGTCCCGATCTTGCTCCTTCTGATTATCACTTGTTTGGTCCACTCAACGAGGCATTAAGGGGCCGTCGATTTACCTCGGACGAAGCATTGAAAGAAGCGGTGCATTCCTGGCTCTCATCTCAACCAAAAATCTTAATTTATGAGGGCATCAGGAAACTTGAACAACGATAGACCAAAAGCGTTGAAAAGCAAGGGGACTATGTCGAACAATGATGTACTTGTAAGTTTCCTATTGATTACAATAAAATTTTATAACTACATTGCGGATAATAATTAACTTACCCTCGTAAGAGAAATGTCAATATCAAAATAAAGTTTTTTTTGGCTCACTTACTACTTTCTCTTGCCCTACATGAATACAGAAGGAAGGAAAAAATTGTTTTCTTGTAAATTTTTAGAAAACTAGTTTTCACCGGATTTACACGTTTTAAGGTGAAACCCAAAAACATGTCTTTAGTGATTGATGTGTGTGTGTGCGCGCGCCCGTGTGTATGAACAAAATATCTCAATAACGGAATAGCGTACGAAGTTGAAACTTAAAATAGGTACCACTGTAGAATCCGATGTGAACATTTCCGTCAAAATCGGTCAACCGGAAATATTAGTTTATTCGTGCAATTTTTCACTTCCGTGCGATCCTAGAGAACCGTTTCCTCAAGAACCGCCTCATTTACTAAATTATTTTTCTCTCGTGGAGTTTGCACCACGAGGGTCTCGTGGCAAAACAATGGTTTTTTGAAGGCGCTGCGGCCTTAATTTATGCATTCGAGAGCAAAAGCGTATTAATAAAAGTTGTAAAACGTTCAAAAATCTACAACTTTTAACTTTTTTTGTGAAACACTTAGTTCAGTGTCAATTAGTGATTTTCTATTATTTTCATCATAAACGAAAAAATGGGATATATTTTAAGGGCAGATGGCACGATGGTTTTAACTCAAAATTTCGATTTTTTGGTTTTTTACGGTTTTCAATAGTTTAGGCTTAGATCTACCAGAAAAAACATCAAACTACGTCAAAAAAATATTTTTTTAATGAAAAAATTAAGTTTTTATCAAGTTTACACAGAAAAATTATCATATTACCGAGAAAGTATATTTTACCCAATTTTATACTGCTCGTTTTAGTGCAAAGAGAATTTTAGTTTTTAAAATATCTGTATTACTGTTTTTTTGTATTCTCAGCTGTTGGTTCAGCTTTCTAAACAACTGTTGATGGGAAATTTACTTGTTGGTGTACATTTTGTTTTTGGTTTGTGCCTTCTTGTTTCTTGCGTTTTCCCGTAAATTTAGATTTTTAACACCAGGTACATTTTTCTCAGAAACCAATAAACCTACCAGGCTGAAATTTTTCCATATATACCGATATTTTTATGACTTCCTTAGGTGCTCCAAAAATTAGTAATACGCAAAAAACGTAGAAAAAAAATTTCAAAAATTTTATGTTACCTATTCATAATTTTTTAAAAAAAGGTAAGGTTCAAAGATTGAATTGAAAAAAATTCTGTAGCTCGAGAAGAAACCCGATACCTATGGTGTGTAAAATTTAATTTCCCTATCTTTTACCAATCCTATGAAAAATGTACCAAAAATAGCAAATTTAACATTGGCTAACACAAGATACAAAGGATACAAAAAACAATCTCCCCTTAGCATTACTGCCTTAGTATGCATTTTACAACAAAAGTGTATATACAGTATTCAGATGACTAAAGTCCCTTAGCCGTGGGAGTGAGAGAATGCATAAGGCTCTCACTCGCTCAAGCCATACGCGCCATTCTAATAACATTGAATAATTTTACTCATTGTTGTGAGCAAGCGTTTACGCACGCAGTAAACTAACAAGCAAGATAACGACTGTAGTATGTTTTCAGATTTGGATTATAACGGTAAAGACCTTTGGGCGCATGCGCAGTTCTGCCACATATCTCCCTCTCTCTCGCTCGGCTATGGAACATTAATTCATCTGATATCTATACCTAAAGTGATAGAAAATTATTCTACAACTTTTATTTCAATAATTTTCTTCTATATAACCCAAGTTTAGCGACAATTAATGATTTTCTCGTATTTTTAAGTCGAACAGTAGTTGATAATTTTGCGTCATTTTACTGATGATTAAAATTAGGTTTCTTAATTTCATTGTTCACTAATGATTAATCATAGGTTATTATGTTTTATTTTTTACATTGAGAAGAGAATATCGTAAATGATTCACGCCAAATTTTTTAAAATAATTGCATGTTTTTTAAGAGTTGCATTTATTGTGTAGTTATTAGATTATTCGACTTTTAGGTGGTATTTTTTTAATTTTTTTAGAAATTGTATAAGTTTTTAAATTGACATGGTTTTAATCTTTAGTCTAGTTTTTAAATCTTTGTTGTACTGTCTGCTAAATAAAAGAATAGACCCCCCCTCTAACTAATTAACTTTATCGTTCTAATTGTATAGAACTCATCCGCACGATTTCTAAAGCTTCATTATTCGTTATTCATTAGATCCGAAACAGCGTAAAAATTGTATCTACCCTAGGTCATGGGGTTTAGTCATAGTTGGACTGGTCAATTTCCCCCACCTCGTACATTTTGAATTGTTTTAAATGCCCTATAGCTTTTGGAAATAATATTATATATGAGTTAATGTAATTAAAAAAAGAAAATATATAGTTATTAATATTATTTATATTGTCATGAATTAAATATGCATGTTGGTTTTGTAAATTAATTTCATTAAAACTCATAGAGTATTATGCAATATCCATTACTGATTTTTACTTTCTCTTGCCTATATGAATATATAGGGAGGAAAGTATTGTTTTCATGTCGATTTTTCGAAATCGAGTTTTCACCGGATTTATACGTTTTCGGACCCCCTGAACCCAAAAAACATGTTTTTAGCGATTGGTCTGTGTGTGTGGTGTGTGAACAGAATATCTCAAGAACGGAACAACGTACGAACCTCAAACTTGAAACTTAAGTTACATACCACTACCGAACCCGACACGAACATTTTCATCAAAATCGGTACACCGGAAGTAGTAGTTTATTCGTAAAGTTTTTCACTTTTTTTGCGATTTTCTCAAAAACTGGTCCTACAATTTTTATTAAAATTCGCATTGTTTACTACATTTTTATGCTCTACAAGATAGGGTAGGCGCCATGTTTGCTGAAATTCTGCGTGAGGCTGTTTTTACGTAAAAACATTTTCTTTTAAGATTGCGGCTTTAATATGCATTTAAGCGCAAAACGTTATATAATAAAAGTTGTAGAGAACGTAAAATTCTACAACTTTTATTTCAAACATTTTTTTGTATAACGCTTAGTTTAGCTGTAATTAGAGATTTTCTGTTTTTTTCTCACGAAAACGTGTGAAAATCGATTTTTTTAAGATTTCGGGCTTAGTATGCACTTTACGACAAAAGTGTATAACATAATTTATAGAAATTTATGAGATCTACAACTTTTATTTAGAACATTTTTCTCTACAGAGCCTAGTTTAGCGTGAAAGTGTGATTTTCCGTTTTTTTGTTAAGCCAAATTGAGTTCGATTTTCATTTTGCATCATTCACTCATGATTAAAATAAGGTTATGTTTTTGAGGTTAGTTTTTGTTTATTTCTAATATTTTATTAATAATGTTAGGTTTATTATTAATTATTTGCATTGGCAAGAGAAAGTTGTGTGAGTGTTTCACACCAGATTTTTCTACTGGTTTTTCATCACGAGGTATTAAGCGCAAGATGGAGGATTAAAAACAAATCTTTTGATTAACTTTATCATTCTAATCTTATGGAACGCATGCACACGTTTTCTAAAGCTCCATTATTCCATATTCTTTGGACTCAAAACAGCGTAAAAATCGTATATTTTGAATTTTTGTAAATTTACTATAGTTTTTGGAAAAAATGTGTGTGTTTATCGTTATGTTATTATACTTGTTTGTTATTTACTGTCATGGATTGAAAATGAATGTTTTTTTAATAAATTAAATTTATTAAAACTCACAGAGTATTATAAAATCCATTACTGATTTTCTCTTTCATCACGAGGTATTCAAAGCGAAAGATGGAGGATTAAAAACAAATCCCCTGATTAACTTTATCATTCTAATCCTATGGAACTCATGCATACGTTTTCTAAAGGTGCATTATTCGTTATTCATTGGACCCGAAACAGCGTAAAAATCGTATCCTTTAAACAATTGATGGACGTTGTTAATAAGTCTATGTAATAAAAAACTACCACAATAGATTCGTTAACTATTTACTGTAACATTTTTAAATTAATGTTACTTTATTTAATTATTAATTTTTCCTTTTTCTGTTATGTTGAATTTAAATTTTCGTTATCTTTTAATGTCGCCGTAATCCGTTATCTCGTTATCAATTTGCATTCATTCTGTCTTTGTTCTGCCGACTGCTGTTATCTGTTCTTTCTTGTCGAATCCGTTTCTTCTTGCTTTTCATGTTCTCTTGGTACATGTTTAGCTGGGGGAAGGGGTCGGTGACGTCAGAACCGAGGCTTCATTATGAATGATTTGATATACTCGCTCTCTTTTTGCAATTGGTCTGGAAGATGTTCGGTTCTTGAATTATGTGTGCCGTAAATTTTTATTGTTTCTTTTCGGGGCGCTTTTACGTTGCTGTATGACTAATTGCAATTCCCGTTTTTTTTTACGGGACCAGCTTTGGGGAGCAGTTCCTTCAATATTTTATACAAATTTTACTAATCCTTTTGGGCGACATGGAAGCCAAAAGGTCAATTTCAACTATTCTAACTTCACCTGAAAGTATCGCCTTTTATAACTTTAAATCGACTCATCTGTAAACTAATTCTTTGCACAAGATAAATTTTTGGGCCCAAATATTCAGTAAACATAAATCTGGAATCACTGATTTTAAATGGACAAGTCGCCTTTGGTTTAAACAAGTCTCCGGCTAGCTAACTAGCATGTTCTTTCGGGGATCATCCTTATTCTTCTAATTCTACTCATCCGTCTTCTATTTATAATAACTGATAAATTTCTTATATTACAAATATTTTAATTTTTTATAATTAATTTTGTTAATCATAAAAATGATCCTTATTATTCTTATGTTTGCTGCATTATGCAATTTTGCATAATCTTGTCTCGTGGTGGACAAAACATGTTTTGCATTTAACTTATAATGTTAATATTGTATTAAGCCTTTTGTTTTTCTGGCTTTCTCTTATTTTTGTTTCTTTAATATTATAAATAAAAATTTGAATTATTTTGCTAAAATATTGCATGATGATTATCTTGTAAAATTAAATTTTGTTACTCAAGGTAAAATTTACCTTGTGTTTCGTCTAGTGAAACTAATTATATACTTATTTTTGGTTTTTAAATTAAGATCAAATCTTTTAAAGAAACAGTTTAATCATGTTTTTTTATTTAAATTTTATTTTTTTATGAATCTCTTTCATGTAAAGGCAATCGGATTAATTCTTATATTTAATTTGGTACTTTCTTTTGATTTCTATTTATCGCTTATTAATTTCTAATAATTATAATTGTAAAACCGAAATGGTCTTTTCTATTTTAAAATTACTTAAAGATTTTCTTAAATTACATTTCTGGATCCAGTTTAAAGCATGCTAAATTATTATTGAGCTCGTACTATATAATATAAAATTTTGGTTATTAATTATGATAATTTCAATTTAATGCCTGCGTAACGTTTTTGTAATTCTTCTTAAATACTGAACATAAAACTTAATTTATCTTATATTTATAAAGGTTATCTATCTATTAATATTTTTTTTATTAAATTTTATAGTAATCAAAAATTAATCTTGTTAATTTTATTTTCTTTGCACCACATCACCGCAGTCTGTTTTTGGGGTAGTTTTTTTCTTTCTTGTCCCCTATGCCAATTTTGCTTTTGGTAGCGAACCTTTGGGGTTCGCGTGAGCAAAAAGGGGGCTACATTACCAGAAAAATTTATTTACAATCCTTTCGATTCTCTCTCTAAATTTCTAAGTTTTCCAAAGATAAACTATTAGAATATTTAGTTTAGATTATTAGTACAATTATACCGGTTGTCCCACGGAATTTTAACCATAGGGATGTAACGGGTGTTTCAAAAAGGACGCACTTCGAAGTTTAAGGGTTAATATTTTCTGCATAGGGAATATTTTTTCCCCCAAATAACAGTTGACACTACCTTACTCATTGTTGACCCATTGTGTATTACTGACATATACTAACGCTAACCCAGTATTCATTTGTGTCTGTAGTGTCTGTATAAGTTCAAACATTGTTTTTTCAAAGGATGAACGTGTTTTTATTATTGAACGTTATTGCGCATATAAATCTTACGAACGAGTGAAAGCCGAGTTCCAGTTAAAATTTCCCAATTCTGAAGTACCTAATAACACCACAATATCGCGTCTGATTTATAAATTTCGTGAGACTGGCAGTGTACAGGATCGGAAAAGCACAGGTCGACCATCAGTGTTAACAGACCAAGTTTTGGACAATGTGAAACAACGTTTGACTACATCACCCGGCAAATCACTTGAAAGTTATCTTCACAGGCTAGATTATCACTATCTTCCGCTTTAAGGGCTACAAAAAAATTAATTCTGCATCCTTACCGCATCGGTGTCGTTCATGTACTGAAAAAAGTTGACCATGGGAAACGTATACAGTATTGTCGTTGGATACGTTCTCTTGTTAATGACAACGGTGTTGAAATATTGGATCGCGTTTATTTCAGTGACGAAGCATGGTTCCACTTGGATGGTTACATCAACAGCCAAAACTGCCGAATATGGAGCGCTCATAATCCTCACACATTTCATGAACGTCCACTACACACACGTAAAATTGGTGTTTGGTGTGCGATCTCCCGGCGTCGTATTGTTGGGCCTTTATTTTTTGACACAACTGTAGATGGTTTGGTGTACCGCAACTTAATTGAACAATTTATAGCGTTGTTAGAATTACACGATCGAGATTGTTGGTTTCAGCAGGATACCGCAACGTGCTATACTTCTACTGAAACGCTGAATATGTTACGAGAGTTTTTTGGCCATCGTGTGATATCAAAAGGATTGTGGCCACCAAGATCCCCAGATCTTACTCCTGCGGATTGTTTTATTCGGGGGAATTTAAAGAGTAAGGTTTTTAAAAACAATCCTCATACAATTGAAGAATTGAAGGCTAATATTGAAAGTGAGATTACAAACATTAATGAGCAAACACTACGAAAAGTGGCTGCAAATGTTATGAAACGTGTCCGAACTTGCATTACAAGCGGAGGAAGTCATTTTGAACATTTATTGTGAAGTTTTAAAGGTAATCTGAATGTTATAAAGGTAATAATTTCATACCGTCTAATTTGTATAATTTGTAATAATTACTTAATGTAATAAATTAGCGTTCTCAAACTTCAAAGTGCGTCCTTTTTGAAACACCCGTTAGTATTGATATTCATAAGTTTGGTAGTGTTCGCTTTCCACAAATAAATGAAGACTTGTTATAATCAGGAATCATTAGAAAATGTTTACACATGTTAAATAATCTGGTGTGAAACACTCACACAACTTTCTCTTGCCAATGCAAATAATGAACAATATAACCTAACATTAGTAATAAAATATTAGAAATTAACAAAAAACTAACCTCAAAAAACATAGTAACCTTATTTTAATCATGAATGAAAGACGCAAAATGAAAATCAACCTCAGTTTGGCTTTAAAATACGGAAAATCACTCTTTCACGCTAAACTAAGATCTGTACAAAGAAATGCTTTAAATAAAAGTTGTAGATCTTTTAATTTTCTATCAATTATAATATACACACTTATGTCATAAAATGCATACTAAGGCCGAAATGTTAAAAAAATCGATTTTTCACACGTTTTCGTGAGAAAAAAACAGAAAATTGCTAATAACTGCTAAACTAAGCATTATAAAAAAAAATGTTTGAAATAAAAGTTGTAGGTTTTTAAATTTTTTATAACTTTTTTTATGTAAATATTTGCGCTAAAATGCATATTAAAGCCGTAATCCTAAAAACAATATTTTTACGTGAAAACAGCCTCACCGAAAATTTCAGCATATTAGGCGCCTATCCTATCTTGTTTAGCATAAAAAATTTAGTAAACCAGGCTATTTTTAAAAAAAAACCGTGGGACCAGTACTTGAAAAAATCGCAAAAAAGTGAAAAATTACACGAATAAACTACTACTTCCGGTTGACCGATTTTGATGAAAATGTTCGCGTCGGGTCTCGTAGTAACTTAACTCTGTAGGCAGGTAACTTTAGCTCTTAACTTAACTCTGGTATGTATTTAAGCTTCAAGTTTCAAGTTCGTACGATGTTCCGTTCTTGAGATATTCTGTTCACACACACACACACCAACAGACCATACGCTAATAACATGTTTTTTGGGTTCAAGGGGTCTGAAAACGTGTAGATCCGGTGAAAACTCGATTTCGGAAAATCGACATGAAAACAATACTTTATTTCCTATATAATAATATTTATATGTATTATTGTTATGTATTATTATGTAGTGTTTATATGTATTACTCATATGAGTAAAAATCAATTTTGATAAATTTTAGCTTAAAATACAATATAAATACATAAATTTGTAAATCATTTTCAATTAAGTATTGTAAATGTTATAAGTAGTTAGCTTGCCTTTGTAGAGTATTGGATAGTGTTTATTGTGTGGGAGAAGATAATTGGTGTTTCGAACCCATCTGCGGTAAAAATAATTATTGTTAAAAAATATTGGAAATATATATATTATTATAAAAATAAATAATAACGGGTGATTCAAAAAGAGCGCCGGTTTTTAAACGGCTGGTAAATTTTTGTTTATCGGTTGGCAACATTGTTAGACCTCATTTCTATTTCGGAGAACATTCCGATTGACGATTCAGTTGTAGTTTCTCTTGTTCGCAGTGTAGTACTCTGGCAGTGTGTGTCTCACCATGGAGAAGTTTACTATTGCACAACGAGTGTTAATCGTCAAAAAATTTTACCAGAGTGGAGAGAGTTATGCGGCTACTGTCAGGCGACTTCGCGGTACTCTAGGACGTAATGAAGCACCGAATGAATCAACAGTTCGCAGGCTCATGAAAAAGTTTTTGAGACGGGTTCAACAGTCGACCTTAAAAGTTCTGGACGTCGTCGTTCTGGCCGAACTGAGCAGAACGTTGCGTTAGTTCGTGACAGTGTGGCTGTTAGCCCAGCAAAATCAATACGTCGCCGTTCTCAACAATTGGGTTTACGATGTTCTTTTGTACGGAGAATTCTTCGGTACGATCTCCAATATCACCCGTATAAAATTCAGTTGACGCAACATTTGAAAGTGGCAGACCACCAGAAGAGACGACAGTTTGTTGACTGGGTATTGAGAAAACGGCAGGATGATGTCACCTTCGCAAACAAAATTGACGCCTTGTGACTTTCATCTTTGGGGTCATCTGAAGTCATTGGTGTATGCCAATAAACCCCGAAACATCAATGATTTGAAGGAGGAAATTCGATGGGTTATCGGGCAAATGGAAGTCGAAACTTGTCGTGCAGTAATATCCAATTTCATGGACAGAGATGATGCGTGCCAGCGCAGTAGAGGAGGACACATGCATGACATCATTTTTCATACATGAAATCGGAAGGTAAGATGAACTTGTTGATGTATTTATTTTCAGTTTTTCAATAAAATAAATCTCTTAATTTGATATATCAAAACCGGCGCTCTTTTTGAATCACCCTATATAATTTATCATTTTGTTTTATAAATAAAAAATTTATAAATGAAAAAAAATATTTTTGTTACTGTATCAATAAATATTTAAAAAATAAAAAATTATTCAGTACCAAAAAATTACACTTCAGATTTTAGCCTGGTCTCTCTGAACAATGGACCAGTACGCTAACAATCACTCCACAGAGATAACAGAAATATGATGTAAAATTATATCTTAACTTTCGTACCACATAGGAACTCGACATGAATATTTTCATAAAAATCTGGTGTGAAACACTCACACAACTTTCTCTTGCCAATGCATAATAATTAACAATAAACCTAACATCATTAATAAAACATTAGAAATAAACAAAAAACTAACTTTAATAACATAACCTAATTTTAATCATGAGTGAAAGACGCAAAATGAAAATCGAACTCAGTTTGGCTTTAAAATACGGAAAATCACTCTTTCACGATAAACTAGGCTCTATAGAGAAAAATGCTTTAAATAAAATTTGTAGATATTTTAATTTTCTATAACATTATTTATATACACTTTTGTCGTAAAATGCATTCTAAGGCCGAAATCTTAAAAAAATCGATTTTTCACACGTTTTCGTGAGAAAAAATGAAAATCGCTAATTACCGCTAAACTAAGCGTTATACAAAAAAAATGTTTGAAATAAAACTTGTATAATTTTTAATTCTCTACAATTTTTATTATATAAATTTTTGCGTTAAATTGCTTATTAAACCCGTAATCTTAAAAAATCTGTTTTTACGTAAAAACAGCCTCACCGAGAATTTCAGCAAAAATGACGCCTACCCTATCTTGTAGACAATAAAAATTTGAGTAAACCATGCGATTTAAAAAAAAAATCGTAGGACCAGTTTTTAAGAAAATCGCAAAAAAGTGAAAAATTACACGAATAAACTACTACTTCCGGTTGACCGATTTTGATGAAAATGTTCGTGTCGGGTCCGGTAGTGGTATGTAACACACACACACACACAAACACACACACACGCACGCGCCCGCGCACACGAACACACACACACACACACAGACCAATCGCTAAAACCATGTTTTTTTGGGTTCAGGGGGTCTGAAAACGTATAGATCCGGTAAAAAATCGACATGAAAACAATACTTTCCTTCCTATATATTCATATAGGCAAGAGAAAGTAAAAATCAGTCGACCGGAAGTAATAGAAGTAATAGTAGTAGTTTATTCATGCGATATTTCACTTTATGGGATTTTTAAAGAACAGCTCCTCGGTTTTTTACTTTCTCTTGCCTATATGAATATATAGGAAGGAAAGTATTGTTTTCATGTCGATTTTAAGAAATCGAGTTGTGTGTGTTTGTATGTTTGTGTGTGTGTGTGTG
The DNA here is from genome assembly GCA_035578175.1 of Catonia carolina. Classification (NCBI taxonomy): domain Eukaryota; kingdom Metazoa; phylum Arthropoda; class Insecta; order Hemiptera; family Achilidae; genus Catonia; species Catonia carolina. The sequence continues at coordinate 1,053,842 of JAQMRL010000001.1, forward strand.
TGTGTGTGTGTGTGTGTGTATGTGTGTGTGTATGTGTGTGTGAACAGAATATCTCAAGAACGGAACATCGTACGAACTTCAAACTTGAAACTTAAGTTACATACCACTACCGGACCGGACACGAATATTTTCACCAAAATCGGTCAACCGGAAGTAGTAGTTTATTCGTGTAATTTTTCAGTTTTTTGCAATTTTCTCAAAAACTGGTCTTACGATTTTTTTAAAAATCGCCTGGTTTACTCAATTTTTTATTCTCTACAGTAGGGTAGGCGTCATGTTTGCTGAAATTCTTGGTGAGGCTGTTTTTACGTAAAAACATAGTTTTTTTAAGATTACGGCTTTAATATGCAATTTACCGAAAACATTTATATAATAAAAGTTGTAGAGAATTTAAAAATCTACAACTTTTATTTCCAACTTTTTTTTGTATAGCGCTTAGTTTAGCAGTTATTAGCAATTTTCTGTTTTTTTCTCACGAAAACGTGTGAAAAATCGATTTTTTTAATGATTTCGGCCTTAGAATGCATTTTATGACAAAATTGTATATAATAAATTTTATAGGAAATAAAAAGATCTACAACTTTTATTTTAAGTATTTTTCACTACAGAGCATAGTTTAGCGTGAAAGAGTGATTTTCTGTATTTTTAAGCCAAACTGAGGTTGATTTTCATACTGCGTCTTTCACTCATGATTAAAATAAGGTTATGTTTATTGAGGTTAGTTTTTTGATTATTTCTAATGTTTTATTACTAATATTAGGTTTATTGTTAATTATTTGCACTGGCAAGAGAAAGTTGTGTGTGTTTCACACCAGATGTTTTCCATTACATCGTCATTTTTCAACAACTATTTCACGGGTTAACATAAACTTCGGTAGGTTTGTTTTGTAATAATTATGAAAAACGATGATGCAATAAAATTTAACAAAAATCAATACTTTTTAAGTTACAAGGTATTTTCATAAATAAATTTTGTAAAATCGCGAAACACGACATAAAAAATCTGGTGTGAAACACTCACACAACTTTCTCTTGCCAATGCAAATAATTAACAATAAACCTAACATTAGTATTAAAACATTAGAAATGAACAAAAACTAACCTCAAAAACATAACCTTATTTTAATCATGAGTGAATGACGCAAAATGACAATCGAACTCAGTTTGGCTTAAAAATACGGAAAATCACGCTTTCACGCTAAACTAGGCTCTGTAGAGAAAAATGCTCTAAACAAAAGTTGTAGATCTTTTAATTTTCTATAAATTTAATTATATACACTTTTGTCGTAAAATGCATACTAAGACCGAAATGTTAAAAAAATCGATTTTTCTCACGTTTTCGTGAGAAAAAAACAGAAAATCGCAAATTACCGCTAAACTAAGCGTTATACAAAAAAATGTTTGAAACAGAAGTTGTAGGTTTTTAAATTCTCTACAACTTTTATTATATAAGTTTTTGCGCTTAAATTTATATTAAAGCCGTAATCTTAAAAAAACTTTGTTTTTACGTGAAAACAGCCTCACCGAGAATTTCAGAAAACATGGCGCCTACCCTATCTTGTAGAGAATAAAAAATTAAGTAAAATAGGCGATTTTAAAAAAAATCGTAGGACCAGTTTTTGAGAAAATCGCAAAAAACTGAAAAATTATACGAATAAACTACTACTTCCGGTTGACCGATTTTGATGAAAATGTTCGTGTCGCGTCCGGTAGTGGTATGTAACTTAAGTTTCAAGTTTTAAGTTCGTACGATGTTCCGTTCTTGAGATATTCTGTTCACACACAGACACACACACACACACACACACAGACACACACACAGACCAATCGTTAAAAACATGTTTTTTGGGTTCAGGGGGTCTGAAAACGTATAGATCCGGTGAAAACTCGATTTCGAAAAATCGACATGAAAACAATACTTTCCTTCCTATATATTCATATAGGCAAGAGAAAGTAAAAAGCCAGCATGCGAGAAAATCTTCTGTCTTTAAAGATAATTGTACACTATAAGCAAATGAAATAAAGCGAAAATTTTCAATTAATTTTTAGTGAAAGAATTATTTAAATTGGATGAACCGTATAGGAGTTACAAGGATTTAAGTATAGCATCAATTGCAACTATAGGGCCTACGCATCCAAAGCGCATGAAAGGCGTATGTAATAGTATTATTTATTATAGTACACATATAAAATTAAACCCATATTGTTTATCTGTTCTTTCAAGTACAATTTATGTTTTGACAACGTTTTTGTAATAAAAGTAAAATATTGTTTTTTATTTTCAAGAACCATTCCGAATATTTCAGTAGGTAAGCATGTTCTCCTTTTTTCAACCAGTTCTGTATTATCGTTGCAACGCGTCGGACGTAACTTTTACTTTCCGGGCGTACAATTAAGTTACTTATTGTAGCCGTAAATATTTTATCGTTTATACTAGGTTATCGTTTACTTCTGCAAAACAAATATTATAAATTACTACATTAACATTTCATTTACGTGTGAATGGTGCTTTAATTGTTGTGTCTTGCTCGGGTCATGTGTGTTTGATAACAGTTTCATATATTCACCAATAGTTTAGGTAATTAGGAAGATGTTAGTTTCAGTTAGGTTTTTATCGTTTATAACGTACATTAAAACTGTAAGCAAATATGGATGCAAAACGGAAACATGGACAAACCGTTCACAGTGATGGAAAAATGTAATAAACAATGTCACTAAACGTTGAGATGGAGAACGGGTTACTAATTCACTTAAACTTCCTTTACAGAAAGCAACGCAAAGAGCTGTAATTAACAATTTCCCTAAATTAAGATTCCAATACATTTATTCGTTCAAATAAATAGCGGTGATAAGTAATGGTAGACTAGTAGTTGGATTAGAGCGCAGTTTATTATCATGCAATGCGCGCCGCGCAGTTGCGAAATTTGAACTGTGTTCATTTTATAACGGATAATCCGATTTGAATGATTTTTTTAGAGAAAATATATTTAAGCTCTGTTAATAATTTCATGTGTGCACTTTTTCGAACGACCGAAAAATTTTCCCGATGTTAACTTTTTAAAACCGCGCTCGAAAATATTACAGTTTTCTTCTTATACTTTACGTCGGTACAATCAAAGTACAGCGTCTTTATATCTTTGTAACTCCTATACGGTTTGTCCAATTTAAATAATTCTATCACTAAAAATTAATTAAAAATTATCTTTAAAGACAGAAACGTTTCTCGCATGCTGATTTTTTTATGTCGTGTTTCGCGATTTTACAAAATTTATTTATGAAAATACCTTGTAACTTAAAAAGTATTGATTTTCTGTTATGCTGGCCGCATTGGCGCAGTTGGTAACGTGCTCGCCTCTCATCATGCGGTCTTGGGTTCGAATCCCATTCAGGCACGGCATCTTTTCATACGTTACACACAATCATTTCATCTTTCACCGTCTGCATTAGCAGTAATTGCAGAACAGTCGGACGTTAAACCAAAAAAAAAAAAAAAAAAAAAAAAATTTCTGTTAAATTTTATTGCATCATCGTTTTTCATAATTATTACAGAACAAACTTACCAAAGTTTATGTTGTAACCCGTGAAATAGTTGTTGAACAATGATAATGGGAAAAATACGGGTTTTTTTTCAAGAACAAAACTTTTACTAAATTATACATTATCTCATTAAGCGTGTGTTTTTCGAAATAATTTTATAGAACAAAAAACATGTGAAATACTTTGTTTTATAATAAAAGTCATTTCCGACAAGTTTCAGTTACTTAAAAAAAGTAATTATGTTTTCTGAAATGGTTTTACAATTCGCATATTGCTCCCCTCTGCGTAAGGCCATCAAGTTCTAGACAGACAGTACAAAAGTTTTATTATAGTATTATAGTTAAGTAACCTGTTTACAGACAACTCTCTCGCACTCTCTCTCTCTCTCTCTAATTTGTTTTTCGGCTAATCCGCGTCGTCGACTATAACAAATTTTTACTTTCTCTTGCCTATATGAATATATAGGAAGGAAAGTATTGTTTTCATGTCGATTTTTCGAAATCGAGTTTTTACCGGATCTATACGTTTTCAGACCCCCTGAACCCAAAAAACATGTTTTTAGCGATTGGTCTGTGTGTGTGTGTGTGTGTGCGCGCGCGCGCGTGTGTGTGTGTGTGCGTGCGTACGTGCGTGCGTGCGTGTATGTGTGTGTGTGTGTGTGTGTGTGTGTGTGTGTGTGTGTGTGTGTGTGTGTGTGTGTGTGTGTGTGTGTGTGTGTGTGTGTGTGTGTGTGTGTGTGTGTGTGTGTGTGTGCGTGCGAAATATCTCAAGAACGGAACATTGCACGAACTTGAAACTTGAAACTTAAGTTACATACCACTACCGGACCCGACACGAACATTTTCATTAAAATCGGTCAACCGGAAGTAGTAGTTTATTCGTGTAATTTTTCACTTTTTTGCAATTTTCTCAAAAACTGGTCCTACGATTTTTTTAAAAATCACCTTATATACTCAATTTTGTATTCTCTACAAGATAGGGTAGGTGCATGTTTGCTGAAATTCTTGGTAAGGCTGTTTTCACGTAAAAATATTTTCTTTTTAAGATTTCGGCTTTAATATGCATTTTAGCGCAAAACGTTATATAATAAAAGTTGTAGAGCATGTAAAATTCTACAACTTTTAATTCAAACATTTTTTTGTAAAACGCTTAGATTAGCGGTAATTAGCGATTTTCTGCTTTTTTCTCACGAAAACGTGTGAAAAATTGATTTTTTTAAGATTTCGGCCTTGGTATGCATTTTTAGACAAAAGTGTTTCTAATCAAATTTATACGAAATTAAAAGATCTACAACTTTTATTGAAAGCGTTTTTCTCTACAGAGCCTAGTTTAGCGTGAAAGAGTGATTTTCCGTATTTTGAAGCCAAACAGGTCGATTTTCATTTTCCGTCTTTCACTCATGATTAAAATAAGGTTATGTTTTTAGAGGCTAGTTTTTTGTTTATTTCTAATATTTTATTACTAATGTTAGGTTATATTGTTAATTATTTGCATTGGCAAGAGAAAGTTGTGTGAGTGTTTCACACCAGATTTTTTATTTATTTATAGGCTAACCGTAATTAGAAAATTATTTAATAAAACAACATACCCGGGTGAAGCCGAAACGGGCATTTAGTGTTAAATAAAACGTTGAAAATTTTCCAATGGTTTTCAGTAAAAAAAAATAAACTTAATAAGAAGTAGTTGGCCTGTACGGTCAAAATAAGGTCGATGGAATCCGTATCAGATTTAATAAATAAATATCAAGAAAATGAAACGAGAGAGACATTCCAAAGTCCCAGCGGAGTTTAATAAAAATAAGATCCTATAAAAAAATGGTCTTCCGTTTTTCCAACGCATAAAAACACGGGATGAATAGAATTGATTTATGAACAAAAACCGATGACATGTAAAAGCGTATGAAATAAAGATTAGAATGTTTACCAAACGATGATCGGTTGGGGTCTCGCATTTTAATCCGTATCACTACAAACACTTCCTTGATCGCAATAATGGGCGATGTGAATAAAAAAAAATCAGTAATTACTTTTCTTGCGTATTTTTTAAACACACTCATGAATGGCTGAATTAAGTATCATAAATTAATACTCGTTTATTATCTCTTCTTCTTATAAATGTATTCTCAACCCCACTAATTTTACTTTCTCTTGCCTATATGAATATATAGGAAGGAAAGTATTGTTTTCATGTCAATTTTTCTAAATCGAGTTTTAACCGGATCTATACGTTTTCAGACCCCCTGAACCCAAAAAACATGTTTTTAGCGATTGGTGTGTGTGTGTGTGTGTGTGTGTGTGTGTGTGTGTGTGTGTGTGTGTGTGTGTGTGTGTGTGTGTACAGAATATCTCAAGAACGGAACATCGTAAGAACTTGAAACTTAAAACTTAAGTTATATACCACTACCGAATCTGACACGAACATTTTCATCGGAAGTAGTAGTTTATTCGTGTAATTTTTTTCTTTTTTGTGATTTTCTCAAAAACTGGTCCTACAATTTTTTTAAAAATCGCCTGGTTTACTCAATTTTTTATTCTCTACAAGATAGGGTAGGCGTCATGTGTGCTTAAATTCTTGGTGAGGGTGTTTTCTCATAAAAACGTTGTTTTTTAAGATTACGGCTGTAATATGCATTTTAGCGCAACAATTTATATAATAAAAATTGTAGAGAATTTAAAATCCTACAACTTTTGTTTCCAACAATTTTTTGTATAACACTTAGTTTAGCAGTAATTTGCGATTTTATGTTTTTTTCTCACGAAAATGTGTGAAAAATTGATTTTTTTAATATTTCGGCCTTAGTATGCATTTTACGACAAAAAAGTATGTAATTAAATTTATAGGAAATTAAAAGATCTACAACTTTTACTGAGAGCATTTTCTCCACGGAGCCTAGTTTAGTGAGGAAGAGTGATTTTCCGTATTTTTAAGTCAAACTGAGGTCGATTTTCATTTTGGGTCTTTCACTCATGATTAAAATTAGGTTATGTTTATTGACGTTAGTTTTTTGTTTATTTCTAATGTTTTATTACTAATGTTAGGATTATTGTTTATTATTTGCATAGGCAAGAGAAAGTTGTGTGAGTGTTTCACACCAGATTTTTTATTTTCTATAACTTTAGTTATATATATATACTCTTACGTAGTACTTTTTTATTTCGTTTTTTTGTTTAACGTCCGACTGTTCTGCAATTACTGCTAATGCAGACGGTGAAGGATAAAATGATTTTTTGTAACGTATGAAAATATGCCGTGCCTGAATGGTATTCGAACCAAAGACCGCATGATGAGAGGCGAGCACGTTACCAACTACGCCAATGCGGCCGGCTTTTATGTTGTACAATAATATTAAAAACGCAGTTTGAAAAATCCCATTCTTTTACCGATTTTCATAGGTAAAATACAGAAATCGCTAATTTACGCTAAACTAAGCGTATTTGTAGAAATTCTTTCTGAAATTAAAGATGTAGGTCTTTTAATTGCCTAAAACTTTAATTATATACGCGTTTTCCCTAAAATGCATAAATATTAAGAACGCATTCTAAAAAATCTGATGTGAAACACTCACACAAATTTCTCTTGACAATTCAAATAATTTTAACAATATAACCTAACATTAGTAATAAAACATTAGAAATAAACAAAAAACTAACCACAAAAAACAACCTTACTTCAATCATGAGTGAAAGACGCAAAATCAAATTCAACCTCAATTTGGCTTAAAAATACGGAAAATTACTTTCACGATAAACTAGACTCTGTAGAGAAAAATGCTTTAAATAAAAGTTGTAGATATTTTAATTTCCTATAAATTTGCCTAATACTTTTTTGTCATAAAATGAATGCTAAGGCTGAAATCTTAAAAAATCGATTTTTTACACGTTTTCGTGAGAAAAAAACAGAAAATAGCTTATTACCACTAAACTAAGCGTTATACAAAAAAAATGTTTAAATAAAAGTTGTAGGGTTTTAAATTCTCTGCAACTTTAATTATAAATTTTTGCGCTAAAATTTATATAAAACCCGTAATCTTAAAAAAATAATGTTTTTACGTGAAAACAGCCTCACCAAGAATTTCAGCAAACATGCCGCCTACTTTATCTTGTAAAGAATAAAAAATTGAGTAAACCAAAAAATTTAAAAAAAATCGTAGGACTAGTTTTTGAGAAAGTCGCAAAAAAGTGAAAAATTACACGAATAAACTACCACTTCCGGTTGACCGATTTTGATGAAAATGTTCGTGTAGGGTCCGGTAGTGGTGTGTAACTTAAGTTTCAAGTTCGTACAATGTTCCATTCTTGAGATATTTTGTATACACATACACACACACTCACACACACACACACACACACACACACACACACACACACACACACACACACACACACACACACACACACACACACACACACACACACACACACACACACACACACACACACACACACACACACACACACACACACACACACACACACACACACACACACACACACACACAGACCAATCGCTAAAAACATGTTTTTTGGGTTCAGGGGTCTGAAAATGTGTAGATCCGGTGAAAACTCGATTTCGAAAAATCGACATGAAAGCAATACTTTCCTTCCTATATATTCATATAGGCAAGAGAAAGTAAACATATTCATTTTTTTTACCACAAGAGATCCCGAAAATTTTAGCAGGCAGCGCTTACCTTATAGATATTGTAGAGCATAACAAATATAGTACCTATATGAGGCGATTTAAAAAAATCTGGTATGAAACACTCACACAACTTTCTCTTGCCAATGCAAATAAACCTAATAGTAGTAATAAAACATTAGAAATAAAGAAAAAACTAACCTCAAAAACATAAGCTTATTTTAATCATGAGTGAAAGACGCAAAATGAAAATCGAACTCAGTTTGGGTTAAAAATTTGGAAAATCACTATTTCACGCTAAACTAGGCTCTGTAGAAAAAAATGCTATAAATGAAAGTTGTAGATCTTTTAATTTTCTATAAATTTGATTATAAACTTTTTTGTCATAAAATGAATACTAAGGCCTAAATCTTAAGAAAATGGATTTTTTACACGTTTTCGTGAGAAAAAAAGAGAAAATCAAAAATTACTGCTAAACTAAGCGTTATACAAAAAATTGTTTGAAATAAATTGTTTAAAATTGTAGAATTTTAAATTCTCTACAATTTTTATTATATATATTTTTGCGCTAAAATGCATATTAAAGCCGTAATCTTAAAAAAACGTTTTCACGAGAAAACACCCTCACCAAGAAATTCAGCAAACATGGCGCCTACCCTATCTTGTAGAAAATAAATAATTGAGTAAACCAGGCGATTTAAGAAAAAATCGTATGACAAGTTTTTGAGAAAATCGCAAAAAAATGAAAAACTACACGAATAAACTACCACTTCCGGTTGACCGATTTTGATGAAAATATTCGTGTAGGGTCCGGTAGTGGTGTGTAACTTAAGTTTCAAGTTTCAAGTTCGTACAATGTTCCATTCTTGAGATATTTTGTATACACACACACACACACACACACACACACACGCACGCACGCACACGCACACACACACACACACAGACCAATCGCTAAAAACATGTTTTTTGGGTTCAGGGGTTTGAAAATGTCCGGTGAAAACTCGGTTTCGAAAAATCGACATGATAACAATACTTTCCTTCCTATATATTCATATAGGCAAGAGAAAGTAAAAAACGGAGGGGCTGTTCTTTAGAAAATCCCAAAAAATGAAATATCGCGTGAATAAACTACTACTGTATACTACTTTCCTACTTTACTTTACTTTACTTTTACTACTTTACTTTGTGTGTACTACTTTCGGTTGACGGATTTTTACTTTCTCTTGCCTATAAGAATATATAGGAAGGAAAGTATTGTTTTCATGTCGATTTTTCGAAATCGAATTTTCACTGAATCTATACGTTTTTAGACCCCCTGAACCCAAAAAACATGTCTTTAGCGATTGGTGTGTGTGTGTGTGTGTGTGTGTGTGTATACAAAATATCTCAAGAACGGAACGTTGTACGATTTTGAAACTTGAAACTTAAGTTACATACCCTTACCGGACCCGACACGAACATTTTTATCAAAATCGGTCAACCGGAAGTAGTAGTTTACTCGTGTAATTTTTCACTTTTTTGTTATTTTCTCAAAAACGGGTCCTACGATTTTTTTAAAAATCGCCTGGTTTACTCAATTATTTATTCTCTACAAGATAGGGTAGGCGTCATGTGTGCTGAAATTCTTGGTGAGATTGTTTTCTCGTAAAATCTTTGTTTTTTAAGATTACGGCTTTAATATGCATTTTAGCGCAAAATTTTATATAATAACAATTGTAAAGAATTTAAAATCCTACAACTTTTATTCCAAGCATTTGTTTGTATAACGCTTAGTTTAGCGGTAATTTGCGATTTTCTGTTTTTTTTCTCACGAAAATGTGTGAAAAATTGATTTTTTTAAGATTTCGGCCTTACTATGCATTTTAAAACAAAAGTGTATATAATTAAATTTATAGAAAATTAAGAGATCTACAACTTTTATTTATAGAATTTTTCTCTACAGAGCCTAGTTTAGCGTGAAAGTGTGATTTTCCGTTTTTTTTAAGCCAAATTGAGTTCGATTTTCATTTTGCGTCATTCACTCATGATTAAAATAAGGTTATGTTTTTGAGGTTAGTTTTTGTTTATTTCTAATATTTTATTAATAATGTTAGGTTTATTTTTTATTTTTTGCATTGGCAAGAGAAAGTTGTGTGAGTGTTTCACACCAGATTTTTATGAAAATGTTGATGTCTAATTTCTACGTGGTACCTAAGTTTAGATCCAAGTTTCGACTTAGTACGCTATTCTGGTCTTTAGATATCTGGTTCTCACACACGCGCGCACACGCATACACACTAAACAATCGCTAAAAAACATGCTTTTTATTTTTGGTTCAGGGAGACTGAAAACGTGTACATCCAGTTAAAACGTGATTTCGAGAAATTTGCATGAAAAAATATATTTTTTCCCCTTTATATTCATAGTATAGGCCAGGAGAAAGTAATATTTATTAATTTTTACTTTTGCCGGCTGAACATGTGGAAGATTGAACTAAACGTTTCCAAACCACAACAGGTAACTTTCACAATTCGGCCTGTTGATTGCCCAAATTTTCCGCATCGATGATACTATCCTTATAGTTACAGACGAAGTTAGTTATTTGGTTTAATACTTGACAGATGTCTCACGTGGAAACCACACGTTGCACACGTCAGAGCAATCTCAGACTCACGGTTCGCATGTTGTATGGCGTTAATATTTTTAGTTAAGTTTTGTTTAAGCCTTGGTTATCTTTTAAAAAAATTGTGTAAAATTTAGTCGTTTATTATTTTAAGTAATTTTGTGTAATTTCTAGTTGATCTAACTATAATAATTAATTTCTAAATGAATATTTGTTAAAATTTTACAAGGAGGTTTTGTTATTTGAAAATAACCATATCATGAAAGAACCCGGAGTAAACACCACATATTTTTTTATTTTTAAGGTAAAAGGCTTCTTTGTCGAGTTCAGTGTCCAGCTCCCACGGACTGATTCCGGTTATCTTTTTTTTTAAATAGTACTTTCAAAGTACAGATTTTTCATTATCTATCATTGCTAATCGATTACCGTTGTTAAATTGTTATCCTAATACCGTATCAACGCAGGTAAAACAAATTTTTACCGGGTTTTTAAAACCCGGAACTAAAATGATATTGTACCTTATCAGCATTTGTCTTAGTAGCCTCCACTGAGACTAATTGGTGCAGTATTACGGGCGTTTTCTTAGTTTCAGATGAAACTATAACGTTCCGAAAAATCTAGAAATTGTCAGCTGTTCTCTGACCCGTTCGGAAATTGCGGATTTCTATAAATTTTTAAGCGTATTTTTTTTGTCATAAGTCTCTCGACTGGTTTGATGCAGTTATCCAAGCTGTTCTATCTTGCGCAAGTCGTTTCATATCTACATACCTGTAACACCCTACATCTTTTGTAATTTGCTTTATATATTTTAATCTTTGACTCCCTCTACAATTTACTCCCTCAATACTACCCTCCATTATTGATAGCCCAATACTTGGATGTCTTAAGATATGCCCCACTAGCTTATCCCTTCTTATGGTAAGATACTTCCATGTACTTCTTTTTTCATCCACTCGCCTAAGAACCTCTAAATTACTTATTTTGTCCACCCAACTAATCTTTAACATTTTCCTATAACACCACATTTCAAAATCTTCTATCCTCTTCTTTTCTGCAGCCCTTATCACCCACGTTTCACTCCCGTATAATGCTACACTCCGAACATAATGTTTTAAGAAATTTTCCCTAATCTGTAAATCAATGTGTGTAGTCAGAAGCTGTTTTTTTAAGCGTATATATATGTAGTAAAATGAATACCAGATTACGTTTGTGTAACCCAAAAAAAAAGTTAAATAACGGGTGATTCAAAAAGAGCGCCGGTTTTTAAACGGCTGGTAAATTTTTGTTTATCGGTTGGCAACATTGTTAGACCTCATTTCTATTTCGGAGAACATTCCGATTGACGATTCAGTTGTAGTTTCTCTTGTTCGCAGTGTAGTACTCTCGCAGTGTGTGTCTAACCATGGAGAAGTTTACTATTGCACAACGAGTGTTAATCGTCAAAACATTTTACCAGAGTGGAGAGAGTTATGCGGCTACTGTCAGGCGACTTCGCGGTACTCTAGGACGTAATGAAGCACCGAATGAATCAACAGTTCGCAGGCTCATGAAAAAGTTTTTTGAGACGGGTTCAACAGTCGACCTTAAAAGTTCTGGACGTCTTCGTTCTGGCCGAACTGAGCAGAACGTTGCGTTGGTTCGTGACAGTGTGGCTGTTAGCCCAGCAAAATCAATACGTCGCCGTTCTCAACAATTGGGTTTACGATGTTCTTCTGTACGGAGAATTCTTCGGTACGATCACCAATATCACCCGTATAAAATTCAGTTGACGCAACATTTGAAAGTGGCAGACCACCAGAAGAGACGACAGTTTGTTAACTGGGTATTGAGAAAACGGCAGGATGATGACACCTTCGCAAACAAAATTGACGCCTTGTGACTTTCATCTTTGGGGTCATCTGAAGTCATTGGTGTATGCCAATAAACCCCGAAACATCAATGACTTAAAGGAGGAAATTCGACGGGTTATCGGGCAAATGGAAGTCGAAACTTGTCGTGCAGTAATATCCAATTTCATGGACACAGTTGATGCGTGCCAGCGCAGTAGAGGAGGACACATGCATGACATCATTTTTCATACATGAAATCGGAAGGTAAGATGAACTTGTTGATGTATTTATTTTCAGTTTTTCAATAAAATAAATCTCTTAATTTGATATATCAAAACCGGCGCTCTTTTTGAATCACCCTATAGCTATTAAGAGAGGTATTTCGTGAACCTGTTGGTATAGTTGTTAGTGCAACTAGCTTTTATGCGATGGGTCCCGAATTCGATTCTGGTCGATCATTTTTATTCTTACATCATCTTACATCAATATACGCACATAAACCAAAACTTACTTGTAAAAATTATCACCAATTAAAAAAAATAAAGTAAAAATATATTTTCACATAGTTGTTAAATGTTTTCAAATTTGTTCATAAATAATTGTTTGTTTTTCTCTTTTCAGGTGAGTCTATTTACTTGAATTTCAATTAATATTAGCATCTGTCACGTGAGTTTTTAAATTTACTTTACAGTATTTTTCTTACAATTTTAAATATAATTTCAAATAACTGAACTTTTTTTTAACTTTTTTCCTTTTTTTTAATTAAATTTAATTTGTGATGTGGCCAAAAGCAACTTAAAAATAAATGTTGCAAACAAAGTAGAGTAGAGAATGTTATGTTATTTGTATTAACTTTTAAGAGAAGTAGCATATTTGAAAAGAGACACACACACACATAGTATTTATATAAATTAAAAGACGACATTAATTAAACCGACTCTGAAAAGCTAACGCATTTTTATCCACATTTATTCGGTCCATTAACTAAGTTTGAAAAATTCTCGTGAGCCGTGGACAGTTACTTTTATTTACCTGAATACGCTGCAACGCTGGAAGACTAGGGATAAGGTAGATCCGTTATAGTCGGAAAGATAACAATAGAGAATTTTTACTTTCTCTTACCTATATGAATATATAGGAAGGAAAGTATTGTTTTCATGTTTATTTAAGAAATCGAGTTTTCACCGGATCTATACGTTTTCAGACTCCCTGAACCCAAAAAACATGTTTTTAGCGATTGGTCTGTGTGCGTGTGTGCGCGCGCGCGTGTGTGTGTGTGTGTGTGAACAGAATATCTCAAGAGCGGAACATCGTGCGAACTTGAAACTTGAAACTTAAGGTACATACCACTACCGGACCCAACACGAACATTTTCATCAAAATCGGCCAACCGGAAGTAGTAGTTTATTCGTATAATTTTTCACTTTTTTGCGATTTTCTCAAAAACTGGTCATACGATTTTTTTTTTAAATCGCCTGGTTTACAAAATTTTTTATGCTCTACAAGATAGGGTAGGCGCCATGTTTGCTGAAATTCTGCGTGAGGCTGTTTTTACGTAAAAACATTTTCTTTTTAAGATTGCGGCTTTAATATGCATTTTAGCGCAAAATGTTATAAAATAAAAGTTGTAGAGAATGTAAAATTCTACAACCTTTATTTCAAACATTTTTTTGTATAACGCTTAGTTTAGCGGTAATTAGCAATTTTTGTTTTTTTCTCACGAAAACGTGTGAAAAATCTATTTTTTTAAGATTTCGGCCTTAGAATGCATTTTACGACAAAAGTGTATGAAATAAATTTTATAGAAAATTTAACGATCTACAACTTTAATTTGAAGCATTTTTTTGTACAGTGCCTAGTTTAGCGTGAATGAGCGATTTTCCGTATTTTTAAGCTAAATTTAGGTTGATTTTCATTTTGCGTCTTTCACTCATGATTAAAATAAGGTTATGTTTATTAAGGTTAGTTTTTTGTTTATTTCTAATGTTTTAATACTAATGTTAGGTTTATTGTTAATTATTTGCACTGGCAAGAGAAAGTTGTGTGAGTGTTGCACACCAGATTTTTAGACTTCTCTCACAGTTTAGACTCAATTTTTAGCCTGAAGAGAACCTCATAGAATTAAGCCGAGCATAAATATATCACACGGACCCTACTGGAACAGGACAGCACACACTCATAGGTCAAAATCAGTTAAAACAATACAAAGCCAACAACCAGCAAAAACAGAAGGAAAGCACCACACGACCAGAGCTCTCCAATTACACAAATAGCCCAGTCAAACTAACATTTGAGTAAGGAAAAATTCGCATAGAGCTGAAAATTGGTATAGACGTTGAATAAGTCATTACCAATGAAATGTCAAAAGTCCCCATCGATCCTATGTGTGCAAAAAATTTTATTCAAGGTCAAAGGTCACGAATTCCGGTTTTTCCCATTTTTCTCTGAAACCGGAAGTATTATCGTAAAAATAGATTAGACAAAAGTTGTAGATCATACAATTCTCTACAATAATTGTCTCAATAATGTTTTTCGTGCGAATCACCATTCGCGAGATATCGCGATTTTAAAAGTTAAAAAACTTATATTCTTCATTATATGCAGCATGTATACGTCATGAAACGTTTAATATAATCATCATAATACCAAAATTAAATATAAAAAATCTGGTGTGAAACACTCACACAACTTTCTCTTGCCAGTGCAAATATTTAACAATATTACCTAACATTAGTAATAAAACATTAGAACTAAACAAAAAACTAACCTCTAAAAATATAACCTTATTTTAATTATGACTGAAAGACGCAAAATAAAAATCGAACTCGGTTCGGTTTAAAAATATGGAGAATCATTTTTTCACACTAAACTAGGCTCTGTAGACAAAAATGCTTTAAATAAAAGTTGCAGTTCTTTTTATTTTCTATAAAATTAGTTCAATACACTTTTGTCGTAAAATGCACACTAAGGCCGAAATCTTAAAAAAATAGATTTTTCACACGTTTTCGTGGGGAGAAACAGAAAATCGCTAATTACTGCTAAACAAAGCGTTATACAAAAAAATGTTTGAAATACGAGTTGTAGTTTTTTAAATTCTCTACAACTTTTAATATAAAAATTTTTGCGCTAAAATCTATAATGAAGCCGTAATCTTAAAAAAACTATTTCTTTACGTGAAAACAGCCTCACCGAGAATTTCAGCAAACATGGCGCCTACCCTATCTTGTAGAACATAAAAAAGTGAGTGAACCAGGTGATTTTAAAAAAATCGTAGGACCAGTTTTTGAGAAAATCGCAAAAAAGTGAAAAATTATACGAATAAACTGCTACTTCCGGTTGACCAATTTTGATGAAAATGTTCGTGTCAGGTTCGGTAGTGGTATGTAACTTAAGTTTCAAGTTTCAAGTTCGTACGATGTTCCGTTCTTGAGATATTCTGTTCACACACACACAGACACACGCACAGACCAATCGCTAAAAACATGTTTTTTGGGTTCAGGGGGTCTGAAAACGTATAGATCCGGTGAAAACTCGATTTCGAAAAATCGACATGAAAACAATACTTTCCTTTCTATATAGTCATATAGGCAAGAGAAAGTAAAAATAAAAGTCTTGTAGTGGCAAACGATGAAAGCAGACTTTTAATAACAGTTCTGACAAAAATCTATGACTATTTAAAATCGCTATATAAAATTTATATTGTGATCAAATAAAAATACACAAATTAGGCCAACGAATGTAAGCCTAATCGTACGCTAGCGAGGCCGTGCGTCTATAATAAGAAGCGACTGTACAGCTGCACTTTTATCCGCACTGCCAGTACTCAATTTATCTTGCCAGTATTCTACGTTCAACGCGCAAAAATGTGTCTATAGATTTAATGCTTGATATAGAAACGATGTTCAAACACAGTTGCAATTCAGCCCGGGTAAACGAACTCGATTAATGTAGTATATCGGATAAAGTTACAAAACTGACAGCCCCGCAATAGCAGAAAAGTTAGGAATTAAACTTATGACTCTTGTATCATTTTATTCATCTTTAGTTTGTAGAGACGGAAGGGTATAAACACTTCTCCATTCATATAAATGTTGTTTCATTTCATTCAGTTTACTAAACGTTAAACATAACTGATTATACATTATGTCTAAGTAATATAAAATCCACATCTGTAGAAGTTCGGAAAGTTAGAATTTGAGATTAGAGAGTTAGTGATGAGTCAATCAGCCAGTGAAGGGTTTGTTATTTTATATAATACAGATAAAATTTCAAACATTTTGTTAAAGTATTACAGAGAATATCAGAATCTGAAAACACAGTAATTAAGTTTCGAATCGATTTGTGTACCAGAACAAAATAACTTTGTAATGTTTTATTGTAACAGATTATTTGAACGGACTTTTGTTTTGTCTGTCTGTGATACATGATGTTTATTGTTCATTTTACAGTAGTAACTATAATTCTATTAGTTAACAGCTATTCAGTAATGCAGTAACGGACTTAATACCGTTATCGACATATTTCATCTGTATTTCAACAACTTTGCTAAGTAATTAAGTTTAATTTAACTTTCAGTGTAGTTTATTATAAATTTAATTAAGTCATAAACTACGTTACACCTACAAAGTTACTGTTCTGTTATCAAATCTTCGTGTGCTCAAGAAATATCATACGAAAATATGTTTTAAAAAAAGATATTAGCTTATTCTTTTCTTTGTACAATAGTCTTTCGGTAATACGGCAAATATTAAACCAGAGCATTACCGGATTACCGAAAACCCCTGATTTCTATAAATCACTAATAATAACGAATTTAAACGGCAGAAGGTATTTTTTACTTTCTCTTGCCTATATGAATATATAGGAAGGAAAATATTGTTTTCATGTCGATTTTTCAAAATCGAGTTTTCACAGGATCTATACGTTTTCAGACCCCCTGAACCCAAAAAAAACATGTTTTTAGCGATTGGTCTGTGTGTGTGTGTGTGTGTGTGCGTGCGTGCGTGCGTGCGTGTGTGTGTGTGAGTGTGTGTGTGTGTGAACAGAATATCTCAAGAACGGAACATCGTACGAACTTGAAACTTAAAACTTAAGTTACATACCACTACCGGACCCGACACGAACATTTTTATCAAAATCAGTCAACCGGAAGTAGTAGAACTTAGTTTATTCGTATAATTTTTCACTTTTTTGCGATTTTCTCAAAAATTGGTCCTACGATTTTTTTTAAAATCACATGGTTTACTCAGTTTTTTATTCTCTACAAGATAAGGTAGGCGCCATTTTTGCTGAAATTCTCGGTGAGGCTGTTTTTACGTAAAAACATAGTTTTTTAAGATTACGGCTTTAATATGCAATTTAACGCAAAAATTTATATAATAAAAATTGTAGAGAATTAAAAATTCTACAACTTTTAATTCAAACATTGTTTTGTATAACGCTTAGTTTAGCATTAATTAGCGATTTTCTGTTTTTTTCTCACGAAAACGTGAGAAAAATCGATTTTTTTAACATTTCGGCCTTAGTATGCATTTTATGACAAAAGTGTATATAATAAATTTTATAGGAAATTAAAAGATCTACAACTTTTATTTTAAGAATTTACTCTACAGAGCCTAGTTTAGCGTGAAAGAGTGATTTTCCGTATTTTTAAGGCAAACTGAGATCGATTTTCATTTTTCGTCTTTCATATATAATTAAAATTAGGTTATGTTTATTAAGGTTAGTGTTTTGTTTATTTCTAATGTTTTATTACTAATTTTAGGTTTATTGTTTGCATTGGCAAGAGAAAGTTGTGTGAGTGTTTCACACCAGATTTTTATTTATTATTTATATTTTATCCTATATGAATATAAATAGGGAAAGGATTATTTTCATTTTTCTCAAGTTTTTTTTAAATCGAGTTTTCACCGAATACTATACACGTTTTCAGGCCCTCTGAACCCAGAAAAACATGTTTTAGCAATTTTTTATGCGTACGTATGAAGAAACTATCTCAAGAACGGAATGTAGTACAAAATTGAATCTTGGAACTTAAGTTAGATAGACTAATACGAGGCTAGACACAAACATTTTCATCACAATCGGTGAACCGCAAGTAGTAAATTACGTTTATTTAACCCTTTATAGGTCTTTGGTAAGTATACTTACCACTGGCAATAAGGTCGATTTTGTTTTAAGAATAAGTCATGCAGTTGAACCCTTTTGGCATTTTATGGTTTTACAGATGTTCTATGGTAAGTAGGCTATCCACAATTTGAAATAAGCGGCGACGACCATTTACTTCGTGGGTTGCACGAATCTGGTGAGGATTCATACCAGCGTACACTACCGTGTTGTTTTGTTGTTACTTTTGCACATCGCTTAGCAAATTCTAGTTGTTTTACGGGAAAGCATTCGTGCTAATGTTAAGATGTCAAGATAAGCTATTCTGTAAATTTTTTGGTTATATAGTACTAAACGTTGTTTTAATAAGCATTCTTACCACTTCTGGCACTAGAAATAGGCCTACATAATTCAAGGCCATAAAAAGTAAAATTTAACATTTTACAACATTATATTTTTCCCCGTAGTACTTTTTTATTTTTGTTTAACGTCCGACTGTTCTGCAATTACTGCTAATGCAGACGGTGAAGGATGAAATGATTTTTTTTGTAACGTATGAAAATATGCCGGGCCTGAATGGGATTCGAACCCAAGACCGCATGATGAGAGGCGAGCACGTTACCAACTGCGCCAATGCGGCCGGCCCCCGTAGTACTGCCCTATAAATGTGTCACCGGATGGTGACATTAAGTGGCGAGTTGGAACCTGTCCATTTTGGTGGCCCTGAAAAGGGCTGTTTAAGCGGTGGTCGTCTTGATCGGAAGCGTCGGTCGTAGTTGTCGTAGCGGTTGAGGAGCTGGACGACACAGCGTGTCGACGTCCAGCGGAGAAATCATCTTCTTCCCTTGAAGCAGTGCGTCGATGACTGCTTGCGTGGTCATCGATTAGTCTTCGCTGGAGTCCTGTGGCCGTGTTTTCGATGGTGGACGTCTTGCGTGCTCTCTGATTGGAATTGAATCTCCCTGTTGAGTGTAGCGCCCTTTATATAGTTGCCGAGAGCGCTGTGGTAGAGGGCGGTTATTGGTCTTGGCCTTAATGACAAAGGCTTTTGTCGGTACGCCGTCAAAGGCCTACCGCCCCTTTCGGAACTATTGGCGGTTCCCTCTGTCGCTACGTCGGAAGCTTTGTAGCCGGCAGCATAGTACCTTATCAAAAAGAGCGACGGCGACAAATGGTTAAAACATTTTTGTACATCACTTTGTTTAGCTTCAATTAGTGATTTTCGCCTAATTCCGTTAAATGTCTCCAACGACTGAACGTTTTTCTATAGACTAATAACGACGAAAACTATTTTTTTAGTGAAAGGGCTAACAGTTAACAAAATTATAAACATTTGAAACTATTCCAGTCAGCGCTGTTATTTTATCAGCCAGCAGATAACGAACGACGCATTACTGCGCGCCGGGACTGGCTTTACCTAAACAGAGATAAGGAATCGGTCGTAACCTATACTCAGTTCTGTGTTAGTGCTTTGCCGCGCACACAAAATACGGTTTAGAGAATGTGAGAAGTGGCTAAATCGAGCTTTCCACGCCGTTTTGGAAACCATTTTAAATTGTTGGACAGCTATTTGTGTGAATTCATGTGCCGCAAACGACTTCCAGAAAAAGCGAATCCGTTTGAAGCGATACTGATGCTTTTTGGCCGGCCCAATGATGATGAACTATTTCTATCTGTACCTGAGTGAAATCTTTTGGTGCATTATTAAAAAAACTACTCTAACTATCTGGTTTCATTAATTTTTCAGCTACAGTTTGTATCCCTTCACTGTACAAGTGAATAGAAAAATATTAAGTCGTTTGGGGCATATAACCGAATGTGATCGTGATTATCTAAACTTAGACAGTAATTTGTTTAAATTTTAACAAAGGATGTCTAAGGGTGAAATATGGGTGACAACCCTGATGCAATATGTGACCCGGAAAGTGAAAATGGACCTATAGTCAAAATATTTTGGTATTGAGTTATTAACGTTTTCAAAATAAGTACTGTATTTTTAACAATGCGATACCAAATTAGATTTTTATCGTAGAAATAATTTCTATAGGCCTATAATTATTGTAGGTCTATTAAATGTGGTAGTTTGAAAATCTACGATTTAAATTGGTGTTTAAAGTAAACGCATTTTTAACTTTTATAATACGTATGGTATTGATAATAATAATAATAATAATTATTATTATTATTTTTTTTTATTATAGTTACAAGTTTCAACTTTGTACGCTATACCGTTCTTAAGATATTTTGTTCACGCGTACACACACACACACACACATTCACACACCAATCAGTAAACACGTGGTTTTTGAAGTTCACAGGACCTGTAACTTGTATTTCCGGTAAAATCTCGATTTTGAAAAGTCGACATGAAAACAATACTTTCCATCTTCCCTATCTATACAATTATTTAGGGCAAGAGAAAGTAAACATTATAAGTTAGTAATAATAAAGTTTTATTCGTCATTATTTTCTAGTATTCCGGTGTTTATGATATTTAACATTATGATGAATCCATTGACGGTTATAAAACAAGGCATGAAACGATGTTTTTTGAAATTGTAGTAGGTAAAAGTTAGCGGCTGCTACATTATTTCATTTGTTGACTGCATTCAGTAAAAACTGAAACGGAATGAAATGATATAAAACGAAATGAGAGTGGTTGTTAGATAAGGAAAGGTATGGCGTCCGTAAAAAGTACTCTCTCGGTGTATAATTCCGCTAAAGCGTATACATTACAAAATAAAACAAGAGAACTCTACCAGGAAGATTAAACGTTGAAAATAGCCTGTATGCGCTGAATCAATACGCTAAAATTTCACCATGTATTTGTCAGGAAAAACATAAAACTATACTCCAATAGCCTAACTGGTTTTATTGGCTAAAAATAGGCACAAGCGTAAAACGAATAACTGCACCCGCACTGCGCACAAGCTTCCTACTGACCTCAATGGATGCTTTTGTTTTATTTCTTTCTAGGTATTTTATTTATTTTATTTTATTTCTTCTAGGTATCACCTTGAGAATGCACATGACGACATTAAAAATTATACCTTTTTGAGAAGGTAAAAAATACCAATTTTTTGTTTTAGGAGTTACTTCCCTAACTTAGCTTGTACGAGAAAACTGTCAAAAATACAAACGTGAACCGGAATGTGAAAATGGTCGTCTTGTTGATATATTTTGATTTTAAGTTATTAACGGATTCAATTTAGCACTAACTTCTGAACAATTTGATATCAAATTTAGATTTTATCTCAGAAATTGTGTATGTTATGGCAACCTTAAAGGATGCTTTAACAAAAACTTTTTTTATTGTCCGGTTTTCTTCCACATTTTTTTAATTTCTTCTAGGTATCACAATAAAAATTCTCATGGGATATTAAAAATATTAGGTTTTTGAAAAGGTAAAAAAAATCCATTTTTACGAGTGCTTCCTTAACGTAGTTTCTACGAGAAAACTGTCAAAAATTCAAACGTGAACCGGAATGTGACAAGGGCGTATTGTCGAAATATTTTGATTTTTAGTTAATAACGTATTAAAATTTTAGCACTAACTTTTGAAAAATTTTACTTCAAATATAGATTTTATCTCAGATATTGTGTAACTTATGGCAGCTTGAATATTTTCTATACGGAATTTGTGGTATGTTCTGTCTGAGAGACATTTACTATATTTTGTGGTTAAAAGTCCTAAAGTTAGCATATTTCTGCTAAAATAATAAATAAATTAAAGGTTTTGGAGACAGGATTTGAATAAAAGTTTGGAGAGGAAAAAAAAAAATAAAATATTTATTTTATAAAGTTTGAAAGGAAATGATGAAACAAGAGTAACGAAGAGAATACATTACATAAATACATTGTGATAAAAACGTGTATTTTCGGTGAAAATTTGATTTCAAAAAATCGACATAAAAACAATACTTTCCTTCCGTTCATATTCATTTAGGGAAAGAGAAAGTAAAAATTACTATACAAAAATACATCTTAATTTTTTCCTTTGGTCTAATAAATAATAGGATAAAATATTTAAGTAGATTTTCATGAAAGTTTTTCCCTTTTTCTAAATAAAGCAGAACTGTTTGAAATTATCAAGTTAATTTTAACGAAAAGATTTATTTAAATCGTTTTTAATTAATAACACTCAACTATGTTGCAGCTAAAAAAATTCAGAAATACCAAAATCCTCTTACGAAATAATCCTAATGTATATTTAAAATTGAACAGTTTAGGATTGAGTGCGTAAAATATTAATTTTATAAAAAAGTACTACTCCATTTTTTTGTTTTTTATTGATAAATTTAGTTATTTTAAACTGAGTAGTCTACAAATAAAAACTAATCTTTATATTTTAATAGAATTATTTTAAACATAGAGTGGTAGTACTAATTAATTTTATCAGTAATTAATGTATTAGCTTTATCGCATTATGTCCTGCACTCGAATTAATTAATACAATTTTTGACATAAGCTGTTCCAAACAGAAGTTTTATTTAGGTATTCAGACAGGATTAAATTATAAAATATTTTTATTTTTGCTTGTGTGCGTGTGTGCGTGCGTGCGTGCGTGTGTGTGTGCGAGCGCGCGCGCGTGTGTGTGTGTGTGTGGGTGTGAATAAATATCTCAAGAACGGAATATGGTACGAAGTTGAAAATTGGAACTTAAGTAAGGTATTACTGGGGGACCTGACACAAAGATTTTCATCAAAATCGGTCAACCGAAAGTAATAGTTTATTCATGCGATTTTCACTATTTTGCAATTTTCTCAAAAACTGCTCTAATGTTTTTGATAAAATCGCTATTAGACCTATAAATAAAAAAACGACCGTAAGTTTAATGATTTTCTTTCCTTTTGGTTGGCCTCCCAACTCCCCTCTTAGCCAACCCTATCCACACCAAGGCAATACCTAAAGTGGGGATTGGATGGCAGGTCGATGGGGGAGATCACGGCAGAACAGCAAAATCTTTAATACGAGGTCTGTCCAATAAATACGTGAACTTAGACCATAAAAGCTTTATTTTGCAAAATTTAGTCTACATCGATTTTGTTCCTTTCAAAGTACTCTCCATTCGTTTCTATGCACTTATTCCATTTTCTTTTCCACTGTTTAAAGCACCTTTGGAAGTCCTCGGGAGTTAGGCTTTTTAGTTTTCTCGTCGTTTGCTGTTTTTTTGTGTCTACATCTTCCCAGTGATGTCCCCTCATCACATTTTTGCTTTTTGGGAATAGGAAAAGTCGCAGGGGTTGAGATCTGGCGAATAAAGGAGGATGATTAAGGATGGTGATTCAATTTGTGCCAGAAACTGGCGAACAATCAATGCTGAATGTGCAGGTGCATTGTTATTGTGAAGGATCAATCCATCGCCTTGACAATTTTTTGGTTGAAATAGTGTCCACTGTTGATTTTCCTATATTCAGTTCATCAGCTATCATTACGACAGTTTTTCGACGATCGGTAAGGACAAGGATCCATCCATCGCTTTGACAATTGTTCGGTTAAAATAGTGTGCACTGTTGATTTTCCTAGATTCAGTTCATCAGCTATCATTACGACAGTTTTTCGACGATCGGTAAGGACAAGGATCCATCCATCGCTTTGACAATTGTTCGGTTAAAATAGTGTGCACTATTGATTTTCCTAGATTCAGTTCATCAGCTATCATTAGGACAGTTTTTCGACGATCGGTAAGGACAAGGATCCATCCATCGCTTTGACAATTGTTCGGTTAAAATAGTGTGCACTATTGATTTTCCTAGATTCAGTTCATCAGCTATCATTAGGACAGTTTTTCGATGATTGATAAGGACAAGGGACCGCACATGATCTACGTTGTCGTCAACACAGGTGGTTGAAGGTCGTCCCTGCTTTGCATCATCAATTGAGTCGCCAAGCACTGACGACTCATTGGGAATCAGGCAACTAGCGCCGCCAGTGGGCGGGACTATAGTCCGCTTCATGGGCACTGGCTTGCACAATTTATTGGTCAGACCTCGTATGCCGTTATTAATCCTAAATTGGAGGCTTCTAATAGGAAGCCAATATAAAAACAAAGAAAAAATCAAATTAAGGACCACTAAAACAAACAAGAAAAAGGGCAACGTCTGAAGAGATCCTTATAAAATTAAACCGACGCACCAAGGAGTCTGGGTAGACTTTATACCGCTAGCCAGAATTTATAAATTTAAAATTTAACATGAACTGATTGATGATATGTACAGCTGTCATATTACTTTATTACTTAAATTAATTAATACGGGTTTAATAACTAAAATATTTAAGTAAAAATCTAGAATGTATTAACACATAACTTAGGCTACCTATTTTGTACTAAATAATAATAATAATTTTTAATTGTATTATGTTATGACATTAACCATACTTAGACTAATCACAACTATGTTACAATATCAACAGACAAGCTGACGCTGTCGTTCTTTTCTGTTTAATTTTCCATCCTACTAGCACCAGTATTCGTAAATTTTATACCTCATGTGCCACATTACAAAATTAAGTGCATGGAAAATGCGATCTGGTAATAATGTTGTAAAATTTATCAATTTTCAAGCTCATAATTATGTGACACATACTATAGTGTCTATAATACGTTTGAATCAGTCAGTCAGTTGGTCATTATGGGGTTTAGTATTTACATAATACTAATAATGCTAATCTGCCCATAACGGACAGGTGGAGTGTCAAATTATTTACACTCACTCTGTTCGTTGCAGGGCTAAAATAAATATTTCTGTTTCTTATCACATGGTCAGCCAATTAAATGACTGAACCATTTAAGAACAGAAGAGGTAGAGGTATAAAAGACACTAATCAGAGTTATCTCCTCTGAAAGTAATGAATTTCATTATACAGCCAGACCCTGTGGTGAATAAAGTGAAGGTGTCATTTGCAGAGTGGAAAAAATGTGCTTTTCGGAGGGCCTGGCATGCTGATAAGCGTACTTTTCCACTCAGTGAGGAAGGCAATGGTAAATCACCTCACTCCTCGTTTTACTTAGTAAAACCTCTACAGGTTCAAACCAGCCTTTCCGCTGATGACCTAAACACAATAATGCTAATACATAATACATAATACTAATAATAGATTTACATTGATGGATCATATTTTTGTGGAAATAATTTTTAGTTGTATTATGCACTTCAAAAATAGTATTACCAGTAAATATAATCAGTTAATGTAGCTTATCAATAATAACGTACAGTACAGCTGTCATATCCAATGTACTTAAGAACCGTAATTAATTAACGTATCAATAATGTATCATAATGTAATGTATAATTACTAATATAAATCAATTAATGAATTAATAACATATGTTAATATTTAAATAAATAAAAGCGGAAAATTTAAATTAATGAAGTGTTATAATTATATGCTTTGAATTATAATTTACCTCTTTTGGCATTGTATTTGACGAGGGTTGGAATCCCCTAACGGGCGAAGCCTAATTAATAACTTTACTTAAATTCACACTTAACTTAAATTTGTACTAAATAACAATAATAACTAACATATTGGTTATCTATGATGCTGTAATGTATATTCCAGGTTCTTTTAGGATCTGGTTATTTTGAATTATTAAAAACCGTCTTTTAAATTTATAACAAATTTGCATGTACAAATTAATTACTTGAAATAATTATTACGGTTTTATTAACTAAACGGACTACTTTTTTTGTTTTGCATCTGACTTTTGTAAGTTTTGCTAATGCAGATAGTAATTACGGACTAAATTTAATTTTTTAAAAACTGAATTAAAAATTAACCAAGATTTATTCAAAATTTAACTAAAATATAAATATGGCTATGTATATTCAAATAAATATTTGATTCTTAATTAAAACCCAAAAACAATTGTACGATAAGTACAGGTGTCAAAGAAACTGCTACAATACGCGACGTGTACAAACCGTTTTTAACACACACTTCTCAGACGTTTATACAACACCCACTATAAAACGGTATCCTCTGTTAATATAAACAATCTTTCTCGAATGATAACAAAATTCCAGGAAAATAAGTAAACAATGGAACATAATAAAATTAACTAAAAATAAAATGTGATAATTTACCATGAAAGTAGTAATTTATTTTTTACTTACAGTTATATTTTACACAATCATAACAATTGGACACCAGTTGCCTGTCACATAACAAAACTATTTCATTAGCGACACACAAAGCGGGTCATTTATGTTTCATTCGACACTGAACTCAACAACTGACTTCCATTTCACTTTCAGAACTGCACTGACTACCCAACTAATCGATCGCTTTTTTGTAACACACCTTAGAATTCGAGAAGGATCAGATATAAAGAATAATACAAATTTGGTGTGAAACACTCACACGAATTTGTCTTTCTAATGTAAATAATAAAAAATATAACTTATGTTTAACCATTAGTAAACAATATAAAAGGAAAAACATAACCTAATTTTAACCATGAGTGAATGACACAAAGTGGAAGTCAACCTCTGTTCAACATAAAAATAAGAATTTCCGCTAAACTAAACTCCGTTGAAGAAAATGCTTAAATATTATAAATTGTAGATGTTTGTATTACCTATAACTTTAATTTATACATTTTTGTCGTGAAACTAAGGCCGCAATATTAAGATATCTAACTTTTTATCGATTTTTCAGAAAATCATTGTCGCTAAACTCTGTAGAAGATAATGCTTGAAATGAAAGTTGTAGCCTAGGTTTTTTATTATTTTTCAACGTTGATTGTTTTAAAATGGATGTTAAGGCCGCAATCTTAAAAAACCATTTTTATCACGAGAGGACAGGTCCCCTCCCTTAATTTTAGTATACATGGCCCTATTTTATAGAGTATAAAAAATTTAGTAAATGATAGGATTTTTAAATGCCCAAAACGGTCAGGTGGAGTGTTATTTTAATTGCACTCTATCTGTTTGGTTCAGGGCTAAAAAAAATAGTTCTGTTTCTTATCACATAGTCAGCCACTTATATGACTTAACTATTTAAGAACAGAAGACGTAGAGGTGTAAAAGACACTAGTCAGAGTTATCTCCTCTGAGAGTAATGAATTTCACTATGCAACCAGACCCTGTGGTGAATGAAGTGAAGGTGTCATTTGCAGGGTGGAAAGTGAGTGCTTTTCGGAGGGCTTGGCATGCTGATAAGCATATTCTTTCAACTCAGTGAGGAAGGCAATTGTAAACCACTTTACTCCTCGTTTTTACTTAGTAAAACCTCTAGAGGTTCAAACCAGCCTTTCGGCTGTTGACCTAAACAACAACAGGATTTTTAAACAAAATCGTAGTAACTGTTTTTGAGAAAATTGCTAAAAATTGAAAAATTGCATGAGTAAACTACTCTTTTGGGTTGACCGGTTAGATGAAAATGTTCGTGCTGAATCCCACAGCAGTACCTGACTTAAATTTCAAGTTTCATCTTCGTACGCTGTTCTGTTCTTGAGATATTTTGTTCGCCTACGCATAAACTAATCGCTAAAAACATGTTCTTTTAAGTTTAGAGGGCGTGAAAAAGTGCACATCCGGTGAGAACTCTATTTTGAAAAATCTACGTGAAAACAATACATCTTGTCCATTCATTAAAACAACATTTGAAACATTTTTATATATTCATAAGGGCAAGAGAAATTAAAAGCACACAGAGTAAAATAAAGTAATTCAGAAACCAATTAAAAACCTTATAAAAGATTAAAACAACCGAAATCGTACCTTCCAACATGAACTACGAAATCAAAAAACGAAAGAAAGATAAGCAACTGTTCTGAAAGGCAATCAATTATGTTTGTAAGAACCCGTGCAAAAGCTATTGAATCATAACATAAATGTTTGTCTATTTGTCATAATCGTGTACAGACATATTTCTCGAAGTAAATTATTATCAAAAGTCTACGACTCAAATGAAACTTTATAACAAGTTTCAAGACCTTGTAATACTGGAGATTTCGTTAACAGTAAGTCAGTGAGTGTATTTCGCTTTTATGTATTTGTTATTGTTTAGGTCATCAGCCGAAAGTCTGGCTTGAACCTCTAGAGGCTTTACTAAGTAAAAAGAGGAGTAATGTGGTTTACTAAAGTCTTCTTCATCACTGAGCAGAAAAGTATGCTTATCAGCATGCCAGGCTCTCTGAAAAGCATCTATTTTCCACCCTGCAAATTATATCATAACTTCATTTATTACAGGGTCTGGGTGTATGATATTCATTACTCTCAGAGGAGATAACTCTGACTAGTGACTTTTACACCTCTACCTTTTCTGTTTTTAAATGCTTCAGTCATACAATTGGCTGACCATGTAATACAAAACAGGACTATTTTTTGTAGCCCAGGAAGTAGCAGGTCGAGTGCAAATAATTTAACACTCCACCAACCTGTTATGAGCAATTTGTTTTTTATAGATAAATAAAAAAATTTTGATTTTTCTTTCAAAAGTTTTTTGTAAAAATGTTCTTATGGTTTTTGGTATATTTTTCATTTGAAATGATTGAATGAAATTTTCCGATGAATTTATTAAATAAATTTCAATTTATATTTGCACTTTTTTTGATGTTTATAATTTCCAACTTCGTTTTGAATGTTATAATTCATTTTATTCCTCTTGAAACATTTCTTTGATTAACATGCTTTTAACTTCGGTTTATTCGACTAAGTACCGACAGAGGATTAATTTTTGTTTCTAATCATCGGATTAAATTTTTCCATCTTTCTTATATCTGTGTACTAGATTTCTGGGAAAATTTAAACTCAATTTCAATGTAACTTATTCCGCAAAACAAATTACAGTAACTATTTTGTTATAGGTAATTTATTTCAGTGTTATTATTTTTACAGTGATGTCTATTGCCCCTTTTTAACTTTCATTAATAAATTTAATACCCGGATTTCAACTGATATTTTCCTTACATGAACCCCTTAAGCCAAAAAAAAGATTTTATTAGAAGAATATCCGAGTGTGTTTCTGGACTAAAACTGTTGGACGAATAAAGAATGAAATGACAAACTTTTATTTCTTATTTGGGCGATGTCTGAAAATTTCGGGTTTTATAAATCAATTTATTTATATAACACACAAAAAGTTCGCTAATCTGGAGTTTCGTATAATTCGAACTAATTTCAAATTTTTAAACATTTCTTTTTACGCATAAAATGTGTTTTAAAATAACTAAGTAAGTTTATAATGAAAAATATTTAACATATCTAAACATACTCGTATATAGGCTACGTTAAATGTTTAAAAATAAAAACTGGCAAGTTGGGAGTAGAGAAAGAAAATAACGAAGTTCTTAATCGAAGATGTACTTAAAACATGATCACTTACTGGTAAAACATTTTCGTCTATAGTTAAAGCCATTTAACAACAGAGTAAACGTCAACAGTCTCTCTCATTGGCTACAACTAAACCCAAATTTCCTAGCAATATTTTTTAACATTTATTTTTGAAAACACATAAGAATTCAAACTGAACTAAAAAACCGGTGCGTTTGATGCGTACTGAGTGTGTAGGCCTCATAGTATTTTTTGAGTCAAAACAACGGACACGATGTCGGCTGGACATCACATAGGCTGGTCTGAATCATACCACCGTCAATCCGTCGTGTTTACTTAGGCTATATCAACTCTATAGTTTAATGGCTTTTACTATAGTTCTTTAGCAATTGCAATAATTTTCTATTTTTACTACTGCCTGGCTCCATGAAATCACTATTTTTTACTTTCTCTTGCCTATATGAATGTATAGGGAGGATATTTTCATGTCAAATTTTCGAAATCGAATTTCTCCGGATCTACACGTTTTCAGACCCCCTGAACCCAAAAAACAAAATTTTAGCGATTAGTCTGCGTGTGTGAACAGAATATCTCAAGAACGGAACATTGTACAAACTTGAAACTTGAAACTTAAGTTAGACACCCCTATCTGACCAGACAGGAACATTTTCATCAAAATCGGTCGACTAGAAGTAGTACTAGAAGTAGTAGTTTATTCGTGTAATTTTTCACTTTTTTGCGATTTTCTCAAAAACTGGTTCTACGGTTTTTTTTAAATCACCTGGTTTACTAAATGTTTTATGCTTTACAAGATAGGGTAGGCGCCTTGTTTACTGAAATTCTTGGTGAGGCTGTTTTCACGTAAACAAATTGTTTTTTTAAGATAACGGCTTTAATATGCTTTTAGCGCAAAAATGTATATAATAGAAAATGTAGAGAATTTAAAATTTTAAAACTTTTATTTCAAACACTTTTTTGTATAACGGTTAGTTTAGCAGTAATTAGCGATTTTCTGTTTTTTTCCTACGAAAACGTGTGTAAAATTGATTTTTTTAAGATTTCGGCCTTAGTATGCATTTTACGACAAAAGTGTATATAATAAAATTTATAGGAAATTAAAAGATCTACAACTTTTACCTAAAGCATTTTTCATTTCTGCACAGCCTAGTTTAGCGTGAAAGAGTGATTTTCCGTATATTTTAGCCAAACTGAGGTCGATTTTCAGTTTGCGTCTTTCACTCATGATTAAAATTAGTTTATGTTTATTGAGGTTAGTTTTTTGTTTATTTCTAATGTTAGGTTTATTGTTAATTATTTGCATTAGCAAGATAAAGTTGTGTGAGTGTTGCACACCAGATTTTTTTTAATAAGGTTTTACTACGGTTCTTAATTTCCTACAAACTAAAATTATAATACATTTTTGCCCTTAATGCATATTAAAGTGCAATCTTAACAAAAAAAATGTTTTTACCCCGAGAGTACAGCCCACTCAAAGATTGCAGCAGACTCTTACCCTATCTTGTAGAGCATAAAAAATATAGTATAATATGATAGCCAATTTTTAAAAAAACCCGTTTAGCCGTTTTATAGAAAATTGAGAAAAGTGAAAAATTGCATGAATTAACCTAATACGTTTGGTTGACTGATTTTTTTAATGAAATTATTCGAGTGGGTTCCCAAGTGGTACCTAACATAATTTCGAAGTAAAGCTTTGTTCGAGCTATTCTGTTTTGTTTTTTTGTAGATATTTTGTTCAAATACACACATAATTTACGAATCAATTGCTAGACATGTTTTTTTTTTTGTTTAAGAGGCCTGAAAGTGTTTTTCTAGTGCAAACTTGATTTCAATAAATATCCTTCAAAAAATTTTTTCATCTGTATACAGGCCTATTCATACAGGACAAGGTAAAAAATGTCTCAACGCGTTCGTTTTAATATCAGTGTCAGCAAAAAAAGACCTGTTTCTTGACTAGTTGTGGCCTTCCCAGCCCATAAAACCCACCCGAAAAAAATCGTTAGGTAAGAAAGCCACAAAAAAAATTAAAAGAAAAAAAAGGTATTCAAGATTATTAAAAAAAAAATTATTTTCAGGTATAAGAAAATTTAGACCAAAGGTAGTAAAAATAAAATTAACCAAAATGAATTTACATATGAGCATAAGTAAATACCTATTAGGTTTGTACATTAACAATTATAAATACATTAGTGTGCAACTACAAATATCGAATTTACAACCATTTGTTTTATTAAAAAAAATAATAAAATATAGTAATTAATATGCAAAACACATTATGGTTGGCCAACCGAAACAGTTTTATTAGAAGTAAGTATTTTTTTTTTAAATACCAAAGTACGTACAATGTAATTTACATAAAAAATTTACCAAAAGAGTTGCTCCAAAAAAGGCAAAATTACATCAAAACAACTTTTAAAACGGAATGCATAGTTATGCATAATAACAAAATTTTAGAGTAACCGTAATGTACATAATTACATCTTTTGATAGGTCATTCAAAAGTAAATACAAGATAAATGTTCAATAATATAAAAAAGGCGATTAGAACTGAACTGACTGTAGAATAAATAAAAAAAGTTCAAGTAGGTGAGACTCCCTTAAGCTTGACAAGACAAATCTCCTCCAAAAGATTAATAATAGCAACATACTACTTACAGCTGAAATCCACTTCAGCCAAAATTCTTGGATACGTACAAACATCCACTAGTATCCCCACAGTCCCACAGCCGGTCACCTAACTTCATGATACTTGACTTTTATTTAATCAGGCTTGGAAACCCAAATAGTAGTTTAAAAAAAGGTATTCAGCAAACATCAATTTGGAAAAATCATCTTCAGATATCTTGAGACTTGAAAACATGTAATAAAAGTTTAATCCGGAAAAGGGTAAACGAAGACCGATGTAACACAAAGCCATTGCTTTTATTCAAAAAGCAATAAAAATGTAAATTTTCACTACATAATAACTACAGGATAACGGTACAATTCACATCCATTCACGTTAACAACGCAGGCACGAATCAACGAGAGAAAAAGGGGAAAACTTAACTTGAACGCCGCCAGATAGCAGCACCTCTCAAGTAGAATTTCAGCACAAAACAAGCGAGCGCCAACTAAACAAATTACAAACGTCCAATACGGAAATATCAAACCAAAAAAAAAAAAATGTAACAACGGTTACATATAATCTAATATATGATTATTTATTAATATTCTAGTTAAATAAATATACTAGTATCTTAACGTAAATGGCTTAAATTAAGAGATTTTTCTTGCATCATTTACGAATTCAATGTTAGAGGAGGAAGTCTTGTTGTTAAACTCTTCTTTTAAAACTTTAACGAATCTGTTGTAGCTGGATTCATTACGTAAACTGGGGTGAAGTTTATTGCACAACTTTATAGTGCTGTAATGTATTCCGGTTTAAAACTTAAGTTCGTTGTGTCTATCTATACGGAAAAGTGTTTATTATCGTGTATGGTATTCATGATTGAAACCAGAATAACGTTCTATTTTGAAAAGTTTAAAGTTCCTTAGAATACAATAATACAAAATTTGTATTTTTTTACATTTAATGTAAAAATAATAAATCGTTTGAAATAATCCTTGTTCGATTGTTTCATAATTTTTTTACTTTTTCTTGTCCTATGTGAATAAAAAGGGAAGGAAAGTATTGTTTTTCTTACCAATTTTTCAAAATTGAGTTTTCACCGGATTTACACAAACCCAGAAAACAGGTTTTTAGCGATTGATCTGTGTGCGTGTGTGAACAAAATGTCTCGGGAACGGAATTTCGTACAAAGGTGAAACAAGGAACTTAAGTTAGATACCACTAGGGGACTCGACAAGAACATTTTCATCGAAATCGGTAAATTTGAAGTATTAGTTTGTTCGTGCAATTTTCACTGTTTTGCCATTTTTCTCAAAAATAGCTTTTGCAATTTTTTTTAAAAACTGTCTCATGTACTACATTTTGTATGCTGTACAAGTCACGGTAAGCGTAATGTCTGCTGAAATTTGTGAGAATGCAGGCTCCGTGGTAATTTTTTTTTTAAGATTACGGTCTTTATATTCATTTTATAGCAAAAACGTATATAATTAAAATTGTAAGAAATTAAAAATTGTGAACTCTTATTTCAAAAGTTTTTTCTATAGAGCGTAGTTTAGGGCAGTTGGTAAGTTTCTGTATTTTTCCCATCAAAATCGACAGCAAAACGAGATTTTTTAAGATTGCGGCCTTTGTATGGATTTTACTCGTATAATCAAAGTTATCAAAAATTAAAAATTCTACAACTTTTATTTTATGAATGTTTTTTACAGAGCGTATTTTTGCATCAATAAGTGATTTTCCATATTTTTAACTCCTACAGAGGTTAATTTTAATTTTAATTAATCATAAGTTTTTGATTAAGAGTCTCATTCTCTACCGACTGAGCTAGCCGGGCCATGCGAAATGCGGGAGGATAGGATATCTAAGCAGACACTGGGCTATGAGCCGGAAGGCAGGAGAGAACGAGGACCCCCGAGAAAGAGATGGACAGATTTGGGAGGTTCGGAACAAGCAGAGATGCCTACTCCTTGAAAGGCAGAAGAAGACTTATGATTAAAATTAGGTTATGTTTGTCATTTTACCTAGTGTACTAATGATTAAATATAGGTTTTGTTTTTCATTACTTACATTGACAAGAAAAAGTTTTGTAAGTGTTTTTATATTATCTTTTATAGGATGAGCTTTGTGTATTTGTGGTTGAACGGAATTAGTTATAAGCGGTGATTAAGAGGGCATAAAATATTATTATTGTTTAGTATCTAAAAACATTGTTTGTCAACCATTTGTCACATTTTGTATAGGCGTCCCTGTATTTTATTTTTCTAAATTTTAATTTATTTTCTCATCATCTTCTTTACCTCTCTTCCAAGATTTTTGGAACGGGTCCAATACAACTCCTCGCCACCTCTTTCTATCACTGAACAGTCTGTCTTCCATTGCTCTTTTGGCATCCAATATTTTCCTCAAATTATCTATAATTCCACTTCACTCTTGGTCTACCTCTTGATATTTTTCCATCCATCTTCAAGTACAGCATCAAATTCAACAGTTTTCCCTTCTCCATCTTACTGTTATGGTTAAACAATTTCAGTTTTGTCTATCAAACCCTCCCTAACAACCTGTCCATTTCCAGTTATTCCCTAATTATATCATTTTTTATTCTATCTCTTCTTGCGTTCCCGCATTCTCCTCTTGAACTTTGTCTCTGATGCCTGGATTCTACTTTCTACCTTCTTTCACCCAGTCTATATCTCGGTTGCATAAGATAAAATCGGCACCAGGTAGGCCTATGCATTATACAGTAGAACCCAACTAACTTGACACTTTGTGAACCCTGAAGGTGTCGAGTTTAGTGGTTGTCCTGTTATCCAGAACATGGAATTTTTGGATGAATTTTAGTAAGTGGACACACATTAGACTTGAGTTATAAATTTATTATATAATTATTGTATCTACAAATAATAATAGTTTAGTACAGTGATGCTAAATACTGAGTAAGGTAACGTGCTCGCTTCTCATCATGCGGTCTTGGGTTCGAATCCCATTCAGGGACGGCATATTTTCATACGCTACAAAAAAATCATTTCATCCTTCAC
Organism: Catonia carolina; assembly: GCA_035578175.1. NCBI lineage: Eukaryota > Metazoa > Arthropoda > Insecta > Hemiptera > Achilidae > Catonia > Catonia carolina. The sequence continues at coordinate 1,089,499 of JAQMRL010000001.1, forward strand.
CATCTGCATCAGCAGTGATTGCAAAACAAAAAATAATAATAAAGTTTTATAGGCCCTAATAAATTCAATATTTACAATAAAGTACAACATATAACACAAAAAATAATTAAGCATTAATTAAGTTTGACAAATTTACTACAATACAGTCAGTACACGATTGAAAAATTAAGTCTCAAGTCTTAAAAAAATTAAATAATATTAAGTTACTGGCAAAATGTTTTGATTGAAGAATTTTTTTCTTCTTAATTCGGTGCCTGGTGCTGCTTCGTCACGAAGGCACCAGCTGTCGAGTTAACTAGTGTCGAGGCCGTCAGGTTCTACTGTACGTAACTTTTTACAATGCATAGGAACTTCTTGATCACAGACTAAGTCTCTCGTATTTTGAAAATATTTATTTACTTAGAATAATTTTTGCTTACCGATTACTATTTCAGATATGTAGACTAATCTGATTAAAGGTTTTTTTTTTGGTAAATATTTTTCCTGGGACAAGAATCCTGGGTCATTTAATAACCCGTGGTCGTATAATAATAAGGGTTGTACCAGGAGCTTGAGTGTGTTGGTCTGGAATTGTAGGAGTGAGGAAAAGGGACCAAATGTCTACATGCACCGCAATATATTCCAAAACAGTGAGTGAGGAGGGAGGATGAGTTATCGGCACAGGCAAATGCAAAGGGAGGAGCCGGAGTCGGTGCCCGTGTGACCTAATGGTCCTCTATATTATCTAACGACCACATACTCCACCGTATCATTTGTTATCAGAGTTTATGGCGGGAACCTTTAGTTCACAGGATTAGTCCTTAAATTATGTTTCAGGGATTAATTTTATTCAAATATTGTGATTTTCATATTAATTCCTTCATTTACGCCATGGAAACGTTTATTATAATAGATGGCATTATGAATAAAACAAAGAAAATTATTTTTTTCCAATATAAATATCTTTAGAATTGTTTTTGTGGTACTCTGTGCGAGAATCAAATATTTATTTTTAGTCGTGTGTTTGTAAGATAGGCACTTTCTATGTTCTTGTGTGCTCGTATACGGAATATTCAGGCATAATTGAGTCTCAAACTTTAATGAACGATTTATATTCTACTTTCATTATTATAAATGATATTAAATATATTATTTGTAAGAAAATAAGAATTTAAGTTTTGTTTTACTTGTAGGTAATATTATAATTTTTACTTTCTTTTGCCCCATATGAATATGTACTGAAGGAAAGTACTGTTTTTAGATCGATATTTCTTAATTGAGTTTTTACCGGAAATCCACATTTTTAGGCCCCCTGAATTAAAAACACATTTTTTCGATTTGTGTGTGTGTGTGTGTGTGTGTGTGTGTGCGTGTGTGTGTGTGTGTATACAAAATATCTCAAGAACGGAACATCGTTCGAACTTAAAACTTGAAACTTAAGTTAGAAACCACTACCGGACTCGACACGAAAATTTTCATCAAAATCGGTCAACCGGAAGTAGTAGTTTATTTGTGTAATATTTCACTTTTTTGCGGTTTTCTTAAAAACGGCTTGTACAATTTCTTTTAAAATCATCCCATTTTCTATATTTATTATGCTGTACCAGATATGGTAGGCGCCGTGTCTGCTGAAATTCTTCGGGGGCTGTTCTCTCGTACAAAAAAATGATTTTTTTAATACTGTGGCCTTAATATGCATTTTAGGGTAAAAGTATACATGTGATAATTTGTAGAAAATTTAAAAACCTACAACTTTTGTTGCAAACATTTCTTTTTATAACGCTTAGTTTAGCGGTAGGTAGTGATTTTCTGTTGTATTCATGAAAATCTGTAAAAAAACTGGATTTTTCTGGATTTCGGTCGTAGTATATGCACTTTACGACAAAAGTCTATAATAAAATTCATAAGAAATCAAAAGATCTACGACTTTTTTTAAGCATTTCTTCTACAGAGCCTAGTTTAGTGTGAAATAGTGATTCTTCGTATTATTAAGCCAAACTAAAGTTGATTTTCATTTTGCATCACTCACTCATGATTAAAATGAGGTTATGTTTTTTGAGGTTAGTTTCTTTGTTTATTTCTAATGCTTTATTACTAGTGTTAGGTTATATTGTTCATTATTTGAATTGGTAAGAGAAAGTTGTGTGAGTGTTTTACACTAGTTTTTTCCTTTATCTTTAGTGAAGTCTAAATAGGAACAAAATTTCCCTCAATCTAATGTTTTCTGGAATAAGAAACAATGTTAACCTTCTGTTTGATTTCATTACTTTGGTCATTCAATCGATTTTAATTGTTCGATCTAATCTTCATAATGTGTTCATAAAAAATCATTATAAATTATTTAATATTTAAAATTACAGATTATGCTTTCTTTCAAATAAGTACCTTTTAAAGGTAATTTTTTAAATCAGTTTATAAAACGTCATTACACTCTTTACTAAAATGCCCTAAATCTGAATCAGATGACAAAGTACGTTATAAATAAAGAGATTGTACGTCACAAGTCTATTTCACTGACTCGCTCTGTATTGTACTAGACGTCAAATGAACCCATTATCCCTCCCATCACAAATGTTACCCACAGTAGCGTCTTCTGTTCTCAGTATTCCATTTGATTTTGACAATTCCTGTTTATAACTGTCTCAAATCTGACGCCCTATTCTAGATCCATGAATCTAGTGACCTAAATTTCTGGGCTATTTACCGACTTGTTGAAATGGATATTCCTAACCTACTTTTTTAGGTAACTTGAATTAGTTTTCTTAAATATTTTATTAAAGAATACATTCCAATAATTTTATTCTCGTATAGGGCCAATGTATACCATGTGAGATGACTTTAGACATTTCTGGAAGCTCTTTTTCCTACCTAACTTCTCAGCATTCGCTCACTGTAGACTTTTTTCCTCTCATATGTCCACCCGGTGTTCTTTTTTGCTCTTCATGGAAGCCCATAAAGTCCGTAATTAGTTGTCTGAATTTGGTTCGGTTCACTAAGTTTTCTCGCTTTACTCCATTTTCCTCGATATCCTTTCTGACTTCTTTAAATTATTTATTCGGCAACTTAATGTCTTAAAAATTTGTTTTGACAACCGGTTGTCATCCTTCTATAAAGGTGTCCGTAACATTTTAGTCTTCTTTTTCTAATAGTATCTATTAATCTTTAATTTTTCTTATTCAGTTATTTTCGACCTCGTAACCTATATTGTCTATATACTATCTTTAGGCCCATTATCTTACTGAGGATTTTTCTCTCAAATTTCTCTGCCTCTCTTAGACCAGCCTAATCTTGGTTTGTCATCAGAGTGCTTTCTTCTCATACAAGTGGTGAGTTCTTCGAAGTGCACCGACCATCTTTCCTCGTCTGTTGTAGGTTGCTTCCGTTTTGCTGGCTTTGGTTGTATTATCTCCCTAAGGTACTTGAATCTATGTATAATAATTATTATTATAGTTAAACTAGCGGACCCGACAGACGTTGTCCTGTGGAAACGTAACTCCAAAAGTCATATTTTTTTTTAATCAATCATAAATGTTATGGGATGTTTTCATGAATCTATTTCTATGATACCTGACGCCACTAAGCGTACAGTTATCACAACTTTACTTAAAAATGGTGTGGTGTGTGAGAGGAATCGTATACTATAAACTAACTTGTGTTGGATGAAAACTTAAAACTAACTCAAATAGTACCAGGAAAAAAACTTTTAAAATAGTCTGACTAGTATGCTAAAAATTGTCAAAAAGTTTCGTAAACATGATCGGAGCGCCACCTACCGGATACAACTGTGAGCTTTAAGCTAACCAAAACACGATCGGATCGCCACCAACAGGATACAATGTAAACTTTAAGCTAACCTAAAATCAACTAAAATTTATAAATTAGTTAATTAATTCAAAAAAACTTGTTCTATCGGGTCGAATTGTGAATCTATAGCATTCTCGAATCAACTTAATCTCACACAAAAAATTTCATAAGAATCGGTCCAGGCGTTTGGGAGGAGTTCAATGACTAACACACGGACAGAAGAAACATAAATAATAGATAAATAAAATATGTAAAATAAAATTTAACGTTGAAGTTAAAGGACACACACACACACACACACACACACACACACACACACACACGCACGCACGCACACAAATAAGACGCAATACGCAACACAGGTATACGTCCACTGGTCTGGCATCTACGATTTCAGAGATGGTCTTCCACCCTGGTCATGCCCGTGCTATTAGAAATTAAACGGCTGCAGTGTTTGTAGGTAAGCTTTACGTGTGAACTTCATCGCCTTTTATACTAGGAAGAATCACGTCCTGCAGGTGGCCGGAATCTGTATACCAGATCATCATGCCCAACGAAATTCTATGCAGATAGGCCTATATCACTATAAAACGCAGTATTGTTTTGTACTTTTAAATGCTATGTTTTTTAACTGCCTCGTTTGAGTGTACAGGTTCATAGAAGTTTGTGGAAATGAAGTATTTTCTTTTAAACAATTAATAAAATATTGTGTGAAACACTCACAAGACTTTCTCTTCCCAATGTAAATAATGAAAAATATATAACTTATGTTTAATCATTAGGAAACAATGTAAAATGGAAACCATAACCTAATTTCAATCGACTGAATGACGCAAAATAAAAGTCAACTTCTGTAAACGTAAAAATAAAAAAATCACTAAAATTGACGCTAAGCTAATCTCTGTAGGAATAAGTTCTTGAAGTGAAAGGTTTAGTTTTATTTATTTCCTTTGACTTTGATTAAACAAAAAACAAAAATTAAGAACAAAATAAAAATAAATTCTCTAATGAAGTAAATGAATTTTTTGACTAAGAATCTGTTAAAATTATTAATAAATTCATATAACTTGACTCAGTAAGAAAAATCCGTCTAAAAACTGATTAAATTTATGTAATCTTTTCAAAGTGTAAATACGTTTTATTCCAAGAAAGTTACGTTTGAAAAGTTTAACTAGCACTCATTAAAAAAATATCTACTAATATTCAGTTGAAATGTCTCACTAACTGATTTTTTCCTTCCACTTAACTACAATTTATTCATTGTCATGATTAATTCAACAATTTTCGGAAAAGCTACTCGGATTTGAAATTCTTTACGGGGTTAGGTAATTTATTCACCTTCATTTTATTCTTTTAGAAGGGCTTTTACACGGTGACAAGAATTTGGTCCCTTCGGATATTTACCTCTCCAGCTGTATGTGACGTATAAATGGCATACTATCTTATGTTTGTCTTTCGAATACCAACTAACTCTATTCCTCTCTCTCTCTCTCTCTCTCTCTCTCTCTCTCTCTCTCTCTAAAGTTTGGTATGTATGTATGTATATATACACATAGTCGTGCAAGAAAGTCACTGACTTTCTCTTACCACTGTAATTAATGAACAATATGACCATTATTATTTAATCATTATTAATCAAGATTCTGCCCATAACAGACTGATGGAGAGTCAAATTAATTACTCTCAATCTGTTCGTTGCAGGGCTAAAATAAATAGTTCTGTTTCTTATCACATGGTCAGCCAATGAAATGACTGAATCATTTAAGAACAGAAGAGGTAGAGGTGTAAAAGACACTAATCAGAGTTATCTCCTCTGAAAGTAATGAATTTCATTATACAGCCAGACCCTGTGGTGAATGAAGTGAAGGTGTCATTTGCAGAGTGGAAAGTATGTGCTTCTCAGAGGGCCCGGCATGCTAATTAGCATACTTTTCCATTCAGTGAGGAAGGCAATGGTAAACCACCTCACTCCTCATTTTACTTAGTAAAACCTCTACAGGTTCAAACCAGCTTTTTGGCTGATGACCTAAACAACAATCAAGATTATTTAATCATTAGTAAACAATTTAAAATCAAAAACATAACCTAATTTCAATCATGAGTTAATTACGCTAAAAGAAAATCAACCTCTGTACAATTTAAAAATTACGTAAAACCGCTAATTAACGCTAAACACAAAATGAAAGTTGTAGTTTTATTTATTTCCTATAACTTTGATTATATACATTTTGTCATAGAATGAATACTAAGACCGACATGTTAGAAAATCTCACTTTTTACCGATTTGATGAGAGGAATAAGTTACAGGAAATTACTAATCGATGTTAACGTAAGCGTTTAAAAAAAAATGTTTTAAATTAATTTTCTAGGATTTTTAATTTCCTGAAATTTTAATTATACACTTTTGACCTTAAATTTATAGACCTTTTGAATGTAGGCCGCGGTCTTAAAAATAAAACAGTTGTTTCAACGAGAGCACATAACACCCCCCCCCCTCCAACGAATTTCAGCTGACATGGCACATATCCTATCTTGTGGAGCATAAAAAATATAGTAAATAAGGCAATTGTTAAAAATAATCGTAGGAGCTGTTTTTGAAAAAATCACAAAAAAGTAGAAACCATTTCTTGGTACAACGCTTAGTTTAGCGGCAATAAGTGATTTTCTGTTTTTTCCATGAAAATCTGTAAAAAAAGTGTCTACTAATAGAACTATAAAAAGTGTGAAATAAAAATAAAAATTAAAAAACCCCGACCAAACACTTATAAAAAGTAAAGAAAAATAATATTTATTGGGCCTTTAGGTTTGACGTCGTCGCGTCGGGGTACCGCTTAGTAAAACAACTAAATTCTAGTCTATTTCTTAGCAGTCCCCCGATGCGACATCAAACCTTTAGGTTTGATGCCCAATTTTTTGATCTTAAAGGCCCAATAAATATTATTTTTTTATTTTTAAAAATTTTTAAAAACTTTTCGGCGGGATGTTTAATTAATTTAAATTTTTAATTATTTTTTTTAATATGTTCATATTAGGAATTTTACTCTAAAATATATTTATTTTAATATGATATTGTGACATTGTTGGAAAACTTAAAAAAATTTAAAATTTTATTTGTATACGGTTTTCATTTTATCATAAGTTAAAAAGAAGATACAGGGCATGCGTTGCGTTTAGAGCAAACTGTGTATTTGAACGGGAACGGTTTTATAGGTACCGGATCATCAATAATGGTTTTATCCATTTAAAAATAATTACAGGTTAAAAACTAATGGAGATAAAGTCATAAATGGTTTTTTGGTGTAAACAGAAAATATTGAAGTTTTATTTGTTGGTACGACTGACTGTACCGCGAATAGAACAAATTGAATTGGAAGAAACATTATCATAATTTGGTAACAAGACTGCGCGCCTCCTCATTTCAGTCTTTTAGTGCGCCACGCCCTCGATGAATTGTTCCCTGACCGATGGATCGGTAGGCCCCGGTCTTTTCCTTTGGGTTCCAAGGAGTACAGATTTAACCCATTCGATATTTTTCTTTTGGGGTTATGTTAAACACCATGTCTATTGTTGTTTAGGTCATCAGCCGAAAGGCTGGTTTGAACCTGTAGAGGTTTTACTAAGTAAAATGAGGAGTGAGGTGGTTTACCATTGCTTTCCTCACTGAGTGGAAAAGTACACTTATCAGCATGCCGGGCCCTCTGAAAAGCACATATTTTTCACTCTATAAATGACACCTTCACTTCATTCACCACAGGGTCTGGCTGTACAATGAAATTCATTACTTTCAGAGGAGATAACTCTGATTAGTATCTTTTACACCTCTACCTCTTCTGTTCTTAAATGGTTTAGTCATTTAATTGGCTGACCATGTGATAAGATACAGAACTATTTATTTTAGCCCTGCAACTAACAGATTGAGTGTAAATAATTTGACACTCCACCTGTCTGTTATGGGCAACCATGTCTATAGTGAGAAAATTTGAAATGTGAATTATTTCACAACAAATTGCTATTGCTGTTGCTTCGGTCACGGTCGATATGACACAGCGCACCTGTACAGAGGTCGACTATCGTTTAGATGTGTTCAGAAACACAAACAACGGGGCTCATATCGAAACTTATTAAGGCGAGACTGTATGATGGTTTTAACTGAAATTTCGAATTTCGGTTCTTTATGTTTTACAATAGTTTTGACCGAGATCAACCACAAAAACATTAAATTTCGTGAAAAAAAATTATTATAATGAAAAAATTAAGTTTTTAAGAGGTTTACCCAGAAAAATTGAAGGGGTATTCCCTTCAATTTTCTCATGACTTCCCTTAAGTCGTCAAGAAACCTTTATTATTTTCTGTTTATAACAACAACAAAAATAATGACTTTATCTCCATTAGTTTTTAAACTGTATTTTTTTTAATGGATGCAACCTTTCTCGATGACCCGGTATTTAATGGATTCCTTTAATTCCTTGGGTATTATTTAGTGGGAATAATTCTTTTGTTTCAACTTTCTATGTTATACAGTTCTTCCATAATTGAGTTGTAATATTTAATGTGGTTCACCCTGTATAGAATATGTCAGATTCTCCTTAAATTTGTGTACAATTAATCATTCCATAAGTTTCTCCCGTTTTTTGTCATTTCTTTCTGTGTTGAAATATCCTTATAATCAATTAAGTTTTCATCTGCAAGCCGTGAGTCATAAATAAAAGATTCGATATTATTGATTAAAAAATATCCGTCTTTTTCTAAGTAGTAGTGTTTTTGAGCTGTATCGTAACAAGTAAGTAACTCGTGTATTATTTCTATTAATCTTCGTTGTCACGGCTATCTATTTCCTATAAATTTTCCGGTTCAGTTTACAATCCCCTAAAGACAAAGAACTTGAAGAGGATTGACCCTTTCTAAATTTATTTCAGTATGTTGTTCATTAACTGTACCGATGTTATATACAGTAAAATCCCAAATATCCATCTTCCACTAATCCGTCTTGCCGTTTTATCCGTCACGGCACAACAAATATTTCTCTAAAATTTGAACGATCACTAAAACATTCATCATACATTTGTAGCTCTATAGTCGTTGGTGGGCTTTGGTTTCTTCCACAATTCTCTCTGCTAGTTGCTAGCACCCTCCATCCTTTTAGGCCCATAAAAATCTGTGTTCCGTTGTTTTAATCCATAATTCCCGTTCGTCATCAAGGTTAATTTTTTTGTTTCGTAATAGGTTAATTTTTAAAGTAAATAGTTCTTGACCCCACTCAACCTGGAGGAACAAGGAACCTTCTATCAGAGTTACCATAATATCTTATCCGAACAATCTTAATTTACGAGGATGAGAATTCACCTTTCACCCCTTCTATTCTGCTACATAACGAAAACCCACATGCCGCTACGCATTGTCCTGTGGATTCGTGGAAACAGGATTTGTATTCTTAGAACGGCACTTGTTTCGGTATTTTCCTCTCAATAACTTATAGCTTTTTTTCGCCTTCCAATTTTTAGCCCATTGTTGGGTTGTTTCTTATTTTGTGAGAAGTCAATGTTAGTTGAACCTTTTCGGGTGGAGTTTGTAGCATAGCAATCTATGTACATTATGGTTGCATAAAAATTACGATAAGTATATAAAAATTTATGTATATATATTTGGTTGTGTTCTGTTATTAATGTTTTGTTTGTGTAGTTAATAAAATATTGTAAAGTTGTTTAGCAGCATAAATTTAAAACATTTCGGCCACATTTTATGACATTTAAATTTATAAAACAAACTCAAAATTTAAATTATAATTTTGGTTAAAGGAAATAAAATAACTAATTTGTAACGATACAAATAAATCAATGACAGCTGGCTCTGTTTATTTTGGTTTATTAAATGAGAATATAAATAAATCCAGCTGATTTAAATTAAATATTCAAAATTATTTAACATTACCGTAATAAATTTAATACAAACAAAATCTAGTCGCTAAGCAACTAAGAAGAAGAAAGGAGAAGAAATTATTGTAAAAAAATAGTGAGTGGGCTTTAAGATCTAAAAGGGAACAGTACGTATGATCTTACACTAAACTATTCAGAATATATATATATATATATATATATATATAAAAGAAAAATATTAATGTTTAAAGATATTAAAGAGATTATACGAGTAATTATATGAGTAATATTATATTAAGAGATTATATGAGTAATATTTAGGAGATTGTACAAAAGACTTATGTGATGATAATGTATACTAGAATTGAACAGGATACTGTTTAATAATAATTAATCATTAATGTGTAGTGATTAAATAAAGTAATAATCATTTTTTATTGAAGATTTATAAATGTATTTTATTACAGGTTGTAACATTATAAAACGTGTAACTGATCTTAGTTACCTAAAAAGAAATTGCCACATCGTAACATAAAAAAAATGATAAATATGATTTGAATTTCGAAACGGGTAATTGAGAATGTATGAAGAATGAAGAAAATAACCACACATTAATTTTTGATAATAGAATATTTTAATAATACTTATTTAAACAAATATTAAAAGACAAAATTTATAATTACATGTAAAAATATCAAAATAATCTAGATCGAAATTATATTTTACGTAATTTTATATATAAAAACCTATAATAACTCATTTGTGTCCTCTGTCCATAGTTCTAAATATGTAATTGTCGTGACGCTATTAATTCCCGGAACAAACAAATAAATGGGTCAACGGAAAAACGTTGCAAGTAACATAAACAAATTTTTACAGGAAGTGTAAGATACCATCTGATTCTTAGCTGTATAACGATTTTTCACAGTATGACGATTTTGTTTCAAGAATTTTCAAGATTTTATTTACAATTCTACCTGTTAGAATTCACTATTTTGATCAAATAGAGGATTTATAGAACGTATTCCACTGAAACTTCACTTTTGTAAATTTTGTCAGTTGCAACGTTTTTCTGTTGAGCTATTCAAATACTGAACTCTGTCTCTCTCTCTCTCTCTCTCTCTCTCTCTCTCTCTCCAATGCTACACAATTCTCCTCGAGTAATGAACGAATAATGAAATAATGACCCCTTTCAAATAAATTTTCCCTCTATTTAAAAACTTAGTACAACCCCCTATTTATTACGTCGGGCCAATGAGAACCCTTCTTACATCTTCCGAAGGTCCCCCGTCACCTGACCCCAAACACCTGATTTGAGTCCATTAGAGTACTTCTTTTGGGGATACTTAAAAAACAAAGTTTACAGAACGAAACCTAACAGTCTGCATGAACTCAAACAAAGAATTCTAAATGAATCTGCTGGAATCCCAAGGGAGTTCATTCGTAATGCTGTAACTAGTTTTTACGCACGTACCCGCATTATTCGTTCGTATTGTCAATAAGTAGGAGGAGGCCACTTTGAACAACTACTCTGAGTCAAGAAATATTTGATAATTTTATTTTCAATTATGTAACTCATTTTCACAATTAGTTCCTCATAAACACTAACATTTACAAAAATAACATTAACATGTATTAACTGGTAACAAATTAAATACTTGTAGTTTTATAATGCAATAAATCAGCCGTTCAATTGTTTTTCCGTATTTCTTAATGACAATAATTTCCTGTTTATGAACGAGTGGATATATTAAAAAACTTATTATTTTCAATAATCTTATGTGTAGTTGTTCACTTGCTACCTAAATTGTCTATGTAGGCTCAAAGACGGAGGAGGGAGGAATGACCGTTCTGCCCCGATCTGGATAGTTGAATGGTAATATCTCAAAAACGAAAAAGATATCGATTTCCGGTTTTCGCCATTGAATTGATTTTGAAATTTTAGATCGAAATCATGTATCATATGACCATCATCCTATTTAAATTAAGAAAGTTAAATCCAATATGGCGGATCCAAGATGGCGGACAAAAATTTCAAATATCACCCAGTATAGTTTTTTTGGTGCAACAAGCAACTAAAGTCATTCTGGTCACCTAGTCACGCTCACATTTCTGTAATTCAGCCGTTTCCAGACTTAATGGACACCCAGTATATTTATGAGCTATCGGTTGTACTAAATTGATTATTTTATTTTCTTAAACTTACTTAGCCTACATCTTTTAACGGTAGTACTTAAAATAAACTATTTTCTTATTTGTTTAAAATATTCATTAACTTACAAACTACATAATTAGGGTCTCTAATTATGTGCGGTAAGGGGTTTGGGGGCTGGTCAGCCAGATGAGTCAAGGGATTCAGGTTCAGCAACGAAAAGTTTAATATTTCAGAAGGCAACTCAAGGAAAAGTGTTTTGCAATTACTGCTATTGCAGTCGAAGAGAAGGTGAGTAGATGATCATAAGTGACAAGAAAACACCAGACCTGACCGGAAATTGAACCCGGACCCCCTGCAAAGAAAAAGTAGAAATATCGAAGAAGTTAAAAGTATTTATTCAAAGTTATTTCGGGTTCAAAGGGTTATCAGCTTTATTTTAAATTTAATTTAACGAAATTAAAAGGTTGGCTATATTCTTAGTAGAATAGGAATAAATTAAGCTAGTAATTAAATTTCGCAAAAATTGGAATTCTTATAATTAAACTTTTTATCAGATCAGTTTTCTTAGTTTTTTTTTGTTTAATTTTCTTGGTATCATTTCATCTCGTGCCCTATTGATAAATCTTTGTTGGTAACAATCCAGACCACCACATATAGCTGCAATATTATATTTATAATAATATTTTCTCTTCAAAAAGTCTCTATAACAACAGAATAAAATTTGATTAATAAATAAATTTTTAAAGAGAGTTTAAAATATAGTGTTGACTTTGGTGAACAAAGGGCTTTAGAGAAAACAATTTAAATAATTTAATAAAACAAATCTTGGAAATCAATTGAGAAGGTTAAAACTTATGATATCTAAAGTATAGTAACTATCTCAATTCTTGAACAAGAAGTTAAAAGTTGAAAAAGTCGAAATCTTTACAAAACAATGTTGACTTTTCTCTGATTTATTTATGTAAAACGTACTTTATTGATTAAAAAAATACATTATTTTATTCAGAATAAAGTAGAGCCGCGGTTTTCTTAGCCCCGACTAACCGAGTTCGGGGTTAACCGAGGTAGTCCCAAAAAATACCGCGCAAAACGAAATCCGCATATAGCGGAAAATCGATCACAATACCATACTGTGTAGCACAGTACTGTATACTGTACTTATATTAGTCACATACGCTTTCATAAAAATCTGGTGTGAAACACACACAACTTTCTCTTGCCAATGCAAATAATTAACAATAAACCTAACATTAGTAATAAACAAAAAACTAACCTCAATAACAATAACCTAATTGTAATCATGAGTGAAAGACGCAAAATGAAAATCAACCTCAGTTTGGCTAAAAAATACGAATAATCACTCTTTCACGCTAAACTAGACTCGTAGAAAAAATTCTTTAAACAAAAGGAGTAGATCTTTTAATTTCCTATAAATTTGATTACATACACTTTTGTTGTAATATGCATACTAAGGCCGAAATCTTAAAAAGTCGATTTTTCACACGTTTTCTTGATAAAAAAATCAAAAAATTGCTAATTATCGCTAAACTAAGGGTTATACAAAAAAATGTTTGAAATAAAAGTTTTAGGATTTAAAATTCTCTACACCTTTTATTATATAAATTTTTGCGCTAAATGCATATTAAAGTCACAATATTGAAATAACATTTTTTTAATGTCAAAACAGCCTCACCAAGGATTTCAGCAAACAGTGTTATTCTTTCAGTTTCACTTAAAGGAGGCATTGTCATTTGAATATTTATAATTTAATAAACTAAGTAAATATACCAAGAAAATAATAACAATTTTTTTATAAAAAACTTGGAACAACTAGGCATACAACTTAATCTTTACTAGCACTAACGTATTTTACCAATTCAGGTACTCTTAAGTAACAGATTAAATAAGTCAATAAGTTGTATTGCTGCAACGTAAAACAAACTGCATTGTTGTAAATTAACAGCTGATTGTAAAATGCTTTTGTCAAATGAATTCATAATACAATATTTAAATAATTGTTTCAGCAAATTTATTTTGTTCATGATACTGGCTGATATAAAGACTAGTAGCTGAATTTTAGTTAGTTAAACATTAAAATAGCCATTTTATTTGTTGTATTAGGCTATTTATTTATAATTATTTTTTTCTCATTATTATCATGTCTTACCACCGTTTAAACTTAGTTAATAGATACTTTATGATTGAAAAATGCAATAAAATGGTTTATGCAGTGCGTTCTACCTTTTTAATTGCTAACACAATTTTCCCAAAATTGCAACTTTCAATGCTTATAACTAAAACACGTAGGTATCTATTGAAAAACGGTTTGCGCCATTGTTTTTTTCTTAAAATTTTACATTGAAATGACGTATCACGCGACTAACATCCCATTTGAAAAAATAAAGTTGAATCCAATATGGCGGATCCAAGATGGCGAAAGTATTGTTTTCATGTCGATTTTTCGAAATCGATTTTTCACCGGAAAAAAAATGTGTGTTTCAGACCCCCTGAACCCAAAAAACATGTTTTTAGCGATTGGTCTGTGTGCGTGCGTGCGTGTGTGTGTGCGCGCGCGCGCGTGTGTGAGTGTGTGTGTGTGTGTGAGTGTGTGTGTGTGAACAGAATATCTCAAGAACGGAACATTGCACGAACTTGAAACTTGAAACTTAAGTTACATACCACTACCGGACCCGACACGAACATTTTCATCAAAATCGGTCAACCGGAAGTAGTAGTTTATTCGTGTAATTTTTCACTTTTTTGCAATTTTCTCAAAAACTGGTCCTACGATTTTTTTAAAAATCGCCTGGATTACTCAAGTTTTTATTCTCTACAAGATATGGTAGGCGTCATGTTTTCTGAAATTCTGGGTGAGGCTGTTTTCACGTAAAAACATAGTTTTTTTAAGATAACGGCTTTAATATGCAATTTAGCGCTAAAATTTATATAATAAAAGTTGTAGAAAATTTAAAATTCTACAACTTTTATTTCAAACATTGTTTTGTATAACGCTTAGTTTAGCAGTAATTAGCAATTTTCTGATTTTTTCTCACAAAAACGTGTGAAAAATTAATTTTTTTAAGATTTCGGCCTTAGAATGCATTTAACGACAAAATTGTATATAATAAATTTTATAGGAAATAAAAAGATCTACAACTTTTATTTTAAGTATTTTTCACTACAGAGCATAGTTTAGCGTGAAAGAGTGATTTTCTGTATTTTTAAGCCAAACTGAGGTTGATTTTCATACTGCGTCTTTCACTCATGATTAGAATTAGGTTATGTTTTTTGAGGTTAATTTTTTGTTTATTTCTAATGTTTTATGACGAATGTTACGGTATATTGTTAATTATTTGCATTGGCAAGAGAAAGTTGTGTGTGTGTTTCACACCAGATTTTTATTAATAGTTTAACAGTACTTTTGTTATTTTCCTTAAAACACTAAATCTACCAGCTTAGTTCTTTCACTTGCCACACTATTACACTTTAGTAATCTTATTTTAACACACTTAATCTACGGGCTTAGCTTTTCAGTCACCTAACTATTACACTTAGTAATAATTTTTATTTTTTTTAACATACTAAATCTATAGGCGTAGTCCTTTTTAGTCGTCTGACTATTTCACTATTATCCAACGTTGAAGTACTTCAATGTTGACGTAATCGTGAAGACGATCTTCATGTTTTTGGCACACTTACATACTTCCTCGGAGCGTACATACATACCACGGAGCGTTTACAATGTTTCTGAGCACTCTGTTTTGAACCTTTGGATAGCATTTAAGGGCTATAAGTAAATAAAAAGCTATTTTATTCAAGAGTTTTCTGTTTATATCTCTGTTATAGTAGTCTTTCGACTTTTGATCCCAAAGGGCGTTTCTTTCTTGTATTATGGCAATTAATTTTTCAATTTCCATTGCGATCGATTGTGATAACTTGTTATTTACTTTTATTTAGGCTGTTGTTTTAAATAATTTACAATACTTTAAAATACTTGACAACAATCGTTTTCACCTATACACAGACAATATTTTTGTATGACTATCTGACAAAGAACAAAGTAGCTTGGTCGTGCGAATTCGTTCAGTTCGTACGTTCTCGTCGTAAGTAGTGGACCACACAAACATAAAATACAGGTTTGTTCACATACGAATAATTCGTAAGAATTTGGCCAGTTCGTACGACCAATTTTTTAAGGAATTCGTATCTAGTGTAACCATAGCCTAATACGGCGGCAAAGAAACCGCTGTATTATCAAGTTCCGTATGAGTTCCGTTAAACAAAACACGCTTATGGACTTCTTCAAGAAATAAGTTTTTTAACTGGAACATATACTGTGATTTTTTCATTTTATATTTTTATTTATACTTCAGTTTTATTTGATAATACAGTAGATGCCTTTTTCACATCTTTGATCAAGTTTTCATAATTTCACCAGTTTACCATACGTTTCCCTCGTGATTTTTGACAAGAGTCCTTGTTATCCGAGTTTTCGATTTTTCGAGGTACCCTCGGTCTACTTTACCTCTGATAATCAGGGCTGTACTGTAATTTGTTCTCGTAGCGAAATTTAAAAAAACAATAAATCTTTAAGGTAGACTTTTATTTTAAGGTAGTGATAACTATTATCGTGTTAACAGCACCGATACCTATAGACCGACAGACGCTGGAATAGAAGTGCGATGAAGTGCTTATGAGAGCTACAGAGCTTAAGTTGGTCTATGAAACCTAACGAGGACTATTGGCAATTTTCTTGTGTAATAATGCATTTAGTAGTACGTACTTTTATTTCAATCCCCCATTATTATGAACGCGATACGAAGCCTCTAAGCGTTTTACTCAGATTCCTCGTGTCTTGATTCTAGATGCTCATTTATCATCATTCATTATAACAATGCCGTTCGTTAACAAAATATCTTGTCGTTTCATAATAGACTTAAATTTCAATAGAGTATTGTACTCAAGAATCCAAACAATGACTGTCGATATTATGGTAGGTACTTCAAATCATTATTCTTTTATTAAATTTAATGTTACTGCGTTAATTGGTTCCTAATTCTAAAAATTTTTAGTAATTTACATACGAGTTAAGGATACCTTCAGTTTTAGCAAAAGAATCCAAATTTTTTGAATTTTTGAAACTCATTATTGATTCTGATGATATAATGAGATGTGATAAAAATTGTGATGTCAATTGGTGTTTAGGTTTATTATTATTATTATTATTATTATTATTAATACTGGTTTTCGGTATTTTTGTCATCAAAATTGGTAAAAAATAGGATTTTTGAAGATTGTGGCTTTATTGCGCTTTTACGACAAAAGTGTATATAATCGAAGTAAAACGTGAATAAAAATTACTACAAATTTAATTTCAACCATTTTTTCTACATAGTTTAGTTCAGCGCCAGAAGTGATTTTCTATTTTCTTTAAGTCGAACAGAGGTTGATTTTCATTTAGCATTCACTCATGATTAAAATTAGGTTGTTTTTAATTTTACCTTGTAATGATAATTTTGTAATATTATATATAATATTATAATATAATAATATAATTATATTATTATTTATAATATAATTATAATAGTATTAGTATAGTAATTATAATAGGATTATAATATAATTATAATAGTAATATTATAATTTAGTAATTTAGATTTTTAGTAATTAGTAATGATTAATCATAGGTTATACTTTTCATTACTTACTTAAATTATCATGAGAAAGTCAAAGTCGTGTAAGTGTTTTATACCAAATTTTTTTTTCAAAATATCACCTCGTAGCTCAACGACCCTTGGTTGCTTTGGTTTCCTCAACAATTCTTTCATCTTCTCTGCTAGTTGCTAGCCCTTGGGACTAGTTGACCGCCCGTTTTGACAACTCGTACTTCTCCCGCTCCAACTCTTCTGAGCTAACATTCATTTTCTGTTTATTGTTTGTTAAAAAAAACTAGTTAAATTGCAAAAGTAAATGCTCATATTTTATAAATAACTGTCTTAAAATATTTTTCTCAATAAACCTAATATAACTGGCTATTAATGCCTGAAATAAAGTACACAAAATGAAACGTAGACATCTATTCTCATCTTATTCGGTAGAATTCTATCTGCAATATGACTGCCGCGCATGTAGTATGCGCAGAACTACTCGCATTCCTCTACATCATTCATTCTTAAGCTCACTCACCAGCCCTAACCCAAATCTCAGAGTTGTTATGGAAATATACGATCTACATATAATAACAAAACGATTATTTTCTCAGATTAACATAGCGACAATGTTCGCTTCCATTGTTTTACAATTAGTCTTTAAGGTTCCCCTTCAAAGTGAGCAATTGCTATTTACTTTTATAATGAGGAGGAATAATCAGAGTTATCTCCTCTGAGAGTTATGGATTCTATTTTACAGCTATGGTGAGTGAAATGAAGGTGTCATTTGCAGGGTGGAAAGGAGATGCTTTTCAGATGGCCTGGAATGCTGATAAGCATACTTTTCCATGTGAGGAAGGCAAAGATAAACCATCTCCTCACTCTTCGTTTTATTGAGTAAATTCTCTAGAGGTTCAATTCTTTATTTCAGCTGATGACGTAAACAACAGTAAGGAGAAAAGAAAACGGCGTAAAGGTCATATAAATTAAGCCGACCTCAATATTACTTATTGCAATTATACACAGTGGCTCTTTATTATGTAAAAACGGATGTATATAACAACATTGTAGGACGTATAAAGTTAATGAAGTAGAAGTGCTTAAGAGACAGGGATGAAAGACGTGTTCCAAGTGAATGCAACTACAGAAGCGAATGGAAATGATACCTTGACAGTATGAGACAATTCAAGCCTATATCAGGTGAATTCAATACAAAGTATAATAATAATTATTATAGAACATAGAATTTTAAGAGAAATACAACAGAAAATTAGAGTAACGAGTTAATCGTATTAATCTTAAAGTACTTAGTCTGTTATGTCAGGTAAATTCGTAACGTTCACATCTGAAATTTCTTGAAATTGAAATTTTAAAATTATTTATTTATTCATTTTCCAAATATTTATAATATTCTGACTGTTATTCCAAGTTCTTTCAGGTCTGGTTGTTCATAAATAATAGTACTTCCTTTTAAACATAAAATAAATTATATAAATTTGTTTACAATTTAATTACGTACATTAGTTATGACAGTTATAGCTGCAGTATATTAAAATAAACTACTTTTTACTTTCTCTTGCCTATATGAATATATAGGAAGGAAAGTATTGTTTTCATGTCGATTTTTCGAAATCAAGTTTTCACCGGATCTATACGTTTTCAGTCCCCCTGAACCCAAAAAACATGTTTTTAGCGATTGGTCTGTGTGTGTGTCTGTGTGTGTGTGTGTCTGTGTGTGAACAGAATATCTCAAGAACGGAACATCGTACGAACTTGAAACTTGAAACTTAAGTTACATACCACTACCGGACGCGACACGAACATTTTCATCAAAATCGGTCAACCGGAAGTAGTAGTTTATTCGTATAATTTTTCAGTTTTTTGCGATTTTCTCAAAAACTGGTCCTACGATTTTTTTAAAAATCGCCTATTTTACTCAATTTTTTATTCTCTACAAGATAGGGTAGGCGCCATGTTTGCTGAAATTCTCGGTGAGGCTGTTTTCACGTAAAAACGTTGTTTTTTTAAGATTACGGCTTTAATATAAATTTAGCGCAAAAATTTATATAATAAAAGTTGTAGAGAATTTAAAAACCTACAACTTTTATTTCAAACATTTTTTTGTATAACGCTTAGTTTAGCGGTAATTTGCGATTTTCTGTTTTTTTCTCACGAAAACGTGTGAAAAATTGATTTTTTAAAGATTTCGGCCTTAGAATGCATTTTACGACAAAAGTGTATATAGTTAATTTTATAGAAAATTAAAAGATGTATAACTTTTATTTATAGCATTTTTCTCTACAGAGCCTAGTTTAGAGAGAAAGAGTGATTTTCCGTATTTCTAAGCCAAACTGAGGTTGATTTTCATTTTGCGTCTTTCACTCATGATTAAAATTAGGTTATGTTTATTGAGGTTAGTTTTTTGTTTATTTCTAATGTTTTATTACTAATATTAGGTTTATTCTTAATTATTTCTATTGGCAAGAGAAAGTTGTGTGAGTGTTTCACACCAGATTTTTTTCTTTGTTTTTTGCATATATGTATATTACGATCTAGTCTTAAGACTAATGAGTAATTTTATTCTAACTTAAACTACTATTGACAATATTACTACAGAGATGCTCAACAGAACCTTAGTACTTAATATAATATAACACATTAGGTACATTACACTTATATTGTGCACTTAAATTTAACACTAATTCTAATCGTGCACTAACGCTGCTCTGCTTTAAAATACTGACACTACACAAGCTCAAATGGTTTCTTTCTTTTTAGCCTTCACACCAGATTATCGTTGTCAAGCAGCTGGATTGCTTCAACGTTGTCATGGCGGTGAAGTCTTTCCTCACGCTTCTGTGCGAACCTCTGGATTTCGCTGGAGACGAAATCCATTCGTAGATGTCTGTGGAAATGGATGTTTCTTATGAACCAGGGTGCATCGACGATGTTTCTCAGCACCCTGTTATGAAACGTTGAATGATGTTTATATTACTTTGTTTGGTACATCCCCGGAGTTATATACCATACGTCCTGACAGGCTTTATCGTCTGTTTATAGAGCAAAATTTTGTTGTAGACTGATAATGATGATCTCCTCCTTAGTTGCCAGTAGGGACTACTAATAGTAACACTTAATTTTCTAAGAAAATCTGGTGTGAAACACTCACACAACTTTCTCTTGGCAATGTAAATAATAAAACAAATAATATGGAACACTGAACTTGTGGAAAGTAGTGCTGTAAACCTTAAGTAGTGTGTTCTGCATTAGCAGTAATTGCAGAACAGTCGGACGTTAAACCAAAACAAAAAAAACCTAGCTACTGCATGCAAATGAAAATTTCCTGGAGTATTTAGATATTTTGGCCTAATTTTGATGACTATTGAATCAGATTTCAGTCAAAATCTTTTTTTGATTGAATTTGTAAATTTGTTGATTTATGCTCTAAACGACCATAACAATTCAAACCCGGTATCCGATACGGATATATCCAGAAAATGACTTGTGGAAAAGTTTTTGGCGGATATATCTGTCAATAGTCCGCGAAGGGTTAAAAAACTGAAGAATTTTTTTTACAATAATTTGTACAAAAGTATTATACAAATAACATAAAGTAAAACTACGACTCATGTCCCGGAAAATCTTTTTCTACTTAAATTATATATATTTTTGTTGCCCAATAGCCGTGTTGACGCTGAAAAAGAGCCTATTTTGCCAATTGTGGAATCACAAGTATGACGCAAGTTGTAGAATAAATTGTATGGCGTAAAAAGGTGTGTGTTTATTAAAGTAGTTTATTGTGTTTTCCGCTTGTCCCGACATTCAAAACTTAAATAATTCTGGGTTTCATTTGTAGAATGCACTTACCGATTTTCAGAACCTACAGCGCTGTAGAAGGGATATAAATAATATTGATTGCTTTAGGGTAGTCGTCACCCCTTTTCTACCCCTTAAGAGCAAGCGGTCAAAATTTAAATACAGTTCCTCAAAGTTTTCTTTGGCTTATTCTCGCGTATGTTGTACCTTTATTGTGGTTGGGTAGGGTGGGAAGACGCGCGCACCCACACGCACAAACTAGCAAGTAACAACCAGTAGTATAGTCTTACTCCCAACTACCATAAACAATCAGGAGTACGATGAAAAGGAAGTTTAGAAGGCATGTAATCTTTTGCCTCTTGTACAATTATTTCGTTATTATCTATAAATTATGAGCGTATTTCTTCTTTAATTTTGTTTATGTCACTTTCTTGTAGTTGACAATTTCATTATTCTCACAAATATGCAGGTTTATTTAGAAGTAAATGTTTAAAAAATGTCTAAGGTTTTCCAGATGGTCAAAAAGTGACGTTTTAGCAAAAGTTATTTGACTATCCTAAAGTGCTTCATAAGTCACTGTATTAGTTTTTATTTAGTTTAATTTATTTACAGTTAATTTCTATGCCCATAACAGGCAGGTGGAGTGTTAAATTATTTGTATTCGATCTGCTAGTTTTAGAACAACAAAAAACATTCTGTTTCTTATCACATGATCATCCAAATAAATGACTGAGCATTTCAGAACAGAAGAGGTACAGGTGTAAAAGACACTAGTCAGAGTTATCTCCTCTGAGAGTAATGAATTTCATTATATAGCCCGACCCTGTGGTGAATGAAGTGAAGGTGTCATTTGCAGGGTGGCAAGTAGATGCTTTACAGAAAGCCTGGTATGCTGATAAGGATACTTTTTCACTCAGTGAGGAAGGCAAGAGTAAACCACCTCACTCCTCGTATTACTTAGTAAAGCCATTAGAGGTTCAGACCAGCCTGTCGGCGGCTGATCACCTAAACAATAAAAAAATTTATTTTTTACTCGTTACTTAGTGTGCCTGCAGTCGAGAATGAGTTCACATCTGTTCATGAATTACTTACTACAGAGTGTTTCAAAAATGGTGACTCGTTTTTAGTTGACCTGAATGATGTAAAAAAGTGTTAAACCAATGGGACAGTTATTTTAATTGTTGACAGCAATATTAAAAAATCCAAACGCAAGATTTTTGACTTATTGAGAACAGTAGAATTGAGAAATGTTCACTGAAACTGGGCTTTTACTCGTTCGTATTTATGTATAAGCGAAATAAGTGTCAAGAACACACTTTCGTCTTCGGAAGATAACATGATTGACACAATAGATATTAAAATTCTCAATATTCTGATATTATCCTAGAAATGAAATTACCATTTAGCTTAAACAAAGACGCTTTCTTAGTCAGGCCAGTTGGTATTTGAACTGAGTCAAGACCTGTAGTGAACCAGTTGCGAAGCCTATATTATTAGTGTGAGAACCAGTTCACCAATTTTTACTTTCTCTTGTCTATATGAATATATAGGAAGGAAAGTATTGTTTTCATGTCGATTTTAAGAAATCGAGTTTTCACCGGATCTATACGTTTTCAGACCCCCTGAACCCAAAAAACACGTTTTTAGCGATTGGTCTGTGTGTGTGTCTGTCTGTGTGTGTGTCTATCTGTGTGTGTGTGTGTGTACAAAATATCTCAAGAACGGAACATCGTACGAACTTGAAACTTGAAACTTAAGTTACATACCACTACCGGACCCGACACGAACATTTTCATCAAAATCGGTCAACCGCAAGTAGTAGTTTATTCGTATAATTTTTCACTTTTTTGTGATTTTCTCAAAAACTGGTCCTACGATTTTTTTAAAAATCGCCTCATTTACTCAATTTTTTTTCTCTAGATGATAGGGTAGGCGCCATGTTTGCTGAAATTCTTGGTGAGGGTGTTTTTACGTTAAAAAAGTGTTTTTTAAGATTACGGCTATAATATGCATTATAGCGCAAAAATTTATACAATGAAAAATGTAGAGAATTAAAAATTCTACAACCTTTATTTCAAAAATGTTTTTGTATAACACTTAGTTTAGCGGTAATTAGCAATTTTCGGTTTTTTTATCACGAAAACGTGTGAAAAATCGATTTTTTTAAGATTTCGGCTTTAGTACGCATTTTACGACAAAAGTGTATATAATAAAATTTATAGGAAATTAAAATATCTACAACTTTTATAAAGATAATTTTTCTCTACAGAGCTTACTTTAGCGTGAAAGTGTGATTTTCCGTTTTTTTTAAGCCAAACTGAGTACGATTTTCATTTTGCGTCATTCACTCATGATTAAAATAAGGTTATGTTTTTGAGGTTAGTGTTTTATTTATTTCTAATATTTTATTAATAATGTTAGGTTTATTATTAATTATTTGCATTGGCAAGAGAAAGTTGTGTGAGTGTTTCACACCAGATTTTTATGTGTATTAAGTACTTCATGCAAACGGGGAAATCGAGTGGTTTTTTTTAGAATTATATTCAATTGATGGTTGGTAAATACGAATTAATTCTTAATTTTTGATTTTAAACATAAATCTATTCTTAAGTTAACTAGTACTGCACGCGAACACTGCCAAATACCTTGGTATGACACTCGATGCAAAGCTTCGCTGGAAAGCCCACGTTAAAAAGAAGAGAGAAGAACTCGAGCTAAGGTATAAGAAATTGTAGCCTATTTTATACACTCTTCTTAGGCTAGATATAATACAACGAGTGCCGCGGGCGAAATTCCTGTATGAAATAGAAAATATTATATAATAATTAGTTTAGAAGTAAGTAAATTGTTTTTGTTTATTCGTCACGTCCGGCATATAGTAAACAAACGTAATTTTATTTCGATAAATGTATTAAGCGACCTACATCCGGAATTTGTGAACCAAAAATATCCCATCATGGAAAAAGACCAAAGATGGATTGCTTTGAATGAT
Organism: Catonia carolina; assembly: GCA_035578175.1. NCBI lineage: Eukaryota > Metazoa > Arthropoda > Insecta > Hemiptera > Achilidae > Catonia > Catonia carolina. The sequence goes on from JAQMRL010000001.1 coordinate 1,113,766, forward strand.
GGATAGGCAGGCCTTCGCCCTTCCATCGTAACGGTGCTCTTTCTACGCTCCAGGCGCTCACAACTCCAGATGTGGACCGATACTCTCTGTTTAGGTTTTTTGTGTTTATTCTACACTGATATGTTAAATAATGAAATTTAATGTCAGTATTAACGTTTTACTCAAGCGGCGATACAAAACTAATAAATTTTTTTATTAAAAAATTATTTTATTTTTTACTACTGCAATCTAGTCAGACTAATGAGCAATATTTTTCTTACCTAAATTACTGAAACAATATTCTTAAAAGTTAACAGCTTATGTCAACTATTGTTTTGTTCGCAATATTTGCTTCTTTTATATTGTCCACTACACTATTTTTAACGCCCGACGGAAAAAGAGTGGTGTTATAAGTTTAACCTGTGTGTCTGTGTATCTGTCTGTGTCATCGTAGTTCACAAATGGGTAAACCGATCTGATATAGTTTTTTTTTGTTTGAAAGGTGGCTTGATCGAGAGTGTTCTTAGCTATAAAAACGTAAAAAATAAAACAAAAAATGTATAATTGCTGCTAAACTAAGCATTGTACAAAAACATACTTCAAATAAAAGTTGTAGGTTTTTACAACTTTGACTATCTACACTTTTGCTGTGAAATTCATATTAAGGCCGCAATCTTAAAAAAAAATCACTAATTTGTATTTTTGAGGTATCGTAGCTCCCAAATGGATGTACCAATTTTAATTTAGTGTTTTTTGTTTAACTTGACTTAGACTTAGACTTGACGTAGACTTGATCGAAAGTGTTCTCTATGATTCATCAAAATCGTCAACCGGAAGTAGTAGTTTATTCGTACAATTTTCACTTCTTTACGATTTTATTAAAAACTGCTACTATTTTATTAAAAATCGCTTTATTTACTGCATTTTTGTTATGTTATACAAGGAGAGTATGTGCTACATCAGCTGAAATTCTTGAACGGTCTGTGCTCTCGTTGCAAAAAAATAATTTTTTAAAATTGCGGCTTTAATATGCAATTTAGGGTAAAAGTTTAGCCTACATAATAAAAGTTGTAGAACATAGAAAACCCCACAATGTTTACGAAAACATTTTTTTTGTACAACGCTTAGTTTAGCAGCATTTTTTTCATGAAAATCTGTAAAAATGTCTACTAGTAATAAATAAAGTTTGAAAAATATGAAATAAAAATTATATTAAAAAATCCTCGGCAAAAAACCTATAAAAAGTAAACAAAAAGTATGCGTTGGCTTTTTAGGTTTGACGTCGTCACGTCGGGGTACAGCTAAGTAAAACAATTAAGTTCTATTCTGTTATATAGCGGTCCCCCGGCGCGACGACGGCAAACCTAAAGGGCCAGTGCATATTCTTTTTTTGCTTTTTAAAGGTTTTTAACTATAGCACTACACTAACTCAAAAGGTATCTTTCTCTTGAACTGACATACTGCATCCGAGTTGTTGAGAAGTTGTATAGCTACTGTGTTCATATGTTGATGGAGCCTTGCTTCATATTTCTGTGCAGATCTCCTTATTTCATTTGAGAGTTTTACCTTCAGGTCTTTATGAAGGCCTTCATTTCTGACCACCGATAGAGGCTTGACAATGTTCCTCAATACTTTCCTTTTGAACCTCAGTATTGCTTCGATGTTACTCTGACTGGCGTTCTCCCATATCAGTATGCTATACTTCCGTACTAGCTTAAGAATCTGTTTGTAGACTAGGAACATATTATGGGATTATGAGCTGATTATTATTAAAAATCAAAAGCAATAAAACGGTTAAGCAATTCTTTATCTCTAATCGGCTGGATAAATATTGGATGACTGTAAAGTCACACACCTAAACTACAAAAACTGTTTTTAAAATACATTTTCATTTTTTTAACTTACTAAATTACAAAATAACATGATTATTTGTATTCCCAAATTATTTGTTGATACCTTTCAGATGTTATGGTCTCCGAAAAAAAAGATAGGCCCGACAATTCTTTGACGAGATACACCACACCACACTCCAATTTTTTACGAGTGTAATGGCTGTTCGTGGAACGCATGTCTGTAGACCATATTCTGGAATTTTGCTGTTGACATATCCACTAAGATAAAACCGAGCTTTATCGCTGAACAAACCTTGTCTAGAACAAATATATCATCTAATGAAACGTCTGAACTACCGGCAGTCCTGCATTCGCTTTTCCTTGTCTGGTTCTTGGAGCTGATGAGTCACACTTATCCGATACGGATGCAATTTCAGCACTTTAGTAGCCTTACAAACACTTTGATAAGATAGCCTAGTCTGGCTAGCAAGTTTCAAAGAGACGTTTTCGGAGAACGAAGAAGTTTTTCGTTTATCGTCTTCAGAGTATCATCCCTTAAAACAGTTGGACGGCCTGTACGTTTACGGCCATCCACTCTTCCTGTATCCCGAAAACGACTGTATAAACAAGATACAGTGGATTTGTTTGGCACATTAGCATCTGGAAAATCATTTGAAAACTCTTCTTTACACTTCGAATACGATTTCGATTGCCAGTAACTCACAACAATGAAGATACGTTGTTCTTGCGTAGACGACATTATAGCTCGGACTAAACAAACTGTTTCGTGCAACGCCATCCTTTGGCCGATGGCGTGATCTAGCTCTGCTACCATACACAGCAGTTACTGTTACATAATAAATTTTCCTACTCGTAATATCTTTCGCGACTTTGACTGTCATTCCTGTAAAGCAGAAAAATTCGGGTACGACTTAACTGTCACGCTGTATACAAAAGTAATTTTAATTATATTCGACCTAAATCATTTTTACTTTCTCTTGCCTATATGAATATATAGGAAGGAAAGTACCTATTGTTTTCATGTCGATTTTTCGAAATCGAGTTTTCACCGGATCTACACGTTTTCGGACCCCCTGAACCCAAAAAACATGTTTTCAGCGATTAGTCTGTGTGTGTGTGTGTGTGTTTCAACTTTAAACTTGAAACTTAAATTACATACCACTACCGGACCCGACACGAACATTTTCATCAAAATCGGTCAACCGGAAGTAGTAGTTTATTCGTGTAATTTTTCACTTTTTTGTGATTTTCTCAAAAACTGGTCCTACGATTTTTTTAAAAATCGCCTGGTTTATTTAATTTTTTATTCTCTACAAGATAGGGTAGGTGACATGTGTGCTGAAATTCTTGGTGAGGGTGTTTTCTCGTAAAAATGTTGTTTTTTTAAGATTACGGCTTTAATATGCATTTTTGCGCAAAACTTTATATAATAAAAATTGTAGAGAATTTAAATTACTACAACTTTTATTTCAAACAATTTTTTGTATAATGCTTAGTTTAGCGGTAATTAGCGATTTTCTGTTTTTTTTCTCACGAAAACGTGTTAAAAATTGATTTTTTTTAAGATTTCGGCTTTAGTATGCATTTTACGACAAAAGTGTTATAATTAAATTTATAGAAAATTAAAAGATCTACAACTTTTATTTAAAGCATTTTTCTCTACAGAGCCTAGTTTAGAGAGAAAGAGTGATTTTCCGTATTTCTAAGCCAAACTGAGGTTGATTTTCATTTTGCGTCTTTCACTCATGATGAAAATTAGGTTATGTTTATTGAGGTTAGTTTTTGTTTATTTTTTATGTTTTATTACTAATATTAGGTTTATTGTTAATTATTATGCATTGGCTAGAGAAAGTTGTGTGAGTGCTTCACACCAGATTTTTATTATATTTTTCAGCTTATTTTTGTTTACCCTCATTACTAATCAATTTTTCTCTGTAATATAATTAGATAAAAGGCAATTTTTTCATGACCCAAAAAAAGTTACTTCCACTTAAAAAATAAACGTTTACTTTTCTTTTAATTTTAATTAAAATTTAATTTTCTTAATTTATACCCTCAATTTTCGTTCTAACGTTCATGAATGTTTCTAAAAATGTTACATTTTAAAATTCATCACTTTTTATTGTTATTAATTTTAAAATGTTGATTGTGATCTTTAGCGTCACCAGAATAACCAATACTAATAATTTTATTGTGGTGATTACTATCTTTTTTATTATTGTATTTTTCTCATTTTAATGAAACAACGTAGTAGGAATCAAAATAAAACCAAACATTTCTACCATATTATTTATTCGATTTCCTGGAATTTTTTTCAAAACATTTCATTCGTTGCAGTTCATTCCACCTTATACAATACACCATTTTTACAAATCACGAACTATGTTGCTTTAATTGTATATTGTTGTTTCTTAAACTGATGCTGAAGTGTTAAAGAAAAATTATTGCTGTTATTTTGGACTTGCGTTGTTAGGTCATTAGTACTGACTGACCTGATTATTATTATTATTTTATAATAGAGCTATATTTTTTTTGTATTGTGTAAGTTTATAATTTGGATTTATGTAGTATTTTATTATTTTAAGTATTTCTGTTTTAAACGTATTTACTTTTTACTTTCTCTTTTCCTATATGAATGTATAGGGAAGGAAAGTACTGTTTTCATGTCGATTTTTCGCAATCGAGTTTTCACCGGATATAGAGTACACGTTTTCAAGCTCTCTAAACGTATAAACATGTTTCTAACGATTGGTCTGTTTGTGGGTCTGTGTATGAACAAAATATCTCAAGAATGGAATAACGTTACGAATTTAAAACTTGAAACTTAAGTTAGAAAGAACAAGGGGACCCGTCACAAACATTTTCATCAAAATCACTTAACCGGAAGTAGTAATTTTTTGCAATTTTCTCTAATACGGTTTTTTTTAAATCACCTTATTTACTACAGTTTTTATGATCTACAAGATAGGATTAGTGCTTTGGATTGGATTATCTCCTGAAATTTTCTGATGGGCCTGTGCTGTCGTGGTAAAAAAATATGTTTTGTTTAATATAGGCCTTAACATGCATTCTAGAGTAGACGTATGTGATTTAAAGTAGTAGAACATTTAAAAACCTACAAATTTTTTTTTTCAAAAATTTTTTGTACAACGCTTTGTTTATCGTCAGTTAGTGATTTTCTGTATTTAGCTCATCAAAATTAATTTTGTTTTAAATTTATTTATTGATTGTAACTAGTCTTAGACTAACGAACAATTTTATTCAAACTTAAACTACCTAAGAATTACATTATCATGAGAAAATAAAACCCAATGGCTACTATTATTTTCTAACGATAACAATTATTTAAGATATAACTAATGCTACTCTTACTTTTAAAGATTCTTCTTCTCATGGTGCATATCCGTTTCGGATGTTTGCGATCAGCAAGGCAATTTCTACTTTGTTGTCGCTATTCTGAACAACTCGTTGGAGGTCTTCCCACACCACGCCCTCAGATTCTGCAGCCAGGATACTCTCCTACGCCCCGGTCCTCGTCTTCCGCTCGCCTTCCCCTGTATTATGGTTTGAAGCAGAGCATACCTTCCCTCGTTCCTCATAATATGGCCAAAGTACTGCAACTTCCGAATCTTGACAGTGTCCATGATTTCCTTCTCTTTCTTCATTCTTTGAAGGACTTGGATGTTTGTAATGCGGTCCCTCCATGATATTCGCAACATTCTGCGATATAACCACATTTCAAAGGCTTCCAGCTTCTTCGTGATAGCCGCGTTGAGTGTCCATGATTCGACGCCGTACAACAAGATCGAAAATATATAACATCTGAGCATGCGCATCTTGATGTCTAAATGCAAATCATGGCATTTGAAAAATCTTGCTCATACTGTTGAAGGCAGCTCGTGCTTTCCCGATTCTGCACCTGATCTCCTGAGTGTTAAAGAGTTTTAAAGATTAGTATTTGCTATTTATATTCTTACTTTCTATATTAAATTTACCTAAGTAGACTACAGCTTTATAGTTAATCTTACTTAGCCTATTATTACACATTTAGATAATCATTAAGAAATTAACAAAATTTATAACTTAATCATAAAATTTGTAAGAAATACAAAAAATACATTTATGGAACAACTACTCATCGGTTATCTTATTTTTCTAAATAGACTACAGATTTCTTATTTTCAAACTTAACATACTATTATTATTTTCTAAAATAAAGCATTCTTATTTTCTGAAAAAACTATATATTCTTACTTTATAAAACAAAACATAAGATTTTACAAGATAGTTAATGTAAAACTGATTTACAGGATAATTTATTACTATTGATTATTTAAAAATTATTGCAAAATAGACTAATAGACCCGTATAAGATATCTCCTAATTCAAACCAATTCGAAGGTTTTCTGGCGCTTTAGTCTTATTATGTCTGAGTATTATCGAGTAGTTGCAGCGCCTCAATATTTACGTGACATAGAAGTCGGTCTTCGTGACTCCTTGCGAATCTTTTCTTTTCCTCATCCACCGTTTCAATATTCAGATCCCGATGGAGGGGCCGGTGATCTCGTGGTAAAAAATATTTTTTATTTAATTTAGGCTTTAACATGCATTGTAGAGTAGGCGTGTGTGAATTAAAGTAGTAGAACATTAAAACCTACAAATTTTATTCCAAAAACTTTTTGTACAACGCTTTGTTTATCGTCAGTTAGTGATTTTCTGTATTTTGCTCATCGAAATTTTAAAAAAATTGGGAATTTTTATATTACGGCCGTAGTATTCATTTTACGACAAAAGGGGAAGTATAAGGTTTTACTCAGGATTACCTCAAAGGGTTACCTAACAGGGTTGTTCTGGGTAGAAGGGTAAATATGAATTAAATAGTATTAGTATAAGAGGAGAATCAGGGGAATCAGGAGCGCCTCAGGTGGATCAGAATTAGTGAATAGTTAACGTTATTGTAAATTAAAAAATCACCACTTGTTATTTCCAGCATTTTCTTCTTAAGAGCCTATTTCAGCGTCAATTAAAGATTTCTCGTATTATTAATCTTCGTTGAACAGAGGTTGGTTTTCATTTTGCGTCATTCATTCATGATTGAAATTAGGTTATGGTTTTCATTTTACTTTGTATACTAAGTTGCCCATAACAGACAGGTGGGGTATCAAATTATTTACACTGAATCTGTTAGTTGCTGGGCTAAAATAATCAGTTCTGTTTCTTATCACATGATCAGCCAATTAAATGACTGAATCATTTGAGAACAGAAGAGGTAGAGGTGTAAAAGACACTAATCACAGTTATCTCCTCTGAAAGTAACGAATTTCATTATACAGCCAGACCCTGTGGTGAATGAAGTGAAAGTGTCATTTGCAGAGTAGAAAATATGTGCTTTTCAGAGGACCCGGCATGCTTATAAGCGTAATTTTCCACTCAGTGAGGAAGGCAATTGTAAACCACCTCAGTCCTCGATTTACTTAGTAAAACCTCTACAGGTTCAAACCAGCCTAAAGGGGCTGATGACCTAAACAACTGTATACTAAGATTAATCATAGGTTACTTGTTTTATTATTTACATTGGCAAGCGATAGACGTATGAGTGTTACCCACCAAATTTGAGAAAGCTATACTTACAAATAATTAAACTCCCATTTTAAAACGTTTGGTATTAGTATTGATTTGAATCAAAAAATGTATTCAAATAGTACTATTTGCTTACTGTATTTTGTTTCATCATGCGTATTATTAAATGTTTTACACATAATACATTGTAAATTTGTGTTGGTGGGCATTCCAATAAAGTGGTTGATGATTGAACGTTCTATTGTGGTTAAGTTATCGTATTAGCTCTCCAGAGATAATCTGACTACATGAGCTCTACCCTGATGTAGACAAACAAACCGTTATTAATGTCCTAATGCGTATATACGTGTATATACGTGAATGGACTTATAATACATTATTAACAGATTATATACACTCCATTAATCCAAATAACATTAACCTCATGCCCAATCACCCTTCGTTAACACACCCCCTACTTATGTATTTACAGATAATCGCGTTAAACGTTTTAGTTTAAATTTATTTCTGATAAGTAAATCTGAGATTATTGTCAAAGTTTTGCGTCCATATTCTTCTATTTAAATTTAATCTATTTGAAATATTTATTACTCGTCACTCGCTCTTCAAGCGGCGATTCGCGCCACTTTTGTGTCGAGCGCGCCACAGGGAGAATCAGGGGTGCCTGAGGTGGATCAAAATGTAAGTAGATCAGAACCATAGAAGTGCGTGCACTGCACGCACGCACTTTTTACTTTCTCTTGCCTATATGAATATATAGGAAGGAAAGTATTGTTTTCATGTCGATTTTTCTAAATCGAGTTTTCACCGGATCTTATACGTTTTCAGACTCCCTGAACCCAAAAAACATGTTTTTAGCGATTGGTCTGTGTGTGTGTGTGTGTGTGTGTGTGTGTGTGTGTGTGTGTGTGTGTGTGTGAACAGTATATCTCTAGAACGGAACATTGTACGAACTTGAAACTTGAAACCTAAGTTACATACCACTACCGGACCCGACACCACATTTTCATCAAAATCGGTCAACCGGAAGTAGTAGTTTATTCGTGTAATTTTTCACTTTTTTGCGATTTTTTCAAAAACTGGTCCTACGATTTTTTAAAAATCGCCTGGTTTACTCAATTTTTTATTCTCTACAAGATAGGGTAGGCATGTTTGCTGAAATTCTTGGTAAGGCTGTTTTCGCGTAAAATAATTGTTTTTTTAAAATTGCGGCTTTAATATGTATTATAGCGCAAAAATGTATATAATAAAAAATGTAGAGAATTTAAAATTCTACAACTTTTAATTCAAACATTGTTTTGTATAACGCTTAGTTTAGCGGTAATTAGTGATTTTCTGTTTTTTTTTCTCACGAAAACGTGTGAAAAATCGATTTTTTTAAAGATTTCGGCCTTAGTATTCATTTTACGACAAAAGTGTTTATAATCAAATTTACAGAAAATTAAAAGATCTACAACTTTTATTTATAGCATTTTTCTCTACAGAGAGCAGTTTAGTGTGAAAGAGTGATTTTCCGTATTTATAAGCCAAACTGAGGTTGATTTTCATTTTACTTCCTTCATATATGATTAAAATTAGGTTATGTTTATTGAGGTTAGTTTTTTGTGTATTTCTAATGTTTTATTACTATTGTTAGGTTTATTGTTAATTATTTGCATTGGCAAGAGAAAGTTGTGTGAGTGTTTCACACCAGATTTTTCATATTAGTGAAGTTCAGCACGCCAGATGGGTTAGAAGGATCAAAGCGATAGATTTAACTTAACTGAAATAAGTTTCACATTTTTTTGTAAACAATAAACTTATTTTTTTTACCGGCAAGCTTTATTTGATCTATTTCATTTTGTCAATTTACTCTGCAAACTTTTCATGAATGAAAAAAAAAGTATTTTATGTAACATTCTTTGTTTAAACTTAACTTTCTTAACTTGATGATCGCCAACCATAACTGAAATATCGATCGGTCTGCGTGACTTTATGAACGATATGTGTGGTTCGAACTCGATACACATAAATTATATTTAAGTTCCTAAAACCATAGAAGAGCGTACTTTGTCGTATGGTGAAGTTCGGCGCGCCAGATAGGTTAGGTGGACCAAAGCGATGGATATATATAATTATGGTAAAATATTATGTTTTAGATTTTTTTGTAAACTATACACTTTTTATATTGTTTAAAATATATTTCTTATATTTTGTAAACATATGCAATGTAATTATTTTTTACTGGCATATTTTATTACCTATTTCATGCTGTCAATATATTCTGCAAACTCCTCCTTAATGAAAAACAGATATTTTATGTAGTCTAACAGTTTTTGTTTAAACTTAACTTTTTATAACTGGGTGCTTGCGAACCATAGAAGAAATATACATTTTTTTGTTCTAACATCTAACTGTTCTGCAATTACTGCTAATGCCAACGGTGAAGGATGAAATGCTTTTTTGTAACGTATGAAAATATACCGTGCCTGAATGGGATTCGAACCCAAGACCGCATGATGAGAGGCGAGCATGGGTGACTTCGTTACACTAATAAAATACGAGGTTCGAATTCGTCACACATTAATATTATTTGAGTTCCTAAAACCATGGAAGAGCGCGCTTTGACATAAGGTGAAGTTCGGAATTCCAGAGGGGTGGATCAGAATATTTAATTGTTCAAGATTCTTAGAAGTGCACTTTGACATTTTGTGGAATAATTTCGTTTATTTTATTTTCTTGTTCTTTTATGTAGCTTTCAATTGTTTTGTAGCCACATTTTTCTACCGCTGCACGCCCGAAATGTTCCAGGAAGTTTCGTTTGTTCCAATATTTTATTTATTTTTTAAATTCTTTAAATCACTTATCCGACACCTTGAATAATTTTTTAGTTTTTTAAAAATTTGTTTTATCATCTATTTTACTCTGGTGTACGTAGAACACCTTTCGTTAACACATCCGTACTTATGTAAGTATAGATTATTGCATTAAACAATATTAAAGAGTATATATTATTAATTGCTAGTAATTTAATCTTTCCCAAGTTCCGTGAGTGAATAACGGTTATGCGTTTGCTGGTTTGTGTATAAATATGTTTTTTCTCTTTTACGGCCATTTTGGATCACTAAAAGTAACTTCAGAGATTTTTGAAGTCTCCATTCAGCCTACACTCTCAGTATTCTTTTCCTATAGCTTCAACTCCTTTTCTTCCGTTCATACAGTGTCAGTTCGTTCTTCGTGGAAACCCTTGAAGTCAGTAATTGTTAAATTAATCTTAATTCGGTTCTTAATGTTCCCTTGAAAATTACCATTTTCCTATATCCTTTATGACCTCATTAAACCACTTATCCGACACCTTAGATTCAAAGTTTATTTTTCTAAAAAGTTTTTGTTTTTTTTAACAGTTTGTCATCTATTTTGTACAGTTGGCGGTAGAATTTTAGTCTTAGTGATTTTTGTATTAATCGATCGTTTTCTACTGTATACATCTTCTATCTTTGAACCCATTATATTGCGAAGGTTTTTTCTTTCAAATTACTCTGCTTCGTTTTTCGCTCATTCCAAGGTATTTACTTGCGTAAAAACCAAGTAGGTTTGTAATAGTATTATAATATCTGCTCTTGGCTTGTTTGAGAGTTCTTTCGTTTTGTGCAGGCTTTGGGTTCTTCGGAGAGCAGTGGCTGTCTTTTGTCGCTTGCTGTTGTTTTCTTACTTTTTGTTATCTTTTTTTAATTCTACGAACACTTTTATAGAATGGATCATAAAACAAATTGTTAAGACACTAAACAAAGATAGCGGATAAGTGATAGACAACAAAGATAGCGGACTTAAGATAGCGGATAAGTGGTTAAAAAAAAATCAAAAAAGATAAACCTACATACAAATTTGAATAAACCGAGTAAACAAAATGGACCGAATCAGGTTAAGATTACTGATTACTGACTTCAGAATCATTTGCAAATAAAGAGATCAGAGTACTGATTGGACAAACAGTTTTGTATTGCAAAAAATATGTAGGGAAGAGACTCTAAAAGTTTGGGGCTTTAAAAGAGTTCTTAGAAAAAATATAATGTAAAACTTACGAAATATTGAAAATAAAACGGATATGGCTAATGCATAATAAACTTAGAAGGATAGCGTGAGTAAAGGGGCTACGTTGATGTAGTAGGGTGTGTAACGTTACAGCCAGATGGGAATATTGACCAATCAGAGACTAGCATTCTCAGCCAATGATTAGCCTCAGATTTAGCCAATCAGATTTCGTCTACTTCATTGGAAGAAAAATAAATTTCGCGTATATTTTAAAATGTAAAACAATTGTTGTGTTGTTCAGCCTATTAGGAATTAATTTTTTTAATTTATTATAATAACTAGAATTTCAATTCGGTAAATTTATTTTTAAAAGTATGTTTTAAATTTTTCTTAAATAATTTACAGTCGTTTTAACAGTTTCGATTATTTTGTTATTGACTAATTTTGAATAAAAATTAAAGTTTTAAAATTTTTTCATTCTAAATCTGCCTGATTAATTATCTTTTAAGGTTTCTTTAATTTTTTTCATATAGTCTAACAAAATGCGTCTTTCCGTACTGTATAATAGTCATTGTAATACGTATTGTTTCTTTAATTAACTTACTACTTTAAACTTAAAATTACTTTAATTAAATTTGTGGTAGGAAATTAATTAATCTACCCAACTATGGTTTCCAATTCTTAGGGTAGATTAATTTCAGTACCTCTTTGTTTATTTTCCTTCTGTTTTAACCACTACTAATTAGTGATTAGTAATTAAAACTGCTTTATCTGCAAGTGAAGGTGTCACTTAAAGAGTGGAAAATATGTGCTTTTCAGAGGGCCGGGCATGCTGATAAGCGTACTTTTCTATTCAGTGAGGAAGGCAATGGTAAACCACCTCACTCCTCGTTTTACTTAGTAAAACCTCTACAGGTTCAAACCAGCTTTTCAGCTGATGACCTAAACAACAACATATTCATATAGGCAAGAGAAAGTAATAAACAAAAAGTTTTTATAGTGGTAGGTCTATCTTACAAATTGGTGGAATGGACGATGTTATGAATGTTTTCATTTCGATGGTGGGAGCGGATAGAGGACATTAGAAAATAATAGAGAAGATTGTGGAGGAAGGCAAAGCCCACCAATGGTTGTAGAACTACCAGATAATGATAAGTTTTAATAATTTTTTTATTTCTTGTTTTCTATTTTATAACTACACGTTTAATACTTACTTATATCTTGTTGGCCGTTATATTTTAGTTCTATATTACAAATAGATTGCGAGATTAAAAATGAATTTTTATTTAATTTTTTTCATGCGACTGACATATTAGAACTCTGAATAAATCGTTAAATGGCATAAAAGGAAAAACATCATAACGTTAATGTAAATTTTAAGTGTTGTGCACAACTATTACTACACAAGTAGTTTGTTTAAATACTGTTTAAATTCTGTTGCATTTTATGAGGTGGAAAATATTTTCCGTATCGCAGAACTCTCAGTTTGAGTTTTTTAATTTCCCTTTTTCAAATGTAGCATCCATCACTGTCAAAAAGTAAATGAAACATTTTTCGAATGTTTTTTTTAAAGGGCACGTACGTATAATTAATATTGACGTTTGAAATATTCATTTTAGTTTTCGAACTTTGTTATTAAATATGTATGTATTAAGTGAATGTAATTTTGGTTACGAATTTACAAATTTATGCCCTCCAGTGTTATTATTTAATTTAATATGTTTTCTTGAAAAAATAAAAAAACGCGTCTAAAATTTTAATAACATTTAAAAATAGAACTTTAATGAAACCAAATCTGTATACAGGATGTTACTATTATTTTATTTCGTCCGGTTCGTCATTTCTACATTAAAAATTATCTATTAAAATTAATTAGGAGATCTTAATGATGTTCGGAATGCATGTAACGGGTGATTCAAAAGTTTTTAAACGGCTGGTAAATTTTTGTTTATCGGTTGGCAACATTGTTAGACCTCATTTCTATTTCGGAGAACATTCCGATTGACGATTCAGTTGTAGTTTCTCTTGTTCGCAGTGTAGTACTCTCGCAGTCTGTGTCTAACCATGGAGAAGTTTACTATTGCACAACGAGTGTTAATCGTCAAAACATTTTACCAGAGTGGAGAGAGTTATGCGGCTACTGTCAGGCGACTTCGCGGTACTCTAGGACGTAATGAAGCACCGAATGAATCAACAGTTCGCAGGCTCATGAAAAAGTTTTTTGAGACGGGTTCAACAGTCGACCTTAAAAGTTCTGGACGTCGTCGTTCTGGCCGAACTGAGCAGAACGTTGCGTTGGTTCGTGACAGTGTGGCTGTTAGCCCAGCAAAATCAATACGTCGCCGTTCTCAACAATTGGGTTTACGATGCTCTTCTGTACGGAGAATTCTTCGGTACGATCTCCAATATCACCCGTATAAAATTCAGTTGACGCAACATTTGAAAGTGGCAGACCACCAGAAGAGACGACAGTTTGTTAACTGGGTATTGAGAAAACGGCAGGATGATGACACCTTCGCAAACAAAATTGACGCCTTGTGACTTTCATCTTTGGGGTCATCTGAAGTCATTGGTGTATGCCAATAAACCCCGAAACATCAATGACTTGAAGGAGGAAATTTGACGGGTTATCGGGCAAATGGAAGTCGAAACTTGTCGTGCAGTAATATCCAATTTCATGGACAGAGTTGATGCGTGACAGCGCAGTAGAGGAGGACACATACATGACATCATTTTTCATACATGAAATCGGAAGGTAAGATGAACTTGTTGATGTATTTATTTTCAGTTTTTCAATAAAATAAATCTCTTAATTTGATATATCAAAACCGGCGCTCTTTTTGAATCACCCTATACTACTTGATAATTTTATTTTCTCTTAATTACTGCTCAAGTAGTGTAGCAGAATGGTTTTGAAGTGGGGGGAAAGTTAATAGAGGGGGAATACCTGTGATAAATGCCTGTGATAGTGTAATATGATTTGTGAAGTGTATGTGTATCTCTTTATTTCTCTGTATGATTGTGTTTTTATTGTGTAAATACATTGTTGTTTGAATAAATTAATTCTTTATTACAAATTTATTTATTGCTTCATTTAAAAATAAATATAACGGTAAATTTTATAAGTTAACAAGTACAGTACACAATTTGTGTATCAGGTGTTTAAGAAAATTAGCTTACACTAAAACCCCTAGATTAGACTATTCAAATGGTTCAGTTGCATCCATTTTCTGGTCATCTTCGTCGATAATTTCTCGAATTTCGGAAGATTTTCTGAAGAAATATTTTGTTAAATATTCTTCAAAACAATTCTTAACAAATTTCTTAGCCAATTTTTTTTAACAATTCTTAATCTGCGCGCAGTTCTTGGCTCAGATATTTGAAAAAATAACGCCTTAGCGAGAACAGGCTAAATAATAAATAAATACTTTTGTTAGATTGTAAAGTATACAAGTAAAATGTAACGTGCAGTTCAATACAACAAAGTTTACAAAGTGACTATAACAGAAAATCATTGTAAAAAATTTCCATTCCATAGTAAAAAATGATTGAAAATGCAATAAAATGGTTTATGCAGTACGTTTTACCTTTTTTATTGCTAAAACAATTTTCTCAGAATTACAACTTTGAATCCTTGTCACTCGAAAACGAAGACATCTATCGAGGAAATATTTCGCAATTGTTTTTTCTTGTAATTTCGTATTGAAATGACTTTTTGTTTGTTTTTTTTAACGTATTACTGTTTTGCAATTTCTGCTAATGCAGACGATTGAGAATGATGATATATGAAAAAGAGAAAATGAAAATGAAAATGCCAGACCTGACCAGGAATCGAACCCGGTGACGTGTCGCATTACTACCATCCCATTTAAAAACATAAAGTTTAATCCAATATGAAGGACAAAAATGTCAAAACTACCAAAAAGTTGGATTTAAAAACTACGCAGATTCGCATAAGCTTCTTTCGCCAAGTACGTATCAGTTACGCAACATAAAGCGTTTCATACTTAAAAATCACCCTTTATATAGTCCGGGTACTACCTTCGAACTCATTATATTGCGCAGGATCTTTCTCTCAAATTTCTCTGCTTCTCATAGTCCAGGCTTTTTGGTCATTCTAAGGGACTGACTCGCCTACAGACACACACGTCTCCCGGTATTATAATGTTTATAATAATAGTGTTAACAATAGTGTTAACAATAGTGTACAATATGTTTGGCTTATAGTTTTTTTTTTTTTTTTTTGTTTAACGTCCGACTGTTCTGCAATTACTGCTAATGCAGACGGTTTGGCTTATAGTTAAAAATAATATATTTTATAATAGTTAGAATATTTGTTTATATAAAACGGTATAAAGGTTACAATATTTTGTAATATATAATAAAATAAATATATACTTGTATAAGAAAAATCAACGTAGGTACGAAACGAGCGGAGATCACTGGTTATATGTAGCCTATTATTTAAATTATAAAAATATATCATTTTAGCGTCTTACAACACAAGAATTTACAGCCTTGTAAAATGTTCTGTGACACATCTCGTTGTTTCAAGTGGAATCGCCGTAATTTCCTCTTTAATATTAGCTCTCAGTTTCTCTGGTTGAGGCGTTTTAATGAAAATTTTACTTTGAGGTAAACCTAAAAGATGTAATCAGTTTTTTCATATCGCGATAACAAAGATTTTACTGATTTTCTTTTGGAGTAAAGATGAAACACAAACGCGTAACGTGTTCTTTTAAAGATATTTGAACGTATAAAAATTTAATAAATATCATACATTTTAAAGCAAACCGCACTATTTTTCTCGTTATCTACTTTGACTACATTTAGTTCATTTATTCAAAAATGTTTGTTAAATGCATCAGAGAAAATAGATTGCTAATGCTATCCTTAAGTGTACAACATACCGCTTACAGACTCACCTCCGATTTTTTAAAATCCAACATCAAAAAGTATAATTTCTGTCCTAATTCTCTAATAGAGGGTATGCACTGGATGCTTAGCGTTGTTATAATTGCGAGTTAATAAAATTCTGGAAAATTCAATGCGTTGAAAATTCGTCACACTCAACTCTCTTCCAATGTAAATAATAAACAATATAATCTATGTTTCATCAAGAGTGATATGATAAACATAACATAATTATTTTAATGAGTAAAAGACGTAAAATTAAAATCAACTCATGTTCTACTTAAAAATACGGAAAATCACTAATTGACAAAAAATTTATTTCTGTAGAAACAAATAATTCAAAAAAAGTTGTATTTTTTTTTATTTCCTATTACTTAAATTAAAACCATTTTCTTGTAAAATAGATCGTAATCTTAAAAAATGCCATGTTTTACCGATTTTGATGATCAAATTGAGAAAATCTCTAATTGACGCTAAACTAAGCGTTTTAGAAAAATAACTGGGTAAATGAAATCATATAAAAAGTGGTACAAATAAATGTTGAGGTTTCCTAATTTCTCACAACTGTAATAATTATGTACACTTTTGTCCTAAAATGCATTTATTAAGGCTATTATCTTCAAACAATCATTTTTTACCATAAGAGCACAGCCTCCCCAAGAATTTCAGCAGACGCTTTCTATGTTTTAGAGCTGGAATAGTTATTACTGTGTGTACTATTTTTAGTTGATTGCGGCTTTTCCTGTTTGGTTTTGTCATCTACCGTCACCTGTCTCGGATCTGCGCTCCCAGATGTCTCAACGTGACTAAATTTGAACCTTAGGCCGGCCGCTTGAGCCGTGGCCGTTGTCTGCGATCAGCTCATCGCGTTGTCTTGTAGAATCCATCGTCTACATGGCATGCTTATTATTACCGTGCTAATTATGTCTAATTATATTTGAGTATATTCTTTAAAATTGTTTTTAATTCGGGCTAAATTTTGGATTTAATATCCTTACTTTTCTTTGTGGCGTTTTACCCAAGATGTCTTGGGTTAAATTACATCCATCCAAAAAAAATGTAGCCTATTAATGTAAAAAACCATCCGTTTAAATCTTCAAGTAAATACCCACTTACAGTTATAAATAGCATCTATCTTATGGGACATTTCAAATACGTACTGATATTTTAATATGATTACAAGACAGACTGCACAGCGAATGACATATCAAGTAAAATATTGAATTAGACATGTCACCTATGGACAATTTGGTGAAATATCTTTAAAAGTCAGCTAAAATAGTTGGTATTTAATATGACGTACAACTTTTAAAATTTTTTATAAATAATTAATAAATAAAAAAACTGCTATACATTCACTATAATTGTCTTATGCAAAATTTAATAAAAGAATATACTTCCACTTAATTATATTTATTGCCGTTAATAAACTTAATTTATTTAAATTCAGTTGAATTATATTGTTAATGGCCAATATCTATATACATTAATATGTATATTTTAAATTACTTTAATTAATATCTATTTGTATCCACCTTAAAAACTTTTAGGTTTCCTCTTTTACAATTATTTTTAAAATATTAGTCTTACGTTTTTATTTATAAAGTTAACTGCATAACCTTGTATGTATTTATTAATAATTTTTAATAGTTTATTTGCAATAATGTTTTGAATGAGTCTAATATATACGTGCATTATTTTAATTTGAAGTGTGTTTTTTTGGTGGTTGAATCCTGGGGCCTTCCTTGGATCAGTCGCAACAAGGTGCCTCTGTACCGGATGTTTCTTCTAAATCATCCCATTTAGGGTACAAAACACAAAAAAATGTTGTAAATTAGGCAAGTTAAAAAAAAAGTCGTAGAAGCGGTTTTTGAAAAAAATATCGATAGAACGCACGAATTAGCTCTTACTTCCGATTGACTGATTCTGACGAAAATGTTCGTGTTGGGTCTTCTAGTGGTACCCAACTAGTTAAAGTTTCAACTTCGAATGATATTCTATTCTAGATATACCGTATTATTCCGAAAACAAGCCGCACCCGAATGAATTTAAGCCGCATTGGAAAAATTACGATCAAAACTAGGAAAAAAAATTTAAAGTACAGTACCTGTATGTTTTTGAAAATGTTTTATTTTATAAGAAAAAAATTACCGTACTAACAAATACACTTACTACTTAATTAGTTAGCATTTAGAAGTTTTTGTTTATTTTTTGTTCAATGCCAAACACAAGTTCATCTGCACTATAAGTATTTTCTTCCGGCTTCTTTGATGGATGTCTTTTCCACGTAGTTAATTACGATTAATTTGAAATTAGTATCGTAAGTCCTGCGCTAATTTTTGGGCATTTTTACTGACGAAGTACCCTTAACCTACATATTATTACTCATGGCGATATTATATAAAATACAAAAAAAAACAACAGAAAACAAATGATTGGATAAAAAACCAAAATGAAATATAAGAAAACTACTACCAAACTTTATAGTGTAACACCAAACTGATAAAAATGACTGTAGACTCACTGCGTAAGAAGTGTGCCTCGTATAAGGAGTGCGTGTGTCTCGCTGTTCATAACTACTTATGCTCAATAAGAAACTATTTATATTATTAAAGCGCGAATGCAAGCCGCAGGTCAAATTATGGAACCGTTTTTTGGGAAGAAACTGCGACTTGTATTCGGAACAATACGGTATATTGTTTACACACACACACTCACACCAAACACTACAAACGTGTTTCTTCTATTCAAGGGGCCTGAAAACATGTATGTACGGTCAAATTTTATTTCTAAAAAACAATACTGATTTCGAAACAATATTTTCCTTTGCTATATATTCCTATAGGGCAAGAGAAAGTAAAAATACCAAACAAATAATATTAATAAATAAAGCATTCACATACAAAATTGTGCAAACTAGTTTGTTCATTAAGCTTCATTTTCATTAGTTAGAAAAAGTTGCGTTACTATTACAGAAACGGAAAGTTACAAAGATTTAAAATTTTAAAAAAGATGAAGAATTCAAAAATGTCAAGTTTCTTGTTTTATAAATAAAGTTTTAAATAAAAACAACTATTTACTTAGTCATGAACAATTTTTATGTTGCATTCATAGTAATTGTGAATTGTAATACTCGTACTAAAGCAGAATGGAGCAGAAGTGTAGTAATGGCGTCCCTGTTTAATGAAATATTTAAACCATGGTATTCCTTTAAGGGAGGCCGTAAATTTGCCGTGCGTTGCTCGACAAAGCAAAACAATGACGCGCTGTGGTTTGTCAATCATATTCCACTGATTTGATTTCTGGTCGAGGTATAGCTCTGTTTATTCCTGAAGATCTTTCAGGGAGCTAGATCGAACAGTTTTCAAGGGTTAGAGAGGCGCTTTTATGAGTTACTTTGCAGTTAGTCTTCCTGGGTCTTTTGGAGAGGTTGGTCGAAGTGATATGAGAGAGTTTAGTACTAACTGAGAGCGACGGAAGATACTTCGGGTGTCCGGTAAAGATAGAGCACTGACAAGTCAAAGATCTCTTTACTTAATAACGTAATAAAGGCTCGAAATTGAGCCTTTAAAATACTGTCTAAATTCAGAACCTATTTTTAATTTGTTTAAGCATGTTTACATGAAATTTCTTTCAAGTCAGTTGGTAACTTGATGTAATACTCCTTGAGAATAAGCCGGAAAGTTGGTACATGTTTCCTTACCATAAATTATTACTTCGGTTTTGTACTTTGGCTTCCGGGGTCATGAAGCGTTACGCTCACTTAAAATCAAAGGACCAACTTTGTAAAGAACCTGTTTAGTTTCCATACTTCTTATAATTTATAATTTAAAAAAAAAAATTAGTCCGTAGCTAGGATTCAACCCTGGAACGATCCACTTTGCAGTATAGGCTACATAACGGTCTAACGCTCTAACCACTGGGCAACAGAGGTGGCCAAAAATTCTATTCTGTCTAACAAAGAACCTTCATAAAAATATCAAAGTTTAAAAAAAATCTGTACCGTGTATTATTAATGTTTACATAATACAATTACCGGCAGTAATGCAAAAATTTTGAGAGAAGTTCTTTGAATCTCTAATTGGTTATTACATTTTCGTCTTTGAAATCTTGATTAAAATTTCCCCTTATTGTTTTGTTATACAATATTTTCCTTTGAAACAAGAAACTGATTTATTTCGTTCCAAAAGAAAACAATAATATTGAATTCGAAAAGCAAAATGACCTTTTTGATTTAATGAGAAGAAAATTAAATTATATTAAATTCTTTGTTGTTTACTATTGAAATAATTTTTTAATTAAATTTCAGCCTAAATTTCATTGAATGATAAAAAGATATATACCAGAAACCTCTGCTTAATTCTCTTCGCACTCACAATATTGTATGTACTGAACTTAACAATATTATTTTTAGATATATTTTGGGTTCTTTTAGGATCAGGTGAATTCTAAATAATTATTAAACTTTTTTTTCTAAATTTACAACCAAATTTTGATGACAAATTAATTACTTACATTAAATTATCATATCTATAAATACTAAACTAAAAAATCTGGTATGAAACACTAAAACGACTTTCTCTTGCCAATTTAGATAATGAACATAATAACCTATGTTTAATTATATGTAAGCAATGTAAAATGAAAAACATAACCTAATTTTAATCATGCGTGAATGACGCAAAATGAAAATCAAACTCTGTAGAACGTAAAAATAGCCTTCGGAAAATCAGTATTTCCCCCTATATTAGATTCTGTAGAGAAAAATGCATTACATAAAAGGTGTAGATTTACGTATTTCCTATAACTTCGATTGTATACTCTTTCCTCGAAAAATTTTCACCTGTTAAAATCCACACAAAAGCTATTGTTGTCAAAACAGAATTCCCCTCCTCATACAGTTTCCTAGCCTATGCATTGTGTATATTTTACAATATTGTGACTTAAACCTGCCGGACGTTTTATGTATGTTGCGGATGTTTTAACAATACGGCACTTGTGTGTGAGTGGCCTTCACGTTTTGACACGGTAATTTGTTGTTTTCCTGGTACCGTTAACCTTATTCGTTGCTTTCTAGTATAGAATAGACGTACTATTATATTTATTTATTTCTCTGGATGGTATGTTGTTTATAGTTATATAACCTTCAAGAGATTTCGATGACTGACTTATAGAACAAATTTACATAACATAACATAACGTCGCGTATAGATACAGTTTCTTTGTAATTGGAAGACCGTGTACCATTTTCTTTTTTTTGGTTGTAGATAGTAGGGCCTAACCAATTTATTTGAATGTAAATGACTACTTATTTTTACTTTATCTTGCTCTCTAAGAATATATAAGGAAGGAAGGAGGTCTATATTGCTTTAAGTCAATTTTTGAAATGGAGTTTTGGCCGGAAATATAGGTTTTCAGGTCCCCAGTACAAAAGAAACATGTTTTTAGCCATTGGGGTGTGTGTGCGTGTGTGCGTGCGCACGCGTGTGTGAACAAAATAATTTTTTATTTTGATAGCCTATGTTAAAAGTTACATAGTAAGGAATGCGCTGTAAAATATTCAAACTGATATCTTAAGGGGGATCAGTGAGAAGTTCACTTTAATGTCAAAAAAGAGATTTTTGACAATTCCTCATTATTGATAACCAAAAGATTTACCCTAGTATTAATATTTGCCTGATGAATACTGCAGAAAAAATATAATAGAAAAAATTATATCCATCCGATTGTTACAAAAGTACCCAGCCATTCTTAAGAGGAAATGTCAAATAATGGATTAATGTAAATAATTCGTTTCATGAGGCGACGCGTTTCATGGCTGATGGCATTTTTTTCTAAAGAAAATATTGTGACACTTATCGCTAAGGTCCGTTTCGGGATCTAGCTAATTAAATAAATAATACACTAGAGTTTACAATTACAAATATTTATTACACTAAAAGATTTACAAAATAAATAATAAACTAATCATAATGAAGTAATACAATAAAATAACTTAATAATTTACTTAGCACTACTTACAATCAATTTTATAGAATACACATACAAAATGAAACTGAATACACAAAAACTGAATTTGATGCACCTACACAATAACTTTACACAAGACACACACACACACACACACACACACACACACACACACGTACACGCACGCACGCATGCACACGCACACACACAAAGACAGTACAACAGTACTTTGGAACTGTTAACCTGATATAACGCCCCGATTGTCACTCGTCTCAAAGATCAAATAAATACTAACTCACTGACCGCGCTCGGGGGTCTATTTATATAGGGGGGGGGTCAAAGAGACTTCTCGAACGACACAGAGATTCGATCAATAATCTTTTTGATTTGTTCTCGAAAAGTCATAACTGATGTAAACAATTAACAATAGATCTCTTGTAAATGTAAATTGGTACAGGTCCATTTCATAAATAGTTGTACAACAATAACCCGACCTTCTCATATATCTTTTAAAAATAGGTATCCTATTGTTACTATTGTCCTATTGTTACTTTTCCCTCTATTATCTACTCTTTACCATTTTATGAACATATTACCGTTTTACTAGAAAATTTTCGAACCATGCCCTTCTTCGATATTGTCGCAATATTATTGTAAGAGATCAAACCCATTTAGCTTTCGTAAGAAAGAAAACGGCTTCCTGTAACCTATGGCAATTCCATTAGCAATTTCTGAATCTACTCTTTAAGGGCAATCGAATGACACTATTTTTGTTTTCAAATTTTGATTTTGTTTCTTGACTTCTAGTTTTGGACCACTTCTGGTTGAAACCGGACCTTAAAATCCAATTAAGGCGAACTAACTTTTTGTGTAGATTACGAATCGGAAAACTGTTTGTTGTTGTCTGATATAGTTTCTGACATTTGAATGTGGCGGACGGACATCGGAAAATGATGGATGACAAATTTAAAAATTACCATAAAAAACGGAAAATGAATTTTCGGTTTATCGTTGCACCATTCCCCTTAAAAGAAACCATGTTTATCATGTATTGCCAGAGAAAGTAAAAATGTCTAACCGAAACCAGTCCAATGGGAGCTGAGACAAAACAAGCCAAAATTACCTCATATTTTTTAAACATATAGATTAGCATAGATTTAGAAACAAAGAAAATGACGTACTCAATTTTAAAAGCTTTCACCTAATAAGTTTAATATAATGAATTTTGTATGTTGTTATTTCTTGGGTTTCATAAATTTATAAGGCTCATTAAAGATGATAGAAAAGTTTCATGCTTTTTTTATGAAGAAATAATAGTGCCTGTAAAAAGGAATATTATTCTATAGGCGAGGAAGATGGGTGTGGTGGAAGGAAACTAGGGAAGGGGGTCTGTCGTATAAAAAACAACAAAAAAAGGCGTGGATCAACACCCTCTTCGATAATGAAAGAAGGCGGTACCATCTTTTAAGTCAAACCTAATTTCAACACACTTATCTCTAAGCCCCACCATATTATAACTTTTTATTAGCTTTGAAATATTAAATTTTCTTAAATTCTCTTAAAGTAAGTTTTATTTGTTTATCTCTTAACTTTTGTTATACATGACTACATGTCTAAAAATTTACTTAAAGTCTTATTGGCGTAAATATATGTTCCTTATTACATCACTGCTGGCTTACCTATTTAGTTGTAATCCTCTTCCCTTCTTATATGGGCCTATTATTATTGTTTTAAAGTTTGAAGATTTTTACTTTTTCTTACCTTTTTTTAATATTTATAGGGAATAAAAGTATTGTTTTCATGTCGATTTTTCACAGGAAACACACGTTTTCAGGTACCTGTACCCAAAAAACATGTTTTTAGCAATTTTTTGTGTTTTTGTGTGTGCGTGCGCGTGTGTGTGTTGTGTAAACAAAATATCTCAAGAACGGAATATTACACGAAGTTAATACTTGCAACTTAAGGTAGGTACTAATAGGGCTCTGACACGAACATTTTCAACGATCAACAAGAGGTAGTGGTTTATTTGTGCGATTTTTTACGTTTTTATGATTCTCTCAAAAAACTATACTACAGATGTTTTTTAAATTGCCATATTTACTACATTTTTAATTCTCTATAATTTAACGTGTAAGCGCCTGTGAAAATTCTTGGAGGCTGTGTTCTCGTCGTAAATTTTTTTTTTAAATTTGTGGCCTAATGTGTATTTTAGGGCAACATTATAGATAGCGAAAGCAGTAGAAAATTAAAAAGCAACTTTTAATATGAACATTTTTTTTCTACAACGCTTAGTTTAGCAAAAAATTAGTGATTTTCTGTATTTTTCTCATCAAACTCAATAAAAATGGGATTTTTTAAAAATTATGAACTTGGTATGAATTTTACAACAAAAGAGTAATTATAACTTTGTTTCAAGCATTTTTTCAAGAGCCTATATTTTTAAGTTATGTAGAGGTTTATTTTTATTTAGCGTTATTCACTTAAGGTTAAAGTTAGGTTGTGTTTTTCATTTTACATAAAAAAAGTTTAAAAATCTTTATTTTGTTCAATATATATTTTCAATCGACGATCCAATCTTTTCTAATGCTAATCATAACGATAGGATCAGTGTTGACAGTTTCTGCAGCTTCCTTTATTCGATTCCTTACATCGTTTTGTGTGATATTCCATTTAAGATGAACAATTTAGTTCATTCAACCTCAAAAGAAAAATTTCTACCATAAAGATCAAGAGATAGTTTTGACCGTTTCACTTGTTCTGATTCAGGAAATATCACATCGGCGCTTTAAATTTATCTAGTTTTCAACCATTATACTATGCAAGAACAAATTCAACAATTATTTAACTATTATAATAATTATAAAAGTTTATGACAAAACAATCTACAAAAAATCTGGTGTAAAACACTCACACAACTTTCTCTTGCCAGTGCAAATAATTAACAATAAACCTAATATTAGTAATAAAACATTAGAAATAAACAAAAAACTAACCTCAAAAACATAACCTTATTTTAATCATGAGTGAAAGACGCAAAATGAAAATCAACCTCAGTTTGGCCTAAAAATACGGAAAATCAATCTTTCACGCTCAACTAGGCTCTGTGGAGAAAAATGCTATAAATAAAAGTTGTAGATCTTTTAATTTCCTATAAATTTTATTATATACACTTTTGTCGTAAAATGCATTCTAAGGCCGAAATCTTTAAAAAATCGATTTTTCACACGTTTTCGTGAGAAAAAAACAAAATCGCTAATTACCGCTAAACTAAGCGTTATACAAAAGAATATTTGAAATAAAAGTTGTAGAATTTTACATTCTCTACAACTTTTATTATATAACGTTTTGCGCTAAAATGCATATTAAAGCCGCAATCTTAAAAAGAAAATGTTTTTACGTAAAAACAGCCTTACCAAGAATTTCAGCAAACATGGCGCCTACCCTATCTTGTAGAGAATAAAAAATTGAGTAAACCAGGCGATTTTTAAAAAATCTTAGGACCAGTTTTTGAGAAAATCGCAAAAAGTGAAAAATTATACGAATAAACTACTACTTCCGGTTGACCGATTTTGATAAAAATGTTCGTGTCGGGTCCGGTAGTGGTATGTAACTTAAGTTTCCAGTTTCAAGTTCGTACAATGTTCCGTTCTTGAGATATTTTGTATACACACACACACACACACACACTCACAGACACACACACACACACACACACACACACACACGCACACAGATACACAGACAGACCAATCGCTAAAAACATGTTTTTTGGGTTCAGGGGGTCTGAAAACGTATAGATCCGGTGAAAACTCGATTTCGAAAAATCGACATGAAAACAATACTTTCCTTCCTATATATTTATATAGGCAAGAGAAAGTAAAAAGTACAAACAACGCAGTTTTTGACGTATTACAATTTATTATCTTCTTACAGATTTTTTGAATCACAGATATTAATATTTAACCTTCATTATGGTGTAAGAGATAGTTTATAAAATAAATCAAAAAGAGCCGTTTAAACAAAATTTTAAAAAGTAGCTTAACCTGACCTCTGATTATTCTGACAAGTTGTGTGGTGGGGTTTAACAGTCCACAAACAAGTTCATTTGTCCACAAACGCTTATCGGCTGGCAATACCGGTACACTCTTGGGTTACGCTGATTTCACACCGCCGTTGCGAAATCACCGCGATATTGTGACAGCAGTTTCGCTGTTGTTTTGCAGTGAAATGACTTTCACACTGGCGCGAAAATTTCAAAGCGGTACCGCGTGATTCCTGGCACATTTGTATTAATGGTCGATTAGCTTCTGTAGTGTTTATACAAAATGTCAAGTATTTCTTCTTCAGAAGAAGAGGAAATATGACTTATGAAATATATTTCAGGTCGTTGCTGACTGACTGAATCAATAATTCTGTCGATTTTACATTTGTTGCTGTTGGTTTTACATTTAATATCCTATATCATAATAATTAGAAATTAATGATTCATCTTTCAAAATTCTTTTTATCTCCTTTCATAATAAAATACCCATTTACTTTAAAACAAAGCAATGAGTTAAAAACTAGATTTAGTTTTTGAATAACGTATACATATTCCACTATTGATTTGGTAAATTTAAATATTTAAATTTACCAAACATTCTTTAATGAACTGATATTTATTTTATTCATTAGATTTTAATAATCCAATTAAATTCATTTTATTTAATTCATGATTATTAATAATAAATGTTGAAATATCTATGCCACTAATTATGCCAAAACTTACTGGTAACTTTCATCATATTGTAACATAATCGACTAGACGGATCACGAATGTTCCAGAAATCCATTCATGAAATAGTTAAGAAATAACAATAGTAACAACAAGAGAGAGTAATAAAGACAGAAATAACGATACATAATAAGATCAGTTTTGTAAATGACAGTTGTAACCATAAAAGTGTGTCTATTCATTCATAAGGGTTATAATAACTATCATAAAGTTTAGGTATTGTGTACAGCTATTATGAGGGAGGCAGGTTGTTTACGTTTTCTATTTACAAAAGACTTTTTGTTGACCTATTAACAAGATTTTTCTAGCATTCATAAATAAAGAGTTATTTTTGTACTTGAGTAGATTTCACTACTTTATTCTGGAACAATCTTTATGAATGAGTAGGTATAAAAAGAGACCCCCGAGTGCGGTCAGTCAGTAATCGTTTGATCTTTGACGAATGTCCATCGGACGTAGGTAGGCGCGTACCGAACATTGTGTCAGTCGACGATTGTAACACTGTCTGTGTGTCTATTGTGTAAAGCCTTTTTGTTAGTGTATTGTAAAGTTAGTGTGAATTCAATTTCTATGTTTTGTATGTCTGTGTAAGCTGTAAAAGTGATTGTAAGTTATTTATTGTTTATTATCTAGTTTAAGTGAATTATTAAATCATTTATTGTGTTATTTAATTATAATTAGATTAATCACTTATTTTGTAATCTTTTAGTCTAATAAATATTTGTAATTTGTAAACTTTAGCGTATTAATTATTTAATAACCTAGATCCCGAAACGGACCTTAGCAATAAGTTTCACAATATTTATTATTATAAATGTTAAAGCCATACCAACAAAACTAGTAAGAATAGCAATTATGAAATAATTGCTATATATAAACCATAAATGGCAAGGAAACCTAGGGCAGATGTGTTATCCAAGGTAATAGTAAACTTGCAAAACATAACAGAATGCAATATTCTGAACTGTTTCGCGGGCGAAAATCTGTCGACTTCGACAAATTCCGTGCGGTACTGAAGCGATACTGTGGCGACCTGGCGAAACTGCGGCGGTAGTGTGAAAGGATTTCGCTGCTCAAGCCGTCTCAACCGATATCTCCGTAAAGGGGTAACATATTGTTTCGCCTAATTATCGCATATTCAGATCGACAACTTACCGCGGAACAAAAGCGAAACCGATGTTACGGTTTCGCGGCGTCGGCGTGAAAACGGCGTTAGTTGGTGGAAGCTACTCGGAGGACAAATTTAAACGAATCTCTATGTTAAAGAAACACCGAAACGAAAATTTGGTGGGCTTTAAAGAAACCGCACCATTTTACCGATGGGTAAATAAATACGTGTAGGTATGGGGTTTGCACCACCGTTAATTGTTCGGTGTGGATATTCTTAAACTCTAAAATTAATAATCTGGTTGACACCAGCTCTATCAATAAAGCGAGAGATTAAAACTAAAATAATAATTAAAAATGTTTCTTCGATTTTAAGTAGTTTCTTATAAATGAATAATTTACAGTTTTATTTGTTTAACTAATACTAACATTTTTACATAATAAACATAGCCAACCATTTGTCTCACGACTTCGACTGAAAAACAAGCTTTTAAATCCCTTATAATCAACGAAATGAAATTTGGTTGTTAAATAAGTCAAAATAATTATTTCTCCTTCTCCTTTCGTCTTTCTGGTCACCCCTTATATTAGTTCTTACCTCTTGCTTCTTGAAAAACCTTCTAAAGCTGAATTCCGAATGGAACTAAAGTTAATGACACCCTCCCAAAACCACGAAACCTTTCGTTTATCAGCCACCAAACTCTCTAAAACCGTTCAAACAACCTGGGAGGCCAAAAGGAAGAAGTACTATTCCAATGATTGACTGAAGGTTGGCAAGTGAAATAAAGGCTAGAAAACATAGACGGGGAAACATAAATCACCTAAAGAATGATGATTGACAGTTGGCTACATTTACAACCTATACTTTATTTACTACACTAATTAACTAATTTTAACTAAGGGTTTCCCTCGTATCCAATGCTTGGGTTTTTACCACAACACTGGCTATTATAAAATTTAGGAATTACCACAATTTTGTTTGTTAAGCTGTTTGTATCTTACTATGTTACAGGTTAATGTACAGAAGTGAATGCTGTGACGAACCGAAATTTTAACCTACGTGTTTACATTCCAGCCTAGATAAGAGCAGTTTGTTTACAAGACACAACTTGTCAAAAGACATGTGTTTTTGTGTACAGAAATTATCATACGTGTTTGTAACTAGAATATATAACAACCGTCGTGAATAATATTAATTTTTATGGATTTTGTTTAATTTTTTTTTACAAAACCAAAAAGGATTTCGGATACATAAATAATGTATACTGATGACGCGTTTGAATACAGACGTCATGAAATTTAATTACGTTACTAGATAAAGCTTTTATAAACAAACAAAAAACCAGCATTTAAACTTCCGGCAACTTGAAGAAGATTTCTGACGGATACTTTTAAATTAATATTTATACCAAATTAAGACGAGGACGTAAAATGCACATAATTAGGTTTCTTTATTTATATCAATATGTTACATTTTATTTTATTTTAAAATTTATTAAAACCTTTTATAATATTTTTTAGGCTAATAATGTTTACAATTTGCATGATCTTATGGTCGTAGGGCCTGATGGTTGCCTTGTTGCGTTTTATGTTTCGTTCCTTTTAATTACAATTTAAATAAGTAAAGCAATTTTACGAAGAAGATATTAAATAATTACGCTCATTTAATAGCACTTTAAAAGAATTTTGTTTTTATAAACATATTGTAAAGTTCAAATTTTTAAATTTTATATACATTTTTAAAAGAAGATTACAGAAATAGAACGGACTTTAAGGACTAGAACTTTTAAAGACAATTAAAAGAAAACTAATGAAATAAAACGGACCGACCAATAGTAGCCCTAAATTTATTACTAGTAATTCATTAGAAATAATTATTAGTAATAAGAAATATCTACTTTTCCATTTTAATAAATTACATCTATTTCATAAATAAATCAAGAAACTTAGAACTCAGAACTTGAAATTTATTTCATCTTAAGAACAAGAACAAACTTAATATCATTTTGGAGATAAATATTTAGTAATCTCCCATGTGGAGATTAGTCACACCACAATGTATCCTACATTTTTATTCATATATTGTTAACTGGATCTTAATTTCATTAATTAAAATTAAAATTTTACGAATTTTTTAACTGAGAAATTTTTTTTATTCTGAAATCCCACTGTCTTATACTTTTGATTTAGTTTTTTTTTTAGTTTTACGTCTGACTGTTTTGGAATTGCTGCTAATCCAGACTTTGAGAAGGATGATACATGAAGATGAGTTATTTTTTTTTTTTTTTTTTGTTTAACGTCCGACTGTTCTGCAATTACTGCTAATGCAGACGGAAAGAAGATGAGTTATGAAAAAATCTAGATTTTTTTAAGATTTTTTTAAGATGAGTTATGAAAAAATCCCAGACCTGACCGGAAATTGAACCCGGGACCCCGGCGTAGAAGTTAGTAGCGCTAACCACTACGCCAACGGGCCGATAGTAGTTAGTTTAGTGGTATTGAATTTAAAGAAAATCGCCATCTCATTTTCATTTTAAAAAAGACCATTTCTGGTTTAAAGTTTGATGGTCTCTTAACAGAAGTTTTATTGTTGTTTTATTCACACGATGAATAGATTGTTTAAGTTGTATTAAGTTCTATTATTCGGTTTGGTGAATTATTATCGAACGATTGAACATAAATTCCTTTTGATGCTTGTCGAGAGTAATTTTTGAACTAGTACAAAATCAGTTAAATATTTTCTTTCCATTACCTGATAATTACTTTGTGTTTAATCAGGGATTAAATGTGGAATAGGGACATATGTTTGTTAACATGGTCAGTTTGGTTTTAGATTTTATAGTCCATTATAAAACAATTTAATCTTGTTTTCATTTGGTATTTCGGTTGTTCTGGACAACGTAGGTAACTATGAGCATTTATAGTAATAACAATAATAATAATAAAAACAATACGGTGAAGCTTATTCCGGGTTCTGATTAATTTTAATAACAAAACCTCCTTTAAAATTTATAAAACTTATTTATCTGAAAATTAATTACTTACATTAAAATATTCAGTGCGGAGTCAATATACGTGACAATTAACGATTACGTTGAATTAAATAAGAAGAAATAGAGCTTCACTGAATTGCAGACGTGGTAGGACTATTACGTAGAGGTTTTGTGACTGACGGATGTGGTAGGACTACCTCATGGATATATCAAAAACATCATTCGAGTTTTTCGCCAGTAGGATTGGTAAATCTGATTTTTATAAATCTGATTTTTAAGAATCGTAGTTCAGTAGTGTTAGTTAGAAGTATATAGAGTTGAGTTTGAAAGCCATTCTCTTGACATCCCACTCTGTTTTGGTTTAGTGAACAGTCAAACCTTGGTGTCAATTTGTTAAAAAATTAGACTCGTAACATGGTGTAATAAATCGAATTGGGTAGTAAGCGACGAAGTTTATAAAAGGACTGCCGTGGCATCCCTACCACGTCTGTCACACACGCAAATCTTTACGTGATAAATAAACTACATCCGCACGGAATATGGTAATTATTTCTACAGTTATAACTACTAAACATCTGGTGTAAAACACTCACACAACTTTCTCTTGCCAATATAAATAATTAACAATAAACCTAATATTAGTAATAAAATATTAGAAATAAACAAAAAACTAACCTCAATAAACATAACCTTATTTTAATCATGAGTAAAAGAGGCAAAATGAAAATCGAACTCAGTTTGGCCTAAAAATACGGACAATCAATCTTTCACGCTAAACTAGGCTCTGTAGAGAAAAATGCTTTAAATAAAAGTTGTAGATCTTTTAATTTCCTATAAATTTTATTATTTACACTTTTGTCGTAAAATGCATTCTAAGGCCGAAATCTTAAAAAAATCAATTTTTCACACGTTTTCGTGAGAAAAAAACAGAAAATCGCTAATTACCGCTAAACTAAGCGTTATACAAAAAAATGTTTGAAATAAAAGTTGTAGAATTTTACATTCTCTACAACTTTTATTATATAACGTTTTGCGCTAAAATGCATATTAAAGCCGCAATCTTAAAAAGAAAATGTTTTTACGTAAAAACAGCCTCACGCAGAATTTCAGCAAACATGGCGCCTATCCTGTATTGTAGAGCATAAAAAATGTAGTAAACCAGGCGATTTTTAAAAAAATCGTAGGACCAGTTTTTGAGAAAATCGCAAAAAAGTGAAAAATTACACGAATAAACTACTACTTCTGTTTGACCGATTTTGATGAAAATGTTCGTGTCGGGTCCGGTAGTAGTATGTAACTTAAGTTTCAAGTTTCAAGTTCGTACGATGTTCCGTTCTTGAGATATTCTGTTCACACACACACACACAGACCAATCGCTAAAAACATGTTTTTTGGGTTCAGGGGGTCTGAAAACGTATAGATCCGGTGAAAACTCGATTTCGAAAAATCGACATGAAAACAATACTTTCCTTCCTATATAGTCATATAGGCAAGAGAAAGTAAAAAATTACAATACACTTAGTTATAGACAGATTTAACTTAAATGAAATATTATGTTTTATAATCAAATAAATTAATTCCATCTTACAATTCGATAACAATTGTACACTTAACTGCGTGTCACTGAAAAACTGTTTCAATACGCTACGTGCAGACCGGTTTTTAAACACTTCACTTCACAACTTTTACCACCATTACATACTTTTGCCCTAAAATGCATATTAAGGCCGCAATGTTAAAAAACTATTTTTTATCACGAAAGCTCAGCTCGCCCAAGAATTCCAGCTCTTAGAGCACAAAAAATTAAGTTAATAAGGTAACTGTTAATGGGATTAATGTCTACATGAGGTTAACGGGATTAAGTAATGAATTTTAAACAGAATCGTATGAGCGATTCTTAAGAAAATTGTAAAACAGTGAAAAATTGCACGAATAAACTACTACTTCCAGTTAACCAATTTTGCACGAAAATGTTGGTGTTAGGTCCCCTTGGGGTACCTAACTTAAGTTTCAAGTTTCAACTTCGTACAGTATTCCGATATTCAGATATTTTGTTCATACACACCGACTAATCGCTAATAATATGTTTTTATTTTGGGTTCTAAAGGCCTAAGAAAGTGTATTTTTGGTAAAAAGTTGATTTTGGAAAATCGACATGAAAACAATACTTTCCTCTCCATTTATATTCATAAAGGGCAAGAGAGCAAAAAGTGAGGTTAAAACTTGAAAAGTGAAAAATTTCTGTACGTAAAAATAATAGTTATACTTTTGTTCACGCTGTTAAAACTATCCTAAATTCCAAATCAACAAATAAGTTTTCGGAAATTAAATAAAAAGATGTTCACATTGATCACATTCCAAAGCTTATTATGTGTAATTTACTCGTATTAAAAAACCGTGAAGACTACATGTTGACTGTTTGTAGTAGTACTGCGGTAGCAGCACTTACTTGTCTTATATGTTTAATGTTTTTAATTTTAATTTTTTAATATGTTTTTTTATTGAGAGAGATGACTACATAAACCTCGGCTTGTGTATGAGTAGTATCATGTAATACACGAATGAAAAAATACCCAACCTGACTGGGAATCAAACCTAGAACCCCGGCATAGAAAATACGCACCATGATTAAACACATTTGTTTTTTGTATAAATATCACGCTACCTCCATACCTTTACCATAAAAAGTATAATTCATAACTATTTTTCCAAGTAGAAGTTACTAAACTATGATAAAATTAAACTAAAATATTGGGCAAAGAATTTCCAAAAATTATACATATTATTGTAAAATCAAAAAAAAAATCGGATGAATTAAGAAAGAAAACAAAAGATTCTACGGACATCTGGTAAAGATGAAACGAGAAAAACTTAGAAAACAAATATTTGAAAAGCTGAAAATGTACAAAAATAATCTATAGACTAATATTTCAAATAAATGGAAAAATAACAAATGACACTTAACATGGATAAAGATGTAACAGATAGATAGAAATTCAGAAAAATAATTGAAAAACATGAGGGGGTTGCAAAGGAAAAAGTTAAAAATGACGTACTAAATGTTTTTATTTTCTTTTGCCCTATAGGAATATACAGGGAAGGAAATTATTGTTTTAATGTCGATTTTCGTGTCAGGCCCCACTTGAGGATCCGACACAAACATTTTCAGAGCGTCAATATTAAAGTTGAATTGAATTTTTCGTACTTTTAATTTCAACAGAGATTGATTTTCATTTAGGAACATTCATTCGTGATTAAAATTAGTTTTTTATCGTACACTGTTTACTCGTGATAAAACGTAGGTTATATTTTTAATTATTTAAATTCGCAAGAGAAAGTTGTATGAGTATTACGAACCATGTTTTTAATTTTTTTTTTTTTTTTGGTTTTACGTTTAACTGTTCTACACATCGTTGCTGGTGCAGACAAATATATCGAAATCGAATGATGAAATTAGCTTAATTTATCGTTCTTCCTATTTTTTCTTCATTAGTTTCGAAAATGATTTCTTCCTTTGATGTACCGAAGTAGAGCGATGAAAGAAAGAAAGCATTTTTTACGATGGCATATTATCCTAACATACGAGGTGTGGCTATTAAATAACGAGACTGACGAAAAATATTTTTATTTTTATTTTATACATAATCACTTATGGTCACTTTCAATATGCATTCCTTCTCTATCCCTACAACGTTCCATGCAAATTTTCCATGGTTGGAAACAGTGTTAGAAGTCATCTTCTGTCAGCTCCTTCAGGACACGTGTCGCTTTCTCTTTTACAGCTTCCAGAGACCCAAATCTTGTCCTTTTTAATGCAGATTTCACCTTCGGTTCTGAAGGAGCTGACAGAAGATGATTTCCAGCACTGTTTCCAACCATGGAAAATTCGCATGGAGCGTTGTAGGGATAAAGAAGAAGTGTATATTGAAGGGGACAATAAGTGATTATGTATAAAATTAAAATTTTTTACTACGTCAGTCTTGTTATTTAATAGCCACACTTCGTATAACTTTTAATCTACTGTTATATTTAAAGATTAGTCCAAATACAAATTTTCTATATTAAATTTACCTAAGAGCAGCGGTATAGGTTTTTTGTGTTCAAAGCGGCGAGTTAAACTCGTTTACTCCCTTACAATCAGGAATTAGTGTTTGGCTCAATCGAAGCGTCCTTGTTCAGTCCCAAGGAGGCCGAACCGTCTAACAACCAGAAATTCACTGCCTGGACGCTTGATCCCACATCTGCAAAATTCCTCCACCTTTATTGGAACTGTTAACATATTAGTACTAGGTAAATGTAGCTCTATAGCTACTTTTACTTATATGAACATAAAATGCTTAAGAAGTAGATAAATTCTGAAAAATTGATTGATGGTATTCATAAAAACCTTATAAAATGCACATAAAAAACAACATTACTTGAGATTTAATTTTCTTGGTATTCATAAAAAAACTTATAAAATGCACATAAAAAACAACATTACGGGAGATTTAATTTTCTTAACACATTTATTTCATTTGCCAAATCAGATTTAGTAAAAGGTATTCTTGAGCTTTAGTTTTCTCTTGGGGTTTCGGGTGTCGAGGAGTTACAGTGCCTCAAGCAGTGTAGAAGTCGGTCGTTGTAACTCATTGCAAAAATGTCTTTGTTTCATCATCCACCATTTCGATGTTCAGATCTCGATGGAAATTTTCATTCTAAAATATAAATTGTATCTTTTTAATTTTTTGGGGTATAGAAGTCTATTCAAAATTTTCCTAATTTGATTTCATGAATCGTTATAAAAGTAATTAATTTTATTGTTTTTTGAATTTATATTTTACAATAGGGGAAGAGTATGCACAAAGTAATCAAAACGCAATTTCAAATGTTTCAGAAATATTCATCATTGCTTGAAAAACTGAATTATAAAAAAATCGGTAATGGATTTTTGGTAATCAAATTTTATTTACGGCTTATAAATGTACACAATTTTTTTTAGTAATAATGAAAACAGTAAAAGTGGTTGTGTGAATATTTGAAAATGGTATCTGTTTTTCCGAGGTATTTGATTTAATTTACTATTCGTAAACCTGAAAAATACAGGCTCTGTTTAATTTAAATTATAGCAGCTGTGTTGGCTAAACCTCGCTTTTATATTATTAACCAATTTATCAAATACAATAATGTAATACTCACTGCAAACACCAGAATTTTAATTCCCTAAAATATTTCAGTTCTCGTTAAAATAATTAAATGTAAATAAATTAAATAATTTATTTTTATTTTTATTTTATATGTATTTTCATGTTTATAATTTTATTCATTTACAGAAAAAATCTGCAAACCCATTTTTTCAATTATCATTTACAATAATTACTTGAATAATTATACGAAGCCTACTGGTATGTTGCGTTTCTGAACAATGCGCAGCCTTTGTTCAAGGAAGTAAAGTGTTAGAAACCATTACAATAAACTACAATAACTAACAATACTAACAGTAACTACTTTACAATAAACTTGTATTAAATAAATAAAAATCTGGAGTGAAACACCCACACAACTTTCTCTTGCCAGTGCAAATAATTAACAATAAACCTAACATTAGTAATAAAACATAAAAAATAAACAAAAAACTAACCGCAATAAACATAACCTAATTTTAATCATGAGTGAAAGACGCAAAATGAAAATCAACCTCAGTTTGGCTTAGAAATACGGAAAATCACTCTTCCTCTCTAAACTAGGCTCTGTAGAGAAACATTCTCTAAATAAAAGTTGTAGATCTTTTAATTTTCTATAAATTTAATTATATACACTTTTGTCGTAAAATGCATACCAAGGCCGAAATGTTAAAAAAATCGATTTTTCTCACGTTTTCGTGAGAAAAAACCAGAAAATTGCTAATTACCGCTAAACTAAGCATTATACAAAAAATTGTTTGAAATAAAAGTTGTAGAATTTTAAATTCTCTACAACTTTTATTAAATAAATTTTTGCTCTAAATTGCATATTAAAGCCGTAATCTTAAAAAAACTATGTTTTTACGTGAAAACAGCCTCACCAAGAATTTCAGCAAACATGACGCCTACCCTATCTTGTAGAGAATAAAAAATTGAGTAAACCAGGCGATTTTAAAAAAAATCTTAGGACTAGTTTTTGAGAAAATCGCAAAAAAGTGAAAAATGACACGAATAAACTACTACTTCCGTTTGACCGATTTTGATGAAAATGTTCGTGTCACGTCCGGTAGTGGTATGTAACTTAAGTTTCAAGTTTCAAGTTCGTACGATTTTCCGTTCTTGAGATATTTTTTATACACACACACAGACACACAGACCAATCGCTAAAAACATGTTTTTTGGGTTCAGGGGGTCTGAAAACGTGTAGATCCAGTGAAAACTCGATTTCGAAAAATCGACATAAAACAATACTTTTCTTCCTATATATTCATATAGGCAAGAGAAAGTAAAAATATGATTAAAAACGTTTTTAAGTGATTATTTAAATAATATATGTATTTACAGTAGGTCCTCGATTTACCGTGCTAAATCCTGGTCTGTTATATGGAAACGACATTAAATCCCCAATTTCAGAAAAGGAGTTGGGGAATTTATGCATTCGTAATGTACAGTGATCCTATGTTCTTCATTAGAACTTACAATAGGTCATTAATTTATGTAGATCATATTTATTGCAGTATGCACAAAACTGGTTCCTTATTACTCCGTACAGGGTAAACCTTCTAAGACTGTAAATCTGTCATAATCGGAAAAATGAAAAAAAGATAACTGGAACACCTTTCTGAAATAAATAATTCAACTATTACGGCAGAACTGATATTTATTTTGTTTGAAATTAATATTATGGGACTCCAAATAAATAAATAATTTTACTTAATACACCCCACTAATGTTATCAATTATTCTGTGCATAGCGTTAACTCTTACGACCAGTAGTCTATTGTTATTCAAGTTTAGTTTAAGTTTAAGTTTTGTATTAATTTAACTATAGTATTCTAATTGTATTTGTTAAAAGTATAAGTTTGATAATGAATTGTACTAGCTAAAGTACCTGTTCTTTGAACGGTTTTCTTGATGCTGTGGTCGGTCTGATGATGTACCGAGTTCGATCCCTGTTAAGTCTGATATTCTTTAATCATTTAATAATATTTATCAACTTTATGTTCTTCATCAAATTCAACTTCATCTACATCAACTTTAATCATGTTTTAATATGTAGATGTAATATATGGAAAAAATGTGGCGTAAAATACTCACCAGACTTTCTCTTGGCATTGTAAACAATGAAACGTGTAACCTATGTTTAATACATAGTTTGTTTCTATGTTTACATTGTACATTAGAAAACAATGTAAAATGAAAAACATAACATAATTTTAATGAGTGAATGACGCTAAATAAAAATCAACCTTAGTAGAACTTAAAAGTACGGGAAATTAGTTATTGCCCCTAAACTGGACTCCGTAGACAAAGAGCTTGCGATAAAAGTTGTAGATTCTTTTATTTGCTATAACTTTAATTATGCTTTTATGTACTTTTGTCGTAGAACGCATACTAAAATTTTCATAAATAAAATATCTTTTTGTTTATAACAATAAGCCTAACATTTCACATAATAATTAAAAGCCATTCGACAAAACTAGTGGTTTTCGAGAAAAACGGTTTTAAAAAATTTTATTTGGCTGCAATTTTGAAAAATACGAAAATGTATAGATCGTATTTTTACTTTCTCTTGCCTATATGAATATATAGGAACGAAAGTCCAGTATTGTTTTCATGTCGATTTTTCGAAATCGAGTTTTCACCGGATCTATACGTTTACGGACCCCCTGAACCCAAAAAAACATGTTTTTAGCGATCGGTCTGTGTGTGTGTGTGTGTGTGTGTGTGTGTGTGTGTGTGTGTGTGTGTGTGTGTGTGTGTGTGTGTGTGAACAGAATATCTCAAAAATGGAACATAATACGAACTTGAAACTTGAAACTTAAGTTACATACCACTACCGGACCCGACACGAACATTTTTATCAAAATTGGTCAACCGGAAGTAGTAGTTTATTCGTATAATTTTTCACTGTTTTGCAATTTTCTCAAAAACTGGTCCTACGACTTTTTTTTAAATCGCCTGGTTTACTCATTTTCTTATGCTCTACAAGATAAGTAGGCGTCATGTTTGCTGAAATTCTCGGTGAGGCTGTTTTCACGTAAAAAAATTGTTTTTTTAAGATTGCGGCTTTAATATAAATTTTAGCGCAAAAATGTATATATTAAAAGTTGTAGAGAATTAAAAAACCTACAACTTTTAATTCAAACATGTTTTTGTATAACGCTTAGTTTAGCGGTAATTAGCAATTTTCTGTTTTTTTCTCACGAAAACGTGTGAAAAATCCATTTTTTTCAGATTTCGGCCTTAGTATGCACTTTACGACAAGAGCGTATATAATCAAAATTATAGATAATTAAAAGATTTACAACTTTTATTTTAACATTTTTCTCTACAGAGCCTAGTTTAGCGTGAAAGAGTGATTTTCCGTATTTTTAAGCTAAACTGAGGTTGATTTTCATTTTGCGTCTTGCACTCATTTTTAAAATTAGGTTATGTTATTAAAGTTAGTTTTTTGTTTATTTCTAATGTTTTATTAATAATGTTAGGTTTATTGTAATTTTTTGCATTGGCAAGAGAAAGTTGTGTGAGTGTTTCACACCAGATTTTTTTTTTAAGGTATATCGGTCTAAATATTTGTATTGAATTTTAATAGAAACATTTAATCCTTTCAAGTGATATAATAGGTTTCCTGAAAAATGCAAAATGGCTGATAGAATGAGATCGAAGGGTTAATCGACATTTTTTCATATGAAGTATTTTGTTTATTTGTTTTGATATAATTTATAAAACACGAAAATGGAGCGCAAGGCGTTCGAAACACCCTGTATATATTAATTCTCATTTTTTGTTATGGAAACATTTTCGAAATTGGGGACTATTGAGTAAAATTAATAGTTTGAAGAATGCCGGGAAGGTCGAAATGGGTTCCTGACAATATTTTCATTGTTATAATTTTTTTACTTGACATTTCTAAATCAAGGGCTTAACGGTCTTCATTAAAAGGTTGCTGCTGTTTATGGTAATATTGTCAGCTTAGACCTTATGTCGTAAATACAATTTTTTATATCTTTTTTTATTGTCCCGTTTAGTTTTATTCATAATTTACTGAAAACTAGTAAGTTTTCAAAATAATTCATCCATTGTTCTTTTTTTAATTTTAATTTCCTCGCTTAATTTTCCATAGATATGAGTAAACCTGTAGACCGGGTAAGATAATATAGTCAACCATTTTATGTCGAATACGATAAAACCCATCGTAGACCTCTTGTAAAAAAATATTTTATTACTGACGTCAGTACGACGTAGAGATGTTTGTGTGTGTTTAAAACACAACTTATGAAATACACTTTAATCAGAAAAAATCATCAGTACCATACAAAACATGTGTGGTATAAAAAATGAATAGAGCCTTCTATACGATTATACATTTTATTTATGAAAAACCCATTAAAACTGTACGGAAACCACATTAATCTTGAAGCGGTACAATCTTTTTGTTGAATTTAATATCAATTTTTGAATTAAAATAGAATTTTAAAATCGGAACTTCAAAAATTCAAATATCCGAACGGAGCTATTGTCTTACATACACATATGGTGTTGTTTATAGGTCATCAGTCGAAAGGCTGGTTTGAGTTTCTAGGGGCTTTACTAAGTAAAATGAAGAGTTAGGTGATTTACATTTGCTTTTCTAACTAAGTGGAAGTGTAGACTTATCAGCATGCCGGGTCTTCTGAAAAGCTTCTACTTTCTACTCTGCTAATGACAACTTTACTTCATTCACCACAGGGTCTGGCTGTATAATGAACTTTTTTACTCCACAGGATACAGAATTAATAATGAGTATAAATGAAAAACGTAAACTAATTTCTATCATAAGTGAATGACGCTAAATGAAAATCAACCTCTATTCCACTTAAAAGTACGGAAAGTCACTAATTGACGCTAAACTAAGCACTTAAGAAAAAAATGCTTAAAATACAGTTTGTAGGTTTTTTAAATTTTCTATGACTGTGATTTACACATTGTGCACTAAAATACATATTAAGGCCGTAATCTTTTAAACCCCATTTTTAACACACGATTACAGCCTCAAGAATTTCAGTAGACTTAGCGCTTATCTTATCTTGTGGAGCACGAAATTGTAGTAAAGGTGATTTAAAAAGAAAAAAATTAGGAGCCATTTTTGAGAAAATCGCAAATAAGTGAAAAATTGCACGAATAAATTACTATGTCCGCCTGACCAATTTTATAGAAAAATTTTCGCGTCCGGTCTCCTTGTGATACTTAATTTAATTACCAAGTTTCAACTTTGTACAATATTTTGTTTTTGAAACATTTTTTTTCTCACACACACATACGTGCGCACGCAAACACAAACTCGCGCGCACGCGCGCGCACGCGCGCGCACGCACGCACGCACGCACGCACACTGAGCAATCACTAAAAACTTTTTTTTGGGGTTCAGGGAGCCTGATAACGTGTATTTCCAGTCGAAATCGATTTCGCAAAATCGAAAACAACATTCCCTTCTCTGTATATTTATAGAGGGAAAGACATTAAAAAATTCGTTACAATTGATTTTTTATTAAAACAGCCTTTAACGTATTAAGCAAATGCACAACATTAAAAGTTAAGAAAACTAAAATTGATTTTAAATGTCTTTAAGTTTTATTTGTCGTCGTCGTAACGGCATCAGAATCGGTTCATTCTTTACATCAATACCATATTGAGGTATTTTATACTCAAGAAATTTTTCCGGGATAAGTTTTTGTTACTTATAAAGCATTGTAAAAAATTGATAAAACTTAAAAAACAAGTTTCTTAACACAGATAAACTTCAAACGGATCGTGCGTGACTAAGTTTCTTCATAAACTGTACAGTAATTGAACAAGAGGAATATATAAATACGAGAAGTCTGGTTGTCATAGATTTACTCGATTTAAATTTGATCAAGGAATAATTTATTAGATGTAACTGTATCATCCGTGTACCGCTGGCGCTTCCTCTGGTAGTTCGTGGAAATAGAATTAAGATCATGGAAGCAAATTAGCAAGAGCTTCGTCTTGGAGTTCACAATTAGACTGAAATCTCTCTGGATTTTATGGAAATAATTGAGTCCTGTTTTCAATAATTTAATTATAATACATTAATATACCATACAATTTAATACGGAATCAAAGCGGAAGAGATTTAGTATTATTCTCCTTAGCTCAATTTGCATGGGCCCTTTTTGGTATGGATGTCGTGACGAACGTGAACAACTTGGTTCTATGGTTATCAAATACACACATACACACACAAACACATATGGAATCTGTGTCATTTCATCCTGTTAAATTCTATCTGACATTTAACTCACTAATTAGTCAATTAATCTAATTATCTTTTACGTCCCGCATATTTTTCATCGGATTTATTTAATCGTACAAACAATATTAAATAAAATTTATTGTAATTTTTTCAATATTTACTCTCTCTTACCCTATAAGGATATGTAGGGAAGGAAAGTATTGTTTCATGTCAAATTTTTGAAATTGAGTTTTCACCAAATATAGACGTTTTTCAGGCCCCCTGAACCCACGAATACTTGTTTGTAGTCATCAGTCTGTGTGATTGTTAAAAATATCTCAGAATCAGAATTTCATATGAAGTTGAAACTTGGAATTTAACATGATTCCATCTTGAGTAAAGTGTGTAGGTTACTTAATTGCACAGGAATTGCACGGGTACATCATGCAGCGTTGTGCCCCTTGTGTTCGGTTCTATAGGTCCATCCCATTTTTACGAAACAACATCTCTGTGCCCTAGGAATTTATTCTGAAGAGCTAGTAAAGACTTTATGTATGATGTGCCTCAGATCATCGTTGGATATTGTCTTGAGCCATATACACCAATTACTGTTGAGGTCTATTTTAATATTTGTTATAATTGTACAATAACTTTGTTTTTTTTTAAATTTAGAGACATTTAATTTTGTAAATAAATTAACAAAGTTGTGGGGAATAGCTAGAAGAGTTTCTTTTAAAAAATAGAAGCAACCCCTTTTTCAAAATTTAAATCTTTATTTTTTATTTTTGTTAAATACAGTGTAGCCAATAGCATAGGATCCCATACGGCTGGGAAAATCCTACTTGATAAGGTTTCCAATCACAGGTATGACCTCAATTGGCGGGGTTCGGACCAATCCGTGCGTAGTTTTATTGCTTGTGAAAAGCAGGAAAATTGGTAATTGCGATGAATCCGGTCGCGTATGATTCTGTGTATTGAGCGCGGCTTACTTATGGAGGATCATTCAAACAAGGGCTAGGTGGATCCGGTTTTTGTATATTTGTAACGGGTAGTGATGGGATATAAAGCCATAAAGCTATTTTTAGATCACGTGACACTGAAAATAACAGCCTGCTCGATAACAGGATTCTTTAACCTGTTATTAAATAACACTGTTATCGTCCAACCTACAATACAATGTAGTAATAAGTAATAGCACGACTCATACGGAAAAGAAGTGAACTAAATTATTCACTACACAGATAGATTTTCTGTAGAAAGGTTATTGGCACAGAAAATAATAGTCAAAACAAAC
Source organism: Catonia carolina (assembly GCA_035578175.1). Classification (NCBI taxonomy): domain Eukaryota; kingdom Metazoa; phylum Arthropoda; class Insecta; order Hemiptera; family Achilidae; genus Catonia; species Catonia carolina. Next base: position 1,157,638 of record JAQMRL010000001.1, read on the forward strand.
CGTCCGACGGTGCATCATGACTCGGTGGACGGTTTGTTTCGAGTATTGACTTGCTTTATTTAATCCTGCCGTCGCATTTATGGATGCATGGTTGCTAACGTTTTGGCTGGGTGTACAAAGATATTATCTAACGGGTGTTTTATTAAGGACGAAACCCTGATTATAAGAAGATAGAAGTAATTCATCGGTAAATTTTCTGTCCCCCAATCGGTATGTTGGCAATAATGTACTCAAGGCCAACTACTTAAGACAGTTACAATGTTCCAGTCAAGCATTAGTGTGGTGACAGCAGTCGTTTCGTTATATTGTGTCAGCAATGGTTTTTTTCAAGGAAGAGCGCGTGTTTATTTTAGAGACTTACATAGCGAGTAAATCTTACAAATGCAATACCAACGCGATAAGGATCCAAATGTAACTTTTCGTAACTCTGAAAACAGTAGTTAATGTTAGCCCAGCTTGCGATGATAATCTTCTAAGCGATTTTTTAGTTGATTGAGTCAAACGATTTTTCAAATCTTCGAGAACTTCCGCGGTTAACTTTGCTGGCTGGTGAGGTGGTTTCTCATCGAGTACACTCCCAGTTCTACGGAATTTATGTATCAAACGCAATATTGACGATTTATTCGGAACGGGAGAACGGGAAAATTACAACTGAAACTTATCTTGCACACATTTGTAAGATTTACTCGCTATGTAAGTCTCTACAATTAACACGTGTTCTTCCTTGGAAAAAACCATTGCTGACACAATATAACGAAATGACTGTTGTCACCACACTAATGCTTGACTGGAACATTTTAATTGTCTAAGGTAGTTGGCCTTGAGTACACTGTTACCAACATACCAATTGGGGGACAGAAAATTTACCGAGTATTATTTCTATCTTCTTATAATCAGGGTTGCGTCCTTAATAAAACACCCGTTATACCTTGCTGTCTGTCTGCGAAAGATTCAGTGAGATTTTTCACCTTTGTATTTGTATTAAAAACAGTATTACAACGTAGTTAACTTTAATAGTAGTGTTATTAGACGAAAAGGTTATTGATAACTTAATTTAGTTTTAACAGTCTTATGCTGTTATAACAGTCCTTACTGTTAATGTTTATTGACCACCAATTTGATCGAAACACGATTAATATAATTGGTTTTTACTTAGAACTGTGTTTAAGAATAACGTAAATCATGTTCGTATTACATTCTGTATACACAAGAGTAGAGGAATACATTTAAACAATGTAATTATGACTAAGTATAAAAATATGATATAAAAACAGTATAATATAAAGTCGTAGAAAACTAATACAATCCATTCATACAAATATTTAGTGATACAGTACGGAAAATTGAAAACAACACACCAAAAATTTGATAAATTTTAATGAAGTAATTTATTTTTCTCGTAAACGGCCAATTTTCGACCACGTGAGCTGACTTTAGACGTTTCTGGAAGCTCTTTTTGGAGCCCATATTCTCAGCATTCACTCACTGCAGGCTTTTTACCTTTCTTCTGTCCACCCGGTGGTCTGTTACTGCTCTTCATGGAGGCCCTGAAAGACCGTAAGTATTTGTCTGAATTTGGTTCGTTTCATTAAGTTTTCTTGGTTTATTCTGGGTTTCCCAATATCCTTTCTGACTTCCTTGATCATTTATCCGACACTTTAAGAGTAAAAAATTTGTTTTGTCAACCGGTTGTCATTCATTCTATACAGGTGTTCGTAAAATTTTAGTCTTTTTTATAATCTATTCTATTAATCGTTAATTTTCCTCGTACAATTCTCCTCTATTTCGCAACCTATATTGTCCATCTACTGTCTTTGCACCCGAGTTTTTACGAAGAATCTTTCTCTTAAATTTTTCTGCTTCTCTTACATATTTTTCCGGTCATTCTAAGGCACTCACTCGCGTACAGACACACAGGTTTCATCACGGTCTTATAATATCTATATTAATTATAGTGTATAATGTTAGAACGTTTGACTTATGGTTAGAATCTATAAAATGTTTGTTTACATAAAACATATAATGTTACAATATGTATAGACCCTGATATAATTATACTTGCATAAGCAAAAAAACTAACTTAGAATCGAAGTGAGTGGAGTTAGCTGGTTAAATTTATTATCGTAAGTATTGATTTTATACTCTTCATGGAAGCCCTTAATATCTAATTAGTTGTCGGAATTTGGTTCGATTCATTAAAATTTGTTGGTTTATTCTGGTTTTATAAATATTCCTTCTGATATCTTTTAACCATTAACCAACATTTAGGTCTATTGTTCAGTATTTTAAAAATTTGTTTTGTCAACCGTTAGTCATCCATTCGATACAGATGTTCGTAACATTTTAGTCTTCTTTCTCTATTCGTTTCCATTACCTCAGTAAGAAGAGAGTAAAATATTGACAAAATCCTTGTACATCGTTCTCAAGACGATAAGTACTATTTGTTGAACGTTTATTTTTAAATCTATTTCAACAAATTTTGTAAGATATTTATTCGGATAATACGTTTTAAAGTGTTGGTTAATTCTTTTTTTTATCAGTAAAACGCATTCTATGCGGAACCGAGCGTGTAGTCTAATATTTACTACCGTTGGGTGCACTAAATCCAAATAATATTAAAAAGGACAAAATATGGTGTTTGCATTATAAAAAGCTTAGTATACCACCAAACCACCAAATAGGTCATACATTAAAACAGCAACTTCAGAATCGCTCTCAGTATAATTCACCGCCATCGAGGAAAACTTTCCCCAGTCTGTTTATTCCCCACTGTTTTTCTTTTCGTTTTTTTTTTTACTTTACTTTTTTGTTTTTGAATTAAACTTAAAAAGTTCAATAATTTTATTACGGAAAAAGCAAAATTAATTTACAAGTTTTATTTGAAAAAGTTTAAAACTTTTCCTGTACGTAATTCTAGTTTTTATTTTTATTTTCAGTGTAGAAGTGATAAAAGTAAATTGAATAGATATCATTGTACTTTGTATAGTTTCCCCCGTATTTTTCATATTATATTCTGTACGGGTACTCATTCTTTACGTTATATTAATAATTTTTTTAAAAAACTTATTAGTTTATATTTGAAGTCTCGATAAATTCTTATTAAAAATTAAATTAATAAATATTTATGATTTTTTTGTCGTTTCAAGCCATTCTAGATGACGGTGTATCACTAGTAACAACCTACGGTATAATAGGATGTTAAAGTAGGCTACTACTTTTTTCTATTTGAACTCTCAGCTAAAAAGTGTAAAACTGAAATTATTATTATTAAAAATGTTAAGAATTATTAATAGAAATACAACCAATCAAATCAAATTAGCTTATCGAAACATTCCATGTACTTTATATCCGTGAAATATCTGCAAGTGGAGCTCATGTTTTCGCGTAAAATCACACAAAGAATTTTATTACAAGATTCCACCATTATATTACAAGGAATAATTATCTTTTGTTTTACATAATACCTAAACATCTGGTCTGAAACACTCGTACGACTTTCTCATTCTAATGTGGATGAAGAAGAATATAACCAATTTTTACTCATGAGTAATCAATGCAAAATGAAAAACACAACCTAATTTTAATCATGAGTGAATACGCAAATTGAAAATCAACCTTGGTTCAACTTAAAAATATGGAAAATCGGTAATAGCCTCTCATTCCGAAATAACCTGAAATAAAAATCATAATACGTTTATTGTGTTTATATTAAGGATAAAGGGCTTGTTAGAGTAATTTTTTCTTTTACATATCATAGGAGAAAGTGGTGGAAATTCAAATGTTTTTTCTTTTTGAAAAAGGAAAATAGATATCCCAATGTTTAAAACAACATTTTTCTGGAAAGTACAGAAGTAACATATTATATCTTTTTAGGGTAGCTTATTTACCTAAAAGTCACAAGCGATCGAAATGTAAAAAAGGTTTAGTTATTTTATTTCACCTCTAAGGAATGATTTGTGATTATCAACTTATTAGGTTGTCGGATAGTTAAATAATAAGTGAAGATTGAATGGTTGTGTGAATCAGTTAGTCAGTTACAGCTTCCAAATTTATACATTTAAAGATACGAGGGTCGTTTTTTTCAAACTCCAATAGTCCATAAATAAATGACAAGTAAATAGAAAAAAGTGTTTTTATATTAAACGTTACTGGTAACGCGCTATAAGTTGACGATTGCGCCTATCATGCGGATGACAGTATATTATCTATCCTACTTACATCGGCCAACCCGAAAGCATAAGACATGTATCAAGCGTTTATTCAAAATGTAACCACCACAAACATTTAAGTAATAAAATTCAGTTCATGACCCGTTACACTAAATAAGTAAGGAGTAAAGTAATTATTTAAAGAAAGTGAATTGTTTAAAATTCAATGGCAATTTAAAATAACTTTTCTGAAAATAATGAAATATGAAAACCCTAAAAATACTGTAACATTTTAAAATTACCGTAAAACTAGTATTACTCACGATAATAGGCTCGCATCGATGGAACTCACGGACAATCTAGTCTTATCAATACAAATGCCAGAGTGCAGTGATTCAGTTTACTGCTGATGATATAAAAAGATACTAAATATAGCTTAGGCCTAGTATTATGGCTTATTTACAATGAATGTTTATTATTTAGGATAATTATTAAGAATCAATAAATAATAAAATGGGTTGTTTAAAAAACGACATAATATAGTGTAAACATAATAAATCAATCTAAGAGTAAAAAAAATTTGGTGTGAAACACTCACACAACTTTCTCTTGCCAATGCAAATAATTAACAATAATCCTAACATTAGTAATAAAAACAAAAAACTATCCTCGATAAATATAACCTAATTTTACTCATGAGTGAAAGCCGCAAAATGAAAATCGACCTCAGTTTGGCTTAAAAATATGGAAAATCACTCTTTCACACTAAACTAGGCTCTGTAGAAAAAAATGTTTTAAATAAAAGTTGTAGATCTTTTTATTTCCTATAAAATTAATTATATACACTTTTGTCGTAAAATGCAAACTAAGGACGAAATCTTAAAAAAATAGATTTTTCACACGTTTTCGTGAGAAAAAAACTGAAAATCGCTAATTACTGCTAAACTAAGCGTTATAAAAAAAAATGTTTGAAATAAGAGTTGTAGGTTTTTAAATTCTCTACAACTTTTATTACGAGTAATTATTTAAAGAAAGTGAATTGTTTAAAATTCAATGGCAATTTAAAATAACTTTTCTGAAAATAATGAAATATGAAAACCCTAAAAATACTGTAACATTTTAAAATTACCGTAAAACTAGTATTACTTGTATATAAGTTTTTGGGCTAAAATTTATAATGGAGCCGTAATCTTAAAAAACTATTTCTTTACGTGAAAACAGCCTCACCAAGAATTTCAGCAAACATGGCGCCTACCCTATCTTGTAGAGAATAAAAAATTGAATAAACCAGGCGATTTAAAAAAAATCGTAGTCCGGTAATGGTATGTAACTTAAGTTCTAAGTTTCAAGTTTGCACGATATTCCGTTCTTGAGATATTCTGTTCACACACACACACACACACTCACACACACACACACACACACACACACACACACACACACACACACACACACACGCACGCGCACACACACACACACACACACACACAACAATCGCTAAAAACATGTTTTCGGGGTTCAGGGGGTCTGAAAACGTATAGATCCGGTGAAAACTCGATTTCGAAAAATCGACATGAAAACAATACTTTTCTTCCTAAATATTCATATAGGCAAGAGAAAGTAATTACAACATGATGTCATGGTTAGAGCTGTCGCTATTATATATTTAGAAAAGCACATATTATATAGTAGCACTTCCACCCCCCAACCCCGCATAGTCCAGTCTTACTCTCGCTGACGATCGTCAACACATATTTGCGTTACCAGTACGTATTATAGCTACTTTTCAACATAATCACGTTGACAATTGAAGCATTTGTCGTACCTATGGGCGAGTTTTCCAGTGCGCTTTTTGTCGCCAATGAATTTACAATAATAATTTACAATATAAACAATAAATGAGGCTTGACGTTGTCTTGAAGCTTTTGATTAGTCTAGCTGTCCTCCTAGTCATTTATACTGTTCAGGAAGAAGATGAATGCCACTCGATGCAAGGTAGAAGCTATAGGGTGATCAAAAATGTCCCATTGAAATTACTCAAGGAGACTTTAGATTGCACCAAAACTGTGAGGATGGGCGTTTTCATAAATCAGAACAATTCCAAAAGTCACACATCTTCTTTTGTTTTGAATGGCTCTCCTCTAACTTCGTAATGTTTTACAATAAACAACTGAATTTATCGTTATCCCCCGTTGCGTGAACTCCACCAGAAACACAACGAGGAGTTTCAAAGCAACATAAGACTCATTCAAATTTATTGGCGGCAACATTTTATGAAAGCGTATCAGAAAGCTCGTCCACAGGTACGTAAAATGCTTTAATCGTCAACGTGATTATTTTGAAAAGTAATAAATATACGTAACTTTGAGTAATAAAATATTTTTTCTATAATCACTTGTAATTTATGTATGGCCTATCGGATATTGAAAAACCGACCCTCGTATATATTTGGAATTTTTAATTTTATTTATTGAAACGTAATTAGTTAATTAACGTAATGAAATATTATTGTCTTGTGTGATCGACTTCATTAGATTTTTGCTGTAGGTTGAAGCTGTTTATATAAAAAAAAAATGAACGGGCCAAAACACATTTTGAAATTACTCTTTTCATTCAAATCGTACGTTTTAATTCATTGAATTGTAACATCGCAGAGTTTACCGGTTTTTTCACATTGTTCTTTTAAATGGAAAGTGTGTTAAAACAATGTGCTTATAAAATTCGTTCTGTGTACAGGAAAGAGTTTATCGGCAAAAATGGTAGCTACCTCATCATATTGTTGTTTGATCAGGAAGTTTGATGGAGTATTTACCGTATCTGTTCTGATATAGCTTATTTTATCTCCAATTCAAATCTAACTGATATTAAAAAAAAATCGCAAAACTAACAAACTTTCTGTTACATTTATTACCTTTATTTATTTTTACCATTTCATTTACGTAAATCAAAAATTTAAAATTTTATTGTCATGTCGTCTCTTCCCGGTAAGTTCAAACAATCGCTTATTATTTACAAAGAAAAACGTATTCATCCTTATTTATGTATTCCAAAATTTAAATTATAATCCCATACTCCGAACCCGATTGCAAATAAACTACCCAACTCTAAATTAAATTTTCATACCTTTAAAAAAGGAATTATTTTACATTTTTGTCAAAAAAATGTGTAGCATATTAACATACTGTAATGTTTCCGAGTTATTTTGGAATCTGGTTGTTTATAAATAACAAAATTTAAAAAAAAATTAATGTAACAAATGTATTACTATTAGAAAATTATAATTAAATTACTTAACTTAATGGTTAGACTAAATTTATTACAAAATATTATTAAAAACTTATGATTTAAACAAAATGTGACTAAAAAGAAAATAAGTACATTTACAATGAAGTAACTAATTAACTCTTACGTACAATCCAACAATTTTATATTTCTAACAATAGTACACTATTTTCCTGTTACACATGAACTACTAATACGCACGTCTAATATATATACAAAATTGGTTTGTAATACATATTTCCCTTTCCGGAAAACATTGACTGTGATAAAAAAATGATTGTTCTTTTCACGTCTTTTGAATGACCTTATAATTTCAAGAAGAATGTTGAATAATCAGAATAATAAAAACACCAAGAATTAAATAAAGTAATCAAGAAATAAATAACAATATTGTGACAATTATCTCTGAGGTCCGTTTCGGTATCTGGGTAAATTAAATAATTTACACGCTGAAGTTTAAAATTTTAAGAGTTTATTACAGCTAAAGAATTACAATTAAATTAAGTGTCTAAAATCTAAAAGTAAGTTACAATTAAATTATTTATAATTAACTAATAACGATAACTAATTTACTAAAGGCTACTTACAAAAGATACAGAAATTACATTAAACAATACACAGTAATTCACAGTAACGTCGACCTTTTCGAACGCACTGTTTGCACTACGTAATTTACTCAGTGGATCACAGAAAAAATGGAACTGACTCACAAAAATAAACCGCGTCGCTTATGTAGTTGGGTTTAAGGAAATTTAGAGAAAGACTGAGAATTTCGACATAACAATAATAAATACAAAATCCTTCTGACGACTTTTGGATAAATCTTAACAATTGTAAACAAATTAGGATTGAATAGAAGGTGTTACAAAAAGGCCAATTATCTAAAACGGTACCCGCTCTTTATTGATACCTGTACAACAATAGTCAGGCCTACTACCTGTACTATAAAAACCGGCTACAGTACCCATACTGTTTCTAACCATTTCTTGGAACCCTATTTATTAATCTTATTATTTAAGTTAAATAAATCTTATTATTTAACATTTTTAGAATCTCGGTCCCCCTTGAAAATTCTCAAACACACATTCCCTTTAGATATTATCACAATATACTTCAAATACACAATTAAAACAAAATAAAAACATAAATAGCTACACTTAATAGCCTAGTGGAATAAAAAACTAACAGCGCTCAGCAGGTAATAAACCACACCTGCCAAATCTTTATACAAAAGTCGCTTATGTTAAACAACATAATAGACAATATCGTTGTTCACTGTCGGAATATTTTTCTGCCGTGAGGATTGACTCAAAATATCACACCAATGATTTCCATCATTTTCATGTGAATGGAGTGCAGCTGGCGATGGCAAAACTTTCCAGAATGTTATTGTTTGTACCATCTGACCTTTAATGTGTACCAATAACTTTATACTTGTGCTCCAGTTCAATGACCCCTTGTTATGAGGAAATAAATAAATAATAAAAGATGCATAAATCGTAATCAATAAACTTTCATATTATGCTCCGGCATGTGTACTTATAAATTATATCGTAAGCTAATAATTTTGTTTTTGTTTTATTTTTCAGGTGAGTCTTTCAATTCAATTTCAATTAATTTACAGCCATGTCACGTGAGTTTTATATATTATTAATATGATGTTAAAATTTTATCCAACTAAATGGCATTTATAATATTCTCATTTTTCTTCCGGCTTTTCGGGAGCCTAGACAATCAGCTGATAAGTTAATTTTAATTGTTAAGTATCACCGGTTCGGCAAGCAATTTTGTACGGTATCTAACCGATACTCGTAAGCTACATGAACAAAATAGGCTACTCTTAAGTGCTCCTGTATAACCTCATCAGAACTGATGTATTCTCCATTTTTACGTGCCAAACGTACAGTATAGTGTACGTTAACGGGTTTAAAAATATTAATTGTAAAATAAACTTTTCTCTGTTTTTATGTGATTTATAAAATACTTTATTTACTTCAGTTTACTAATCTATATCCAGGAATAAGTGGTGACAATTTTTAAAAGTGTCATCTATAATTTTGTTTCGTCTGTCCGTCATCACACCCAGGTGTCAAAAACTAGGAGAGGTAGCAACAAACGTTTTCGGATTTGAAATCTATACAAAAAGTTAGTAGACTTAAATTAGGTTTGAAGTTCTGGTTTGACTGGAAATGGTCCAAAACCGGAACTCGAAAAATCAAATTCGGAATTTGGAAACAAAAATAGTGTCATTCGATTCCTCGTAAAGAAAAACCCTCGGTAGTTACAGAAATCATTGGGTTTCAATTCTGGATTTGACCGTAAGTGACCCAAAACCGGCAGTCAAAAAATAAAATTCGGAATTTTGAAACAAAATAGTGTCATTCGATTCCTCTTATATAGTAGATATAGAAATCACTAATGATTTTGCCATAAGTTAAAGTTAAACCTTTTTAAGTATTGCCACCACCAATGAGACGCGTCGTCTCATTAGAGAGATATTTATCGCAATACTTTCTCGTTTAAAACTGTTATTAAAACTTGAGAAAGTGAAAATTTATAAAATGTAATCATTTATTAACTAATGGACATTACAATTGTTGCGGTGATATAAAATTTCAATTTATAATAGATTGTTTGTTAATGTTTGAGTTTAACACACGTAACCCAGTTTATTATAGTCAACTGAATTTAAATTTCGGTGTAGACAATTATTTCAGTAATGGAACTATTCGAACGGTCGGACTCAATTAAATAACAAGCGGGATGTGTTTTACGTTGTGAAATAATTTCAATAACTGGGCTGTTCCATTTCAATAAACGTCCATTAATGTAATCAGTATTCGCTAATAATACTCGGTAATTTACAAATACACAAAATGTAACGTTCTTTTACAGCAATGCGATACAATAATTTTATATGAAAACTAATAATTCGTGTTTGTATTATATTAATTTATATTTAATTTTTATTACTAATCTGACTATAAAGATTTATAATTTAGAGAAGCTTACATTTTATATTATTATTTTTGTTGTTTTCGTTTCATCAACTTCAAACTACCATAATCATAGGCCTACTTGGGTAACTACTTTAATTTTCTTGTTAGAGTTATTATTTTTAGCTTGCGTTTTCTGTTGTGTATTAGTTCTGAAAATGCTCTTTTTCTTTCAACGCTTAATTTTGGTGATTTGCTATTTTTAAATTGTTCCTTTGAAAATCTTTATATACTGGTTTTATTGCTTTTCTGAATTAATTTATTTCTTTTGTTACGTAATTACCTATGTTTAGTGTCATTAGGTATTTTTTGTTTCTTTGGATTTTTTTGTATTGTTTCAGCCTCCTAAACCCCCAAAAAATATGTTTTTAGCGATTGATCTTCAATTATTGTATCTGTGTGTCTGTGTGTGAACGACAGGCTATATCCCAAGAACGGAATGGGGTACAAATACGGATATAATTAACGTTATAAAAAATTAAAAAATCTATAACGGTTTTTTTAAATTATTTTAAGTCGCATCAACATCTTGGTTGTTAGTGACTAAATTGGTTTGAGGAACGGTGAGTTTAAACTTGTATTTAACTGTGATTTTCATTTTGCGTCATTCACTCGTGATAAAGTTAATTTGTTTTTTAATTTACTTTGTTTACTAATGATTAAACATGTAATATGTTTTATTATGTTAATTGGCAAAACAAAAACGTGTGAGTGTTTCACACCAGATTTTATGTTTAGATCTTCTGATATCCTTTCTCTTAGATATCTGAATATTTTAACTTTGTCCTTTTTTATTACTTTCTTTTTTCATTTTGTTTTTGAAGTTTATTGTTTGTTAAAAACTTCGGTTTTTCAAAGGATGTGTTAAGTCCTATCTTTTCCGTTTGTTTTTTAGTTAGTTAATCATATCACTTTTTTCTTATTTCTTAATCTTATCACTTTTATTTTTTCAACATTTTCTATTTATTAACTTTTAAAATTTCGTGTTGTCTGGAAATATATTCGTTTAGGCATAAAAAGGAACAAACATAATATGCAATAAATTAATTGATTCAGGGCACTTAATTGTACCTCAAGGAGCAAGAGGTTGAAAATCAAGCGTTTTAATAATTTTTTTAAGTATCGCTCAAAAAAAAATATGCATCCAAAAACTATAGCTCCTGGAAAGGTACAGATATAATAAATAGGGGACTTTAGGTTTTGGGGCGAGTCCTGAAGTTTTACTTCGTATGAGCTAGCAGTCAAATACAAATAGATAAGTTTTCTTTACGCCTGTTATTTAGGTTTATTATTTAGGTTGTTTAGGTCATCAGCCGAAAGGCTGGTTTGAACCTCTAGAGGTTTTACTAAGTAAAACAAGGAGTGAGGTGGTTTACCATTGCCTTCCTCACTGAGTGAAAAATTACGCTTATCAGCATGCCACGCCCTCTGAAAAGCACAGATTTTCCACTCTGCAAATGATACCTTCACCACAGGGCCTGGCTGTATAATGAAATTCATTACTTTCAGAGGAGACAACTCTGATTAGTGTCTTTTGCACCTCTACCTCTTCTGTTCTTAAATGATTCAGTCATTTAATTGGCTGACCATGTGATAAGAAACAGAACTATTTATTTTAGCCCTGCAACGGACAGATTGAGTGTAAATAAATTGACACTCCACCTGTCTGTTAAGGGCTGTCTGTTTCCGCCTAAGAAACAGATTTGCTAAATTTCAGCATTCTATTTGATTGGAAGTTAAAGAATTTGTAATGAGTAAGTGAGTGAGAACTTTGGCATTTATATAAAGAAAAAGATAATCATTATAGACGGAATAAAATACGAACGGAAAACAATCAGTCATATTTATTTGAATGAATTAAAACATTTTAGTGGTTTTGGCGAAAGAACAAAATTTAAAAACCATTATATAAACAATAAATCACTATTCCTTTAAATCAAATGCTGAATTCTCATTGTATTTCTCTTATCGTTATATCAATATGAAAGAAAGGAAGAGAAATTTGTAAGGCATCAAAGAGAAAATTCAATAAAATACAATGAAACTTTGTGAAATATCTGGGGTAGAAAGAATAGAAAAGAAATTTCAAGAAACAGCCGTCTGTTGTTAGAAAAATATCTTAAATATATTTTATTATCGTACTGGATTACAAACTAGCTTTTTCTATCGTAGATTGATTATTTATTTAGAAATATAATTGTCTGTATAAATTATACAGGAATATCTAGTAAATAACTTATAAAATATGCCTACTAAACAATGCGTTACAACAATGTGAGCTTGAAGATCGATTGCATTAACCTCAGTTCAGTATTGCCGGATCAAATGTTCTACTACAAATAGTAGTACAAATAATACTAATAATAATATTAATAATAATAATAATAATAATAGTAGTAGTACAAATGTACTACTTGTTCGATAATCTTAATCGCGCATCGCACCAGCACATTAAAACTTCATTATATTTGTCTGTAAATACGATCCATTTCTGATGTATTTTAACATCTAAGCCAAGGTCCGTTCAGTATTTGGATAAGATAAAATAATAAAAACAGACTGACTTCCAACTTATAACACAATTAATAATTACAGTCGATAAATAAACTTAGCCTGCTAACAAATATAGTTAGATTACTTAAATTACAAAATTGAAGCTTAAACCAACTTGACTACTAATACATTACTGTTCTTAAGAACCAAAACGATTACTTGTTCTAAAAGAATTGCAACCAACAGCACACACAATGGTGTAACTCAGAACCGGTCCAGTAACAATACTATGTCGAATGGCCGGACACGGTGTTTGGACGGAATCACCTGACTGTAAATGTCTAGAAATTTCTTCCGACCCCAATGGTCTGTGACTGCACCCGTCCGTGATTCGTCGGACACACAGACTCCATTCACAAATTCAGGTAGTGATTGCCCGACTACAAAAGCGCTAACTGTTTTTATACCTACAGTCTGATAATTATTGACAGGTGGAGTGTCAAATTATTTACACTCGATCTGTTAGTTGCAGGGCTAAAATAAACAGTTCTGTTTCTTATCACATGGTCAGCCAATTAAATGACTGAATCATTTAAGAACAGAAGAGGTAGAGGTGTAAATGACACTAATTAGGGTTATGTTATCTGAAAGTAATGAATTTCATTATACAGCCAGACCCTGTGGTGAATAAAGTGAAGGTGTCATTTGCAGAGTGGAAAATATGTGCTTTTCAGAGGGCCGGGCATGCTGCAAGTGTACTTTTCCACTCAGTGAGGAAGGTAATGGTAAACCACCTCACTCCTCGTTTTACTTAGTAAAACCTCTAGAGGTTCAAACCAGCCTTTTGGCTGATGACCTGAACAACAACAAGTCTGATAATTAATCTCTACCATTTTCTCCGTTCTAGTGGAACATTTGTGAACAAAAAAGTCAAACATGTCTACTGTTTTTGATTTCCTAGAATTTGTATTCAAAATATCTCATTCGTCACAGTTCACTATCCTTGTTCAACACATTACATCCCTTATAATATACAATTCGTACAATAAACAACCATTTCTGGAAAAATTTTACAATACATAAGAACTTCTTGATCCCTAAGATAAGTAATATTTTTATGAAAAATAAAGAATTTTAAATTAAGCAAATGCTTTTAACAATGTAAAAACAGGGTAACTACCCTACAGGGATAAACGATTTTTAGACCCTCCCTTTCTGTAAGTAATACAGTCTAAAATTCACCATGCATATTATTATAATAAAAAAAATTGTAATCTCTACTATTTACTCACCGATGTTTGAAAACATAATTTAACTTTCTGTTCAGAACAGTAACTTCCAAACGCAATTTTTAATGCCAATATAGATTACGGTTAATATTACGATTTAAAATTTTATTACTAAATACAATTGCTTTTTATGTAATTGAAATGCAGGTACTGAAATAAAAGTAAATTGGAATAAAATAATGTACTGTTTGGCATACTGATTTTAGTACCAAGGTACGGACATAAATATAAAATAAATGTACGACTACAACAACACAATAAAAAATATCCACAGTAATCTTTATCCATTGAACTTTTATTATCATGTCCAAGAGACTTCAGCATTTCCGGTAGAATATTTCCAAGTAAATAATAGTTAAAAGTTATTTTATTTCCTTAAATATTTACATATTTATAATTTATATACAAGAAACTGTCAATAATTAACTAGAAAAACTGATGTAAAGAAAAAATTATTTACTTAATACCAATATTACTGTGACACTTATCATTAGGTTCAGTTTCGGGATCTGAGTAAAATAAATACTTAACAAACTATTATTTAAAATTACATGTATTTATTATAAACTATAAATAACAAGTGATAATGTTATTTTAATTCTACAAATATTACAATAAATTAAAGACCAATAAACTTAACCAATTACAAGAGTATCTCGCACTTCTGCCTTTCAAGGATTAGGCATCTGTGCCTGTTCAGAACCTCTCAAATCTGCCCATCCTTTCTCGGGCGTCCTCGTTCTCTCCTGCTTATAGCCGCACTATGTCGGCTTATAGCCCACATAGTGCGGCTTATAGCCCACTATAAGGCTCCGGTTTATAGCCCAGTGTCTGGTTAGGTATCCTATCCTCCCGCATTCTGTTTACATGCTCTAACCACTGCATTCTGTTCTGGGATACCTTGTTGTTTATAGCGAAGACGTTGAGTTCTTTCCTTATTTTAGTATTCTTGTAACGATATTCTTACTACACCCATATGTATGTCGAAAAAATGTCATTTCAGATGCTTGCAATCTACTCTCCTCTCGCTTTGATAGCACCCAAGTTTCACTGCCATATAGTAAAGTCAGCACTGCTAATGTTTTATAAAATCTCACCCTTGTTCTTTTGCTGGTGCTATTTTTTAAAGTGCGGTGGATAGTTCCGCATATCTGCTGAAATCGGCGCATCTTATTGTAAGCATCTTTATCCTATCGGTATGTAATGTTGCTACCTAGGTACTGAAAGTGGGAGTTCTGTTCCAAAATATTATTATCCATAACAATTTTGCTTCTGACTGGCTCCTTCCCTCTGAATGCCATTACCTTGTTCTTCGTCGAAACTGTCAACTTATATTATCTCGCACTTAATTTAACTAAATCCTACTTACAAACGATTATACGACGTTAACAGGATACGCTGGACCTTTTCAACAAACATATCTGTGTTACAGAAAATAACTCACTTACTGAATGACGGATCAAAACACAACTAAGACTTCAAGATGACCGTTCCTTATATACACCTTCTTGTCCGCCTTCTTGAATAAGTGGTTAGTGTACTACGCTGCAAAGCGACGGTCCTGAGTTTGGTTGCCTGCCCGGATCTGAATAATTATGACGTATTTAACGCATCGTTCCTCAACCCAAAGTAGTAATTGATGATTAAAATGTTGATGCGAATTTAAGTAAGCTAAACTAAATTTCAAATAAAATTTAAATATTTTTTATATTAACTTCTAGAAAATCCTATAATCACAAAGCTGTAAAAAAATGCAAAATCTTTCTTTCGGTTCTGGATAAATCTTCACAAAATTATGTCATCTAATTAGTAATTGTAATGTTTGCAATCACGTATCGAGGCTGAAATAAACCAGAACAGCAGTCGCTAACCTATAGAAGAAGTTAACAAAAATACAAATATTTGAATACCTCGCTTCTTAATTTCACAACGTCTTCCTGAGAATATTAGAAAAACATTTTGAAATAAGAATTTTTAACGGCGGCCTTCTTAGCGTGCCACGCTGCAAAGCGACGGTCCTGAGTTTGGTTGCCGGCCGGGATCTGAATAATTATGACGTATTTAACGCATCGTTCCTCAACCCAAAGTAGTAATTGATGATCAAAATGTTGATGCGAATTTAAGTAAGCTAAACTAAATTTCAAATAAAATTTAAATATTTTTTTACATTATAAATAGGAAGAATCTCACCTTGAGTAGTTTCTGTGAGCAGTTAATTTTACTACACTTTGTTTTATTGGCTTACTAATACAGTATTAGTTTTCTAAATCTGTTAGTACTATTTTATATAAATCGTTATCACTATTATTATTAATTGACAATTAGTTTTAAGGGAGGAGTCTACTCAAAAAAGTTTTTTTTATTCTCTTTAGATAAGTAATCTGTTTGTTTAGCAAGTGAATAAACATTAAATTTTTAATTTTTTCAAATAAAAAAATGTTAATTTTGTTCACTACAACCCAAAATATAAGGGGCGGAAGGGGAAAAATCATATCTTCGTTATTTGCTTACAACTTAGTTAATTTTAGAGGTACAGACCTGGTTTCTATGTTAAAATAATCATAAAATTACGCTCTTTTTTGTAAAGGTTCAAATTATACATTTAACTTAACAATGGAGAGAAAATTATTTTTTTTAATATTTTACCCCAAAAATAAATATAAGGTCATTGTTTTTTAATTTTTTTAAAAACTCCTATAGTAAGTTTCAACACGGCCAACCTACAAATAAAAAAGCAATAAATTCTGAGTACAGTAGAAAAAAAATCATCAAGATAGCATTTATAAAAAGAAAATTATAAGGATTTTATCATAAAGAAAACCTGACATACTCAATGCCGAGAAAATTGAATGTAAAGTTTCACTTACAATTACACTTACACCGATTATGTAAAATAATGTTTTACAAATTTCTAGCTAGTTATCGCATAAAAACAAAATATATAGGTGGATTAAAAAAATTCTGAAGTTTTATAATCAACAAAAAAATATTTTTAATTTTTAGTGATAAAACTGGGTGGACTCCTCCCTTAAGTATAGGACTCCTGTTTTGATAATTGTTATTTTACTCGTCTGTTAGCTTGGTGGTTTTGCTTGTTAATAGTGTTTATATGCTTGCTCCTTTGAGTTTTTTTAAGTTATTTTTCCACGCTGAAGGTCTCTTATCATTGCCAATCTCTGCACAAGTTTACTTGCCTATTTATGTTGTTATATAAGTGTTTCTCTTTTGACGTCCCCTATGATTTACGTCCCGATAGGTAAGTGCACCGTTCAAGGATTTCTATCTGTTGCTTCACTTCTTCAACTCAAGTAGGTGGTCCCCGCTTCCCTGTTAGTTCCTTTCATGAAGGTTAGAATAGTTGTATGGGATGAGTGGAGGCCATCAAAAAGAAAAAAATTAAAAATTTAGAACTGTTTTAAAAGGTTTGCATATTATTATTGTTACGTTCTTTTACCCTTTATAAATAGATATGGAGGGAAAATATTGTTTTGTAGATTTTTGAAATCAAGTTTTCACGAACAAAACATGTTTTTAGGTCTTCTAAATTTTAAAAAACGTATTTCTATCGTTTGGTGTGCGTGTGTGTGCGCGTGAGAGAGCGAGCGAGAACTAAATATTTTAAGGACGGAATGTCGTACAAATTTGAAACTTGAAAATTATATTAGGTACCACTAGAGAACTCAACATGAACATTTTTATCAAAATGGTTAACTGGTATTAATAGTTTATTCGTGCAAATTTTTAAATTATTTTCCGATTTTCTCAAAAACGGCTCCTACACAAAGTTTTTTAAAAATTGCTTCATTTAGTAATTTTTTGTGTTCTACTTAATAGGGTAAGCGGCATGTCTGCATTCTGTCGTATTTATGGATTCGTTGGAAAAGATCAGGTATACAGATCTGTAGTAAAATACTGCAGCACAGATATTGTGTCACCGGACACACTAATTTTTTTTATTATGCTATTAATTGTTACATTTATAATAATAATAGGAATAATATTAATAATTGTTTAATTTATTATAATATTATTGAATAACGGCAGTGAGAATGAAATCCGACATCGGAAATGCTTAGGATTGGCACAGTGACACCGTCTTTAGACTCATTTTTCAGGAATAATACGTAGACTTTGAAAATTATTATACAATTTTGATAAAGATAATTACAACTTAATGTTTGATCAATATTAGTAAACCAGACCAGCGACTTCTGTTTGGTTTATTTCAGCCTCGATGTTACGTGATTGTAAACATTACAATTACTAATTAGATGACATAATTTTGTGAAGATTTATCCAGAACCGATAGAAAGATTTTGCATTTTTATACAGCTTTGTGATTATAGGAATTTTCTAGAAGTTAAGTAGGTGTATATAAGGAGCGGTCGTCTTAAAGTCTTAGTTCAGTTTTGATCTGTCATTCAGTAAGCGAGTTATTTTCTGTAACACAGATATGTTTGTTGAAAAGATCCAGCGTATCCTGTTAACGTCGTATGATCGTTTGTAAGTAGGATTTAGTTAAATTAAGTGCGAAATACTCTTGTAATTGGTTAAGTTTATTTAATGTCTTTAATTTATTGTAATATTTGTAGAATTAAAGTAACATTATCATTTTTAATTTTTTTTCTCAAGTGCCTAGTAGGTGACCACTAATGAACAATTAGAACACTAATATGGCAGATATAGGGGTGCCTTTGCGCGCGCGCGCGTGTGTGTGAAAGGGTCGGTTTATGATCTAGGTTCCACAGAGCTGCGGACACATTATAGTTGCGATAACCGCTTTACCACGGGCCGGCATAATGTTGACAACCTTCTAGTACGTAAATGTAACAGAGATATTATGATTTCCTGTAACAAAACTGCAATAAATTTATCTATTCAAAGTTAAGGGGAGACTGTATGGTGGTTTTGACTGAAAATTTTCATTTTCGGTTTTTTATGTATTTCAATAGTCTAGACCTAGACCTACCACAAAACATTAAATTACAACAAAAAATTATTTTAATGAAAAAATTTAAGTTTTTATCAGGTTTATCCTAAATAATTAATATGTCGCCATGAATAAGTATTTTTCATATTTTTATATTGCTCGTTTTAGTGCAAAAAGAATTTTAGTTTTTTTAAATCATCTGCTTCACTATTTTTAATATTCTCCGTTGTTGGTGCAGCTTTCTAACCAACTGTTGATGGGAAATTAAACTTGTTTGTGTAAATTTTGTTTCTCAGTTGTGCCTTTTCCCGTAAATTTACGTTTTTAACACTTAGGTACGTTTTTCTCAAAAAACATTCAACCTACCTGGCTGAAAATTTTACCAGTTAATTATCATGTACATGCACATTTACCGACATTGTTTTTACGTCCTCAGGTGTTCAAAAAAAATAGTAATATACAAAAAACGTAGAAAAAAATTGTAAAGATTTTATATTATTCGTTATTCATTTAACAGCTTTATGGTCCAACAGATTAAATTTAAAAAATGTCAGTAGGTAAAACCACCTAAGAACTATAAGTGTGTGAAGTTTCATTTTCGTAACTTTCACCAATCCTATGAAAAATGTACCTAAAAATAGCAAATTTAACATTGGTGGGATACAAAGTACAGTCTCCCCTTAAGTTGTATATTATTTAACGACTCCATGGAAAATGCATTGAATTAGGTTTGGTTAAAAGAGCTAAAAATGCAACTTACAGCTAAAATTTAATATAATTAAAAATACTTTTACAGAATATTTTATTAGTTAATCTAAAATTTAGTGACTGTAGATGATCTTTTGTAAAAACAAAACCAGCATCAAAATTGATTCATTTAATATATAGCAGTTCGACTTAGAATATGTTAATTACATTAATTTTTTTATGTACTGCATCAATATAGCTTTTTTAAAATTTACGTCTGGCGTTTTTGCATTAACTTATAATGTAGACGATTTGAAGAAATATAAATGAAATGAGTAGGTAATAAAATATTGTCCGATATGACCGGGAATCGAATTCGGGAACTTTGCCACAGGATTCAGTTTTGCTGACTGCTACACTATGAGCCGGGCACAATATCCTTCTTTAAATAAGTTAAGACAGAGATATGTTGTTCGGTTTGAAATTTTGCAAGAAAATTAGGGCGGTTTGTCGTACTATTTCGCAGGATATTTTATCTCTCTGTATTGGCATCACTGACTGACCGACTTTTCTTAAAAGTACAAAAAGTAAATATACTTTGTTGATACGAACTTGTAGAATATTAAATTTCGTTAGCTTATCTAAAAGGGTTTGGGAGTTATCAAGAAAACATACATACGAGATGTGCGAAGGGATTCTACCACACAAATTGGGCATAAAAACAGTGTACATAGTCTTCAAAAATATACCATACCAATGGCGGCTTAGTCTCTTCTTGTCATTTTACACGTCTTTCTTATAAGAAAAATGTCTGATTCATATTTCAAAAACCAGTAATTAACTGTACTACGCGCGGGCGTATCGCTTACCTTGGAGGGCAGTTGTAAATAGATTAGTTTCTTTTATTTTCGGTTTCACTCCACGGTTTATTTTTTTTAGAAATCACAAACAAAAAGCCCATAAAGATTTTCAGAACTGTAGGTCTTTTGATGCCCATAACAGACAGGTGGAGTGCTAAATTAATTTCACTCTATCTGCTGGTTCCAGGGCTACAAAAAATAATTCAGTTTCTTATCACATGGTCAGTAAAATATATGACTGAACTATTTAAGGACAGAAAAGGTAAAGGTGTAAAAGACACTAATCAGAGTTATCTCCTTTGACAGTCCCATTAAAATGTACATCAATTTTTGTTTTATCAAAATGTATTATTTTTATCAAAATGTATTATTTTATCAAAATGTATTATTTTATGAAAAAAATGTATTATTTTATCAAAATGTATTATTTTTTTCCGTTTTAAAAAACCAGTTTACATATTTTCCTATCAATTTTATATGTAGTATTTTTTGTTCAACTCTTAAGCTTTGCAAGAATTAAGGATTTTCTATAAAAGTTCTCATGGAAATAGGTTATTGCCATGTTGTGTCTTTTCATGTTATTTGTCACATAAACTTATATATCATTTACTGCATCCAATTTGGACGTAAAATGAATAAATTATTGTACTGTTAGATAAATATCGAAAAAATTGTTGCAATTTATCGCCCGATTCATATTTTTAACTTTTTTTAAATTGATTCGTTTTTGTATTTGTTGCAAATATATTGCCAGTGAAACGGTTAGGATGAAGTAGCATTTGATTTCTACATTTTAGACGCTACACAAAACGTAATCTATATTTTTGCTGTATTTATTCACTGATTGAACTGATAAATAATCTTGTTGACACAAGTTCTAGTTTCAGACGTCATCTTTCTTCCTTTATCCGTTTTACGGTAATACAATATTCATCAAATATTTAATATTTAAATCTTAGCTGTACTGTTAGTGACGTCACAAATTCGTTTTCTTTCACTCTTTTCTATCCCGTTTGGAAACGAATCGTATCAAATTTCTACCGATAAATTTATTTAACTACACTTATTTCAACTAGAAACGGGAATTAAGGATGAACATGTAACGTTTACATTTTGATCTCAGGAATCAAATTGATGAAAGAAGCGCACGGTTTTATATTAGGCTTCAAGGTCTTTATAATTCGACTTTGTTTCTCTCATGATTTTTCTCTTGTTACAAACAACAATAAATGGGTATTTCAAAAAGTACGTAACTTTTTTTAGGTGATGTAATACAAGAATATTAAATTAATGAAATATTCTTCAGAATTTTATGCACTATGAAACTTACAATTAAAATTCCTTCCTTGAGACGTCGCATCTTAAGGCTGGTGCCGATTTTTTCTAATAAAATTGTAAGAGATCAAGCCTTTTTAGCTTTCGTAAAAAAGAAAAAGGCTAACCTTTGAACTATAACAAAAACCATTTGTGATTTTTGTATCTATTCTTGAGGAATCGAATGATACTATTTTTATTTCCAAATTCCGGTTTTGATTTCTTGACTTTCGGTTTTGGGTCACTTCCAGTCGAAACCGGAAAAGCCAATAATGATTTATGTATCTACTCTTTAACAGGAATTGAATGACACTATTTTTATTTCCAAATTCCGGCTTTGGTTTCTTGATTTTCGGTTATGAGCCACTTTTGATTGAACCGGAACTTCAAACCCAATCCAGGCCCACAAACTTTTTGTGAAGATTATGAATCCGAAAACCGTTTGTTGCTATCTCTTGTAGTTTTTGACATCTAGATGTGACGGACGGACCGAAATAGGAAAATGATGGATAACATTTTCAAAATTACCACCAATAATTTTATAATAGATTATGAAAATAATCCCTGTGACCCGAATACAGGTTTGTACACGTTTCGTAACATTTGTAACCAAATTTTGGAACGTATGCTTATCACTATTTGAAATCTCAAGTTCAGTGTTTGCCTTCAATTCATCAAGTGTACCAGAATTGTTTTTAAAAAAACGACATCTATTTTAAATACTCCTTAAAGAAAAAGTCTGCTGGTGTAGTAATAAACACACGTTCGCCTTTAGAAAATGACATTGTTGACACAAGAGACATTAATAGGTACTGGAAAGTAAATGTTTACAAGAACAAGAACAACATTTCAATTGTTACAAGCTGTCTACTTTTAAAACAATGTTTCCAACTGACATGAAAGAAAACGTAAAATGTATTTATACGTCCTTTTTGAAATATCCGTAATATTCCTTTATTTTTCTTATATTTTACTGTAGGTTGGAAAAAAACTTAGTAGTCTTGATCAGTCCTCTTTATTCTAGAAAAAAATCTACCCGAAAAATTCTCTCAGGGGTTTTAACTTGGATAATATATTTCTGTCTCTTATTATCATTCCCTAAATTATCAAATTCAGGGAAATGTTCTAGCAGCCAATTTAATTGTTTTGTTAACGTGCCCAAAGTTTTCAAGTTTCATATTTTTATGGTAAACAGTATCTTCTGGGTTAAACTCATTCTGTGTACCCTCAATCACATAGGTACATTCCTGATCGAGAGTCCTTATAGATTGCTTACTTTGTCCAGTTAAGGCATTATTTTGAAAACCGCGACTTTTAATTGCTTCCTGTTTTTTTCTTTCTTAAGGGAAGACTGTATGATGGTTTTGACTGAAAATTTTTATTTTCGGTTTTTTTTATGTTTTTCAATAGTTTAGACGTAAATCTACTACAAAAACATGAAATTACAACAAAAAATTATTTTAATGAAAAACATTTAAGTTTGTATCAGGTGTATCCTAAAAAATTAACACGTCGCCAAGAACAAATATTTTTCATATTTTTATATTACTCGTATTAGTGCAAAAATAATTTTAGTTTTTTTTAAATATCTGCTTCACTATTTTTAATATTCTCCGCTGTTGGTACAGCTTTCTAACCAACTGTTGATGGGGAATCAAACTTGTTTGTGTACATTTTGTTTCTCATTTGTGCCTTTTCCCGTAAATTTACATTTTCAACACTTAAGTACGTTTTCTCAGAAACCATTTAACCTACCAGGCTGAAATTTTTACCAGTTAATTATCATGTACATGCACATTCACCGACATTGTTTTTACTTCCTCAGGTGCTTAAAAAATAGTAATATGCAAAGAACGTAGAAAAAAATTATAAAAATTTTATGTTATTCGTTATTCTTTTAAAAACTTTATGGTCCAACAGATTAAATTGAAAAAATGTCAGTAGGTATAATAAAAAAACAACAACTATACGTGTGTAAAGTTTCATTTTTGTGACTTTCACCAATCCTACAAAAAAATGTACCTAAAAATACCAAATTTAACATTGGCGGGATACAAAGTACAGTCTCCCCTTAAAACTATGGTGAGCTGTGTTCTCTCGTTTTAGTTGATTTTTGTCAGAAACCCTATTTTGTAGGCCATCTACTGTTACTTCACATCATATTACTTAATTACTCAGATAAGTACTTTTAATTTATTATAAATTTGAGCATTTTTGATTTCATAAATTAGAAGACTTTTTATTTTATTAAGACGTATTTTAGTTCATTGCTTTTCGTTATAAGAAGTTGCTGGCCGGCCCGAGGTGTAGTGGTCAGCACGATTGGCTTCTACACCAGGGATCCGGGTTTGATTCCCGACTAAGTCTAGCATTAAGGACTAGAACATTTATAATAATTTCACAAAATTATTTCACAGTCTACCATTAAGGACTAAAACATTTAATAATTTCACAACGTCAAGATTTCTAAGTTCTTATGCAAAACTTATTCAGTTAATTTGAGTGAGAGATTTAACGAAGCAGATGAAATCTACCGACACATAATGTAATACCTGGCCACTGATTAAAAAGTGTTTGATCTCTCAGTGTATTTCAGTCCTGGACACATTTAGATTTTTCATACTCCCTGTTGGTTCTACATTTATAAGATCTTATTAACCCTCAGCTAAAAGTCAATTAGGATAATTTTCAACTTCTTGGATAGTGGATATAGATGACGGGAAAAGGTGAGCAGATATTTCAGTGTAGTGGAATACTCGCCTTTGTAGATCAGTCGACTTGTCACTTTTTCCAAATTATCAACCATTATTGTAAACCGTTATCTGACATGCCTAGTGAGCTAGTTCTAAACAAAACAAAACAGATTATGTTTTTTTATAATAAGATATAATGCAAAATTTAATTCATATTAAATCACATAAAAATAAAATATTTCCAAATCGTAAACTAAAACATATACGTGGATCAAAATACAAAATTATAATTTTGTATCTTAATTAAAAATTTAATGAGTTTTTTAATTCGTTTTTTCGATTTTCCGGATCACTTCTGGTCCTAATTATTCCGGATAAGCAAGGTTGTACTGTATTATTATTATTATTATATTATATACTTGAGTAAACTTTTATGGTGGTTTACGGAGAACGCTGTTTGCCATCTATTAATTTTTTTATTGCCACAACATGTGGTAGAGTTATAAAATGATTCCCCTTTATAGTGTTAAAAGATATAGAAATTTTTCTTTGAAGTATTTTTTTATATTTACTAGTTTTAATTTCATCTTCCTGTGTCACTCAAGGTCTTCTGATTTTCCTAGAATTTCGGTTGAAGATTTGATTCAATTATGTGAATAATAATTTCAGTAAACAGGATGGGTAGAGATCTATGAGTGGGTTGTGAGTGGAGTAATTTTGGTTGGAACGCTTTGTGGTTATCAACAAAGTCATAACTCATTTATAAATTATTTTGACAGTGTACTGGTGTATATTGATGCACAAAGCTGATATAATAATGTAATTAGTATCCATAGCGTGGTTTATGGGAAGGGAACCCTTGTTGTATATAGTTAAAGGTGTCACGGACACTAAGGGCCCTTTTATCCATACGTTTTGAATCGTGCGTAAATATCCGCATAGAGTCGTCCGGATTATAAATGACGTATAGTCTTCTTCATAAATTCAAGTGACAAAAAATATTCACAATACAATATCGTTATTGTTAAATAAATTAAGATACTACACTAAAGTTATAAAATCAAAGTATTGTATAAATAAGAATCTATTTTCCATCACAATGAGAGTTTTAAGAAGAAAATTGAAATCAAATCGAGAGAGGTTCTAAGAAAAATATTCATAATCCTAGGAAAAATTAAAAAGGAGAGTATGGATGTGGGGAAACTCTTAACAAAGATCTTAGAATGTGTGAAAATCTGTAAATTTGAATAAAGTAAAATAAATTGTGAAATAAACTGGTTTCAATATACAGAGTGATTCAGAACGATACTAATCTCTCGGTAGCTCATTCTATAGCTAAAATAAGAAAAAAAAAATCATATAGGCCCTAAACATAGGCCGAAATGCTTCGTTAGTGAGTTATATAGGGTCAAAGATTTCGCCGAGAACTCGGTATCCCGTTGAAATGAGACCATATAGACATTTCCAGGACTGTAATAAAGAGATAAATCTGATAAATTCTAGTATATATTTACCTGATAAATTGAATGAAATTGGTCCCAGTAATGACCTTCATCAGTTTTAAAGATATCTTACGTAAAACTCTAGAAGTGGAGCTAAAATTAACACATTTTTGTCTTTCATGTGAAATTACTTTGGTTAATGGTAAATTAAGATGTGTGTTTTATTTGATTACATTTGTAGAAATTTTAATGTTGAAAAGATTCATGTAAATTACTTAAGAAAAAAACTGAATTATAGATATTGAAATTTAACTTCATTTAAATACAAAACAAATGTAATTTTGAAAAAAAATTAACTAGTCTAGTCCATAGGTTGGAAATAACAACCGATTGTTAATTTAATACTGTAGATTTACATGAAATTAATGAAATTCAGTTTAAAAACAACGTAAAAATTAGTTATTAAGTACTTAAAAAAAGTGCTCAAATTGACCCCGTATTGTTAAATACTCAATTTCGGCTTAAAATGGCCACCACGGTCCCCCGATCTCACGCAATCAGACTTTTTTCTATGGGGTTAGATGAAGTTAATTGTTCAAACGAATTAACACACAAGAAAAATTAAATATCGCATAATCGAAGCGGCAAAAACTATTAAGAATACTACTAACGTTATGAAGGGCGCTAGAAAAAAATGGATTCGTCGAGTGAAATTATGTATTAAACAAAACGGGGGCCACTTTGAGCATCTTTTCTACGAAGCCAAGTTTAGCGTCAGTAAGTGATTTTCCGTATTTTTATGTTCTACATAGGTTGAATTTTATTTTGCCTTATTCACTCATGATTAGAATAATGTTATGTATGTTTTCATTTGACATCGTTTACTCACAGGTATGATTAAACTTGGGTTACATATTAATTTATTTACATGGGCAAGAGAACGTGGTGTGTATGCTTCACGGCAAATTTTTAAATTTAATTTCGTTTCTATCTGTTATGTCTTTAGGAAGCAGGTTATGTATAATATGGGAACAAAGTGAGTAAAATGTCGTTAAAAAAGCGCGATTTTCAATTTGTTTTTGGAAGGAGTAGATGTCTGCTTTTTGGGACATAGACCTGCTTAAGAGGTTTACTTTCTACGTTTGATTAACTCTTGAGTAACTTTCTCAAGATATCCTTCCTGTAGTGTTGTTTAATACTGCAACAGAAAAAGAAGTCAACGTGCAGCTTGTGATAAAATAAAGACTACAAGAATATTGTAGTGTCATTACTAATAAATAAAAATTTGGTAATTTATAAAAAAAATTTAAGAAAAAACAAATCTTTTCGTAGAGTTTATATAGTTACTATTCCTATTATCACCGGATGGCGACATTAAGTGGCGAATTAAAACCTTTACTTTTTCGTGGGCCTGAAAAGGGCCGTTTAAACGGTGGTCGTCTTGGCGAAGCGTCGGTCGTAGTCGTCGTGGCGGTCGGGGAGCTTGGCGACCCGGCGTGTCGTCGTCCAGCGGAGACGTCATCTTCTTCCCTCGCAGTAGTGCGTCGATATCTGCTTCGTCGGATCCGGTGGGCGTAAGGCTCGGTCGAGGGACCACTGTGGGCATCGCTCGCGGCAGCGGGCGATGACGGTCCCGGTCGACGGCTTACAGTGTCGGGTCGGCGAGTGGAAGCATCATCTTCTCTCTTGCGGGGTCGTCGATGAGTCTTCGTTAGAGTCCGTTAGCCGTTTGCCGATGGCGGACGTTTTGTCTGCTGTCTATGCGTGGAATCTAATCTCCTGTGTGAATTGAAGAGCTTGTTGGATGGAGGTGCTACGTAACAAAAATTTAGTTTAGTGGAAATTGCTATAAAAGTACAAAGGCCCTTCACGAAAATTTTGTCTTATGCAATTAAAAGTTCTTAAAATTTTACTTTTCATTGTCATTTTTTTATTAAATTTATTGAGTATCGATTACGATAGTCATATAACACCTTACAACGTTTATTCTTACGCATACAACACTTTCATCAACTAAAAGTCTTTATTGTACACTGTATCATTTATAAATGGATTAACAGTAATTTAATAATACAAAATACTCGTAAAGATCTTTATAAGAGACATTTTTAAAGGAACACACAATGCATATTAATTAAAGATAGGTGTTCATTCTAAATTTATCTTTTATTACTCTAAAAAGATACCTACCAGGTTGTAGAGAATTCTGGTAGGTGTCAAATGATCTTAACATCTTAATCCTGTATAAACCTTAAAATTAAGCTTTACATAGTCCATTCATCCCCTAGTATTTCTGTAAACTGTAGATATACAGTGCTCTATGTCATCTACGTAACTAAGTATGCACTTAACACCTTCAGCAATCACAAAAAATCCATTTTTGAAAAAATGTTACATGCACCTTCATCCACTCAGCTCTTCAATTGCTAATCTAATTCATAACCTGTGTAGATTCTAATCTCCTCGGGCTCAGTGGAGCGATCTTTATATAGTCGCCGTGAGCGCTGTGGTAGAGGGCGGTTATTTCTCTCGACCTTGGCGACAAAGAACTCTGTCGGTACGCCGCCACAAGCCTACCGCCCCTTTCGAAACTACTGGCGGTTCCATCTGTCGCTTAGTCACAAGCTTCGATATCCGGCACCAAAGTACCTAATTAAAGGGGACAACGGTGACACTATTGTTATTTTTTAAATCAAATTATATACCAATAGAATGTGAATTAAATATTGATAATTCAACTAAACAAAGTCATTTTTATTAATAAAACGACACTTTTTAAAAACAATCTTTCTTAAAAACAATACTGATACACTTAACGAATTAAAGGCGAACATTAAACTTCAGATATTTAACATGATGAACAAACATTACTAGAAGTGGCTACAAATATTACAAAACATGTACAAACCTACATTCGGGTCACAGGAAACTATTTTCAGTATCTATTATAAAGTGATTAATGGTGATTAACATTGTAAATTGGATATTATTACATGAAATTAGATTAAAAATATTTCATTAATTTAATATTTTTGTGCTATATTTATGTCCATTTAAAACTAGTTTCGTTTTTTTAAACACCTGTTATTTGACTGTGGTATTAAGTAATATGCGATTGTCTAATTAATACACTGCCCCAAGGCTTCAGTCACTATTTTTCGTCAATTTGACTGAAATGTTCGGTGTGGCCAACAAGCTCACACTTTACTTATTATTGGTGGCAATTTTTAAATTGTTATCTATCATATTCCTTTGTCCGTCCGTCCGTCCGTTCGTCTCACCTAAATGTCAGAAACTACAAAAGATAGCAACAAACTGTTTTCGGATTCGTAATCTACACAAAAATTTAGTGGGCCTAAGTTAAATTTGAATTTTCAGTCTTGACCGCAAGTGTTCCAAAACGGAAATTAAGAAATTAAAGTAGGAATTTGGAAACAAAAAGAGTGTCATTTGATTAAACTTAAAGAGTAGATATAGAAATCATTGGGATTGAAGGTGCGGTTTTGACCCGAAGTCAAGAAATGAAAGTCGGAATTTAGAAATAAAAATAGGGGTCTTTTGTCTTATTCCCCGCCAGCATGTATTTTTTACATTTTGTGGATATTTCGTATGTAATCTTATAGTATTTTGAACGATAACAACGGGAAAAATAGTTTTAAAAATTCTACGTTAATATTTTATTTAATTTACCCCAGGAAGTTGTTGTTTAGGTCATCAGCCAAAAAGCTGGTTTGAACCTGTAGAGGTTTTACTAAGTAAAACGAGGAGTGAGGTGGTTTACCATTGCCTTCCTCACTGAGTGGAAAAGTACGCTTATCAGCATGCCGGGCCCTCTAAAAAGCACATATTTTCCGCTCTGTAAATGACACCTTCACTTCATTCACCACTGGGTCTGGCTGTATAATGAACTTCATTACTTTCAGAGGAGATAACTCTGATTAGTGTCTTTTGCACCTCTACCTCTTCTGTTCTTAAATGATTCAGTCATTTAATTGGCTGAACATGCGAAAAGAAAAAGAACTATTTATTTTAGCCCCCAGGAAGTATGACTTAATTAATTGGCAACTCACCACTTATTGTTTCTACTACACATTAGTGTTGCCAGTGGGTAAAACGCCCCAATATCCGAATTTCATTGTGGTATATTCTTTACACCAACAGTATTATTACCTTACCAGTATTATTAATTAACCAAAAAACTTTTTCTAGGGGTAATCTACTACCTTCGACCCATGCACCTACTCTTAATCCCTCTTCAACTTGACACGCGCGGCTGTAACAACGCCATCAATCGTTTTTATTTGCAAGCGACATTCATATCATAACTATTTCTAAAGACGCGCTGCTTGTGCAGAATATTTCGTTCTTGCAAAGTATTCTGAAGCCTTTACTTAAAAATTAACAGTTCTAACTAAATCAAACAAATTCATTGTCATTGTACCAATAGCAGTTTCTTACCGTACGGTGAGGAACAACAATAACAGAATACTAACCTATTTTGCATTCTGGTTTAATTTATGTAATTTAATATTTTATATTACAGAGTAAAATACATTAAAACAGGTTTCTACAATTGAGTAGAACAATTAAGCTGAGATAAAATCAGACACTGAAATTCAGTAGTTCTACTGTGGTAGGGGAACAAGAGAAAATACCCAAATATAGTGTTATTCCATTCCTCTTAAAGAGTAGATACAGAAAACACTAATGGTTTTTGCCATAAGTCAAATGTAAGCCTTTTTCAAAATTGCTACTAGCCATAAGACACATCGTCTCACGAAATGCATTTTTAATGATATTTTTTCTATAATTTGAAAGTTAATCACTTGCTGTAAAGGTTTAATTATGTTAATGATAAGAAATCTTTAGATTTTGTGCAGTATTTATTAATGTTAAGCGGGAAAAATACTCGTAATAAAAATTTTAACTCAAAGATGTACGTGTTTGATATTTGGCTTATTTTGAATTCAAATGTTGCCGCGTTCCCGTGTCCTTGATTTATTTCAATTCTCATCCTCTTCTACCCTACAACTGTTTGTTTGTTCGTTATGACATGGGAACCGTTTTATACTGTCAAAGGTTAACAAGTGTGTTGTGAACTTCAATTGTTATCGTCGTTACTTTTATGCGAGTGTACAATTTCCACTATGCTTACAAATTTAGTGGTGATTCTCCAGCAGTATCCGTCATTTTTATTCGTAAGTTATTTAGACGTTTAATCGAAAGGTCATATTTAACGGTACGAATTCGTACAACTGATTGAAGAAATCAAAGTCGGAATTTGGAAACAATAATAGTGTCTTTCGACTTCTCTTAAGGTGAGATTGTACGATGGTTTTGACTGAAAATTTTGATTTTCGGTTTTTTCTGTTTTGCAATACTTCAGACCTAGATCTACCAGAAAAACATTAAATTACGTAAAAAATTATTTTAATGAAAAAATTAAGTATTTAGCAGGTTTACCCAGAAAAATTATCAATTTACCAAGAACGAATATTTTTCGTAATTTTATACTTCTCGTTTTAGTGTAAAGGTAATTTCAGGTTTTTAAAATATCTGCATTACTGTTTTTAATACTCTCAAAACTGTTGGCTTTCTACCCAACTGTTGATGGGAAATTTACGTGTTTGTGTACATTTTGTTTTTGTTTGTGCCTTTTTGTTTTTTGTCTGGTCATGGAAATTTAGATTTTTAACATTTAAGTACATTTTTTTCGGAAACCATTAAACCTACCATGTAGAAATTTTTACTAGTTATTCTTCTTGTACATGGACATACACTGGCATTTTTATGACTTCCTCAGATGCTCCTAAAATTAGTTATATGCAAAAACACGTAGAAAGAAATTTGTAAAAATTCTATGTAATTCGTTATTTTGTTTTTCATTTTAAGGTCCTACATTGAAAAAATATCTGTAGGTAGAGATACCCAACATCTATAAGTGTGTAAAGATTCATTTTCTTATCTTTAACCAATCCTATGAAAAATGTACCTAAAATTGCAAATTTAACATTGGCGGGATACAAAGTGCAGTCCCCCTTAAAGAGTGAATATAGACATCATTGGGTTCGAAGTTCCAGTTTCGACCGGAAGTGGCCAAAAACCGGAAGTCAATAAACCAAAGTCAGTAACTACAAGAGATAGCAACAAACAGTTTTCGGATTTGTAAACACAGAAAAAGTTAGTGGCCCTGAATTGAGTTTGAAGTTCCGGTTTTGATCGGAAACGGCCAAAATCGAAAGAAATATATCAAATTTGAAATCTGGAAATAAAAAATAGTGTCATTAAATTCCTCTTAAAGAGTAGATACAGAAATGACAAATGGTTTTTGCCATAGGTCAAAAGTAAGCCTTTTTAGAAATTGCGTCCAGCCATGAGACTCGTCTACTCATTAAAGGATTTTTTGAACTGTGTTATCATGAATGACAATTGAAGAGCTTAGTGAATGAAGGAGCTATGTAACATTTTTTCAAAAACTTAAAAAACTTAACTTTCGTGATTGATGAAGATTTAAACTGTCTCTACAGTTTAAGGAACTACTAAAGGATAAGTGGTAGTGGTATACGATTGTAGCCTACTGTTTAATTTAGTGTTGTGTAATGTTTTAAAGTGTCAATCAAGATTACCTTGACGCCTTCCACCAGAATGAACTTCAGTCTTAGAGACACATTTTTGGAAGAATAACAGTTAACTGTGGTATTATATAATTTTCTTCAGCAATAAACGGAGTTATTTGGTATTTTTTTGACAAAATTCTGTTATGAAATATTTTGTCTTCTATTTTTAAAATACCGTTTTCCATCCTCAGAGAATGTAGTGTACGATACAGATTTTTAAAGGACAAAGGTCTCACATGCATAAGAAAAATATGAGAAAAGTGGTAGTACTGAAGAGTAATGTTCAAAGAAAATTTTAATTGCATAAAGAAATAGAAAATATGTAGTTGTTACTAAACTGAAATAAATTAGGTAATTCATAAAAAAATGGGAGCTTAGAACTTTGATTTCATTATTCTCAAAACTAATTTTTGTTGAATAACACCTTCTTCCACTAACCTCTTCAATTATAAAAGATTTTGTTGCTTCGTTATTGTCTTGTGTATCTATGAAATTTTATAAATTATCGTGGTTTTTCTGATTTTGTATTACTACGAGAAAATTTTGATTGATGAAGATTTAAACTGTCTCTACAGTTTAAGGAACTACTAAAGGATAAGTGGTAGTGGTATACGATTGTAGCCTACTGTTTAATTTAGTGTTGTGTAATGTTTTAAAGTGTCAATCAAGATTACCTTGACGCCTTCCACCAGAATGAACTTCAGTCTTAGAGACACATTTTTGGAAGAATAACAGTTAACTGTGGTATTATATAATTTTCTTCAGCAATAAACGGTACATTATTATAAATGGGACAATTTTGTTAATTGGCTTAATAAAGAGGTATAAGCCTATAAACGAATCCAAAGCAAACCTATTCGAACATTATAACTCGTACATTATTTCTTCCTGTTTCAATCAACTTGGGACTACGATATTCTTGACCCTTTTGCTCCTTTAATTTTCTTGTTTGAGTTGTTATTAAGAACTTGAGTTTTCTTTCTCCCCATTTTTCTTAATTAATTTTGGTGATGCTTTCTTTCATTCATCGCTACACTTTTAATATGTTTTTTCTCTTAATTTTTCCTCTGAAAACCCCTTACGGCATTCAATTGTTCTTCTAAATTTATTTTTATCATCTAATGCATCTTTATGTTTAATATCATGGAGTCTTTTTCTCTTTCTCTAAACTATCGTGGTTTGTTTTTCTATTCTCTTAGCTTTCAAATATTTGTTTCGTAATTATTTCTTGGTTGATCGTTCTCAGATGTCTGTAAAATTTAATTATTTTCTTTATTTTATTTCATCGAATAGGTTTGCTTTGGATTCGTTTATAGGCTTATACCTCTTTATTAAGCCAATTAACAAAATTGTCCCATTTTTAATAAAAAATTAAATAAGATTAATTATTATTTTTGTGTAATTTTGATTACTTTCATTTTATTTTTCCCGTCCGTGTGGTGTAGTAATTAGCGTAATTGGCTTCTGTGTCAGAAGTCCAGAAGTTACAAAAAAATCTATGGAAAGAATTTGGTATAAAACACTCAAACGACTTTCTCTTGCCAATGGAAATAATGAAATATATAACCTATGGTTCATAGAGCACAGCCTCAAAATTTTGAGCAAATATGCCCTATTTTGTAGAAATTAACAAATGTAAAAAGATCGTAGGAGCCGTTCTTGAGAAAATGCCAAAAAGTAAAAAATTTACGAATAAACTACTTCTTTCAACAGACCGATTTTGATGAAAATGTTCGTGTCACATCTCCTAGTATACCTAACATAAGTTCCAAGTTTCAATTCTGTACGATATTCCATTTTTGAGATATTTTATTCACACATATAGACAAACACAATATCAGTTGCCCGTAAAACAAAAAATAATGAGGTGTAAATTTTTTTGGGAAATTAATATTATTTCGAAGTTTTAACACTTAGTCTACTTCTCCAAACTTTTGGCCGGACCGACAGAATTCTATTAACGGAATTTTTTGACGGAAAGGTTTCTTGTCGTTTGTTTACGCACGGCATGAATCGGATGTATAAAAAGCCTTTAACATACACTACACGTACACATGCAAAATGAACATGCGTACACACGCACTCTATCTAAAGTGGTGAGATCGAGTGAGAAGGAGGCCCTCTATTGATTCCTCAATGACGTTCAATGTCCTGCTATTAGATTTTAACGAACCGTCCATTTTGTTTCGTTATTACACCTTTTATGTGACTGATTTTATTTATTTCAATGAAATTTCCAAAAATAATATCAAGCACTTATTTAGAATGTTAAATTAATAAATTTTTCCAAAAAAGTAAAATAAAATAAAAATTTTATCATTTATGATTTTTTTAATTTTTACCATGTAGACACTAAATTATTGTGATTAAGTAGTGAAATTTGATTCATCAGCTTCATTGGTAAATAATTTGGTCAGCAAACCGCACTAACTTTCTTGCTGATTTGATGCTGTATCAACAACAAAATATAACAATCTAATTATCTAACAAGCTTTCTTATAATGAAGTGCAATAATCCTGTATTATTATACGACAGCTTGGCGTATCTATGTTTGTATGTCCAACTTATCTCAAAAATGGCTTCAACGATTTTGCTGAAAATTCATATACAGGGGTTTTCAAAGTCTACTAATCGATTGCATTAGGTCTCATAATTGAAAAAACTGGATAACTCGGTAAATTAAGAAATATAATTAGAATAATAATTAAACATACAAGGAAAGGATTTCATATGAATAAGTCAGTCAGTTATTATAAACGGTATTTGAAAAATGTAAAGGCTACGTCAGAACTCCTTCAATGGCTTATCTATTATCAACCCATTGTATTATCATTACCCACTATTACCGTCGACCAATTATATTATACGGAAAACACTTCTTTTTACCCAAGTCATACAAGAAATTTTTTGTGGAAAGAAGTATTCTTCCCTGCTAAGAAAAAAGGCTGTAACTGCAAATTTCTTGATTTCAAGTTTTATATGTTGTATTCTTATATTTTGGACCACGAGGAATACAGTGAAGTAATTAAAAAAAACGTATCTACAACGGTTACTTAGATATCGAGGTATTGAGAGGCAGTATCTTCATGTTTTTGCCAGGCTTACAGATAATAAGGGAAAATGTAGTGTCTGCACCGTAGAAACTGCATCCTTTGTTAAGCAGTGAACGGTTTGTAATTAACAAAATTCAGCACATTCATTAATTACTTGGCTGGACAATTAAGTCAGTAGTTATTTTCGACGTAATAACCAGAAACGTATAACGGTGAAGTATGGTAGGAACACATTTAAGATAGGAAACAGTGAATAAATGCCATAACTAATAAGTATATATATATTTTTAAGAGTACTTTTTTTATTGTAACAGTTCACGAGCAGAAGGCATTGTTCATACACTTGCAACAGGAAACATTCACAACGTGGCAACATCAGCTTGTCAGTGTGGTTTTTATAGCATTGAAGAAAACGGCTTATTTCACAGATAAAACACTTTGAAAACATCGGCATATACAAAAGGTAAATCACACACAGTACAAACAATAATATACACAACATCAGTCAGTCATTTTGCGGGAATCGGCAAGGATTACATCGGATGAAACAACGGCGTTGGTTAAGGCCCAGCGGCCATGATCAGAACAGAACAGCAAGTATACAGAAGAAGGCGGACATGATTGGTGACGTATTAGAAAACAGGTTGTGCAAAGAGGATAATAGCGCCAACAGATACGGCGCGCGAACAGAAGGCGCAGAATACAAATTTAAACGGATGTAGTATTTAACATCCTTTCTTAGTAAGCTACAGATACTGCTTTGTTACAAAGTAGAATTTAACACTGAATTCATTTACTGCTGTGTATATCATTGTCGATTAGTCATAAACCTTCATCGGTTTTAAAAGTTTAAAGTTACACCACCTTAAATATTGACCTGTGGACAAATTCTTGAATATGGATTTAAAAAATAATAATAGAAAAGTATTGGGTGCCATCTCTAGTTGTAGAGCATGAGCAAATTAAATAAATAAAACTATGTGTCTCTGCATTCAACTAAAACATTGAATGCGTCAATTATTAACAAACTTGTCGTTAAATTACCCTAACCTATTTTAAATATAGCCAACCTTTTTCTGCCGTGACTTTAAGAAAACACAAATCTTAAAAACCCCTTAATATAAACAGGTATACAAAATGAATTTACCTCAAACTAAATACCTCTCCTCTTTCTTTTTGTTCTCCTCGTTCTCCTGGTCACCTCATTAAATAATTTCATTTTCTTAACCAACTGTTCCAAGCTGAATTCCCAATAGAACTGATTTCGGTCTCCGATATCTGAAATCAGGAAACCTCTGGTCGACAAGCCTACCTTTCCTACCAACCCCGTTCAACCAACCAGATATGTTTACTAAGCAAAAGCTGTATCTGCTTTTTTAATTGTTGTAACTAACTTTTTTTAATTTTTGCGTATAAAAAGTTAAAAACCTTCCCTTTTTACCATATACCACAAAATCATGATGTTACATTAATATATTGCGTTTCGGCTGTCGAAAATACTTAAAGCCACTTTCCTGCATATATCAGCTTTTTGCACTTACTGCCTTCTTTCTTAGTAGAGCCGTATTACAAAACTTCACGCCGTTGATAAATTTTAACAATAAATAACAAAGACTTTGATATTGAAGATTTTCCTGACAACTTAGACAATTTTAATATTACATTTTAATACGTTTTGTTTAACTTTATAGTATTAATATGAATTTAAAAGTTAGTTAATATTATAATAGTTTAGTATATTATCATTATATAGTTTAATTTTAATTTTATATATTATTATGTTCTAATTACTTAATTATTAGATATTTTATTACTGTTATACGTTGTTATTTGTGAGTTACATTGTTCATAATTATAATTGTAGGTTCTCTATAAAAGATTTCCCTACCTATTTGGCTTCGCAAGAAAAAACAAAAATAATCATAAATACTTTTAGAAATGGCTCGTTTTTTAATTGATGAACCTCATTTTCATTAGAATTATTGAGTGGTACTTTTCGGAAAACGATCACATAATCTGCAAACGAGTAAAGCTCGGTAACCTGGTACTGTTAAATTTATTTATTCATAGGGCTTTGTTTTTTTTGGGCATAGCCAGAAATTTTGCCAAAAAATAAAAATAAAATAGTTTATTTTATTAGTAATGTTTATGTTATGTTTTTTTTGAAAAGATGAGTTTATTTAAAACTTTTTAATTTGGTAATTATAGGCCTATGTGCTCTTTTTCTTTTGGTTATATATGCATAGGGTACTGTTCTAAAGTTTACTTACAATGTTGTTTAGGTCATCAGCCGAAAGGCTAATTTGAACCTGTAGAGGTTTTACTTAGTAAAACGAGGAGTGAGGTGGTTTACCTTGCCTTCCTCACTGAATAGAAAAGTACATTTAACAGCATGCCGGGCCCTCTGAAAAGCACACATTTTCCACTCTGCAAATGACAACTTCACTTCATTCACCACAGGGTCTAGCTGTATAATGAAATTCATTACTTTCAGACAAGATAACCTCGATTAGTGTCATTTACACCTCTACCTCAACTATTCTTAAATGGTTCAGTCATTTAATTGGCTGACCATGTGATAAGAAACAGAACTATTTATTTTAGCCCTGCAACGAACAGATTGAGTGTAAATAAATTGACACTCCACCTGTCTGTTATGGGCAGAGATTAAACATGAGGCTAATTTATTTATTTTACAAACGAAAACGATAAAGTTATGGGCAGACTTACAATATTACCGTAATATTAATTACATAATAGTTGTTGTATACAGCGGCTGGCATAACATCCATTCAGTGCAATCACGGAAGGGACGCTCGAGCCGAAAATAAAAAAAATAATCTGGTGTAAAATATTCACATTAATAATTAATGTGAATATTTTACAACAGATTATTTTTAGAGAAATTATTTCTCTTGACAATGTAGATAATGGGAAATAAAACCTATGTTTAATTATGTAAAGAATGTAAATTGAAACACTTAACCTAATTAATCATGATTGAATGACGCAAAGTCAAAATCAACCTCTGTTCAACTTAAAAATGAAAAAAATCTGTAGTTTCCTATAAACTAGGCTCTGTAGAGAAAACTGCTACTAATAAAAGTTGTCGGTGTTTTTATTTTTATAACTTTGATACACTTTTGTAATGAAATGCATAGTAGGGTCGCAATCTTCAAAAAAGTCATTTTTTACCAATTTTGATGGAAAAAATGGAAGTAATTAATTCTCGCTAAACTAAGCGTTGTAGAAAAAAAATGTTTAGAATGAAAGTTATGGGTTTCTAAATATTTTACAACTTTTTATTTTATACACTTGCCCTACAATGCATATTAAGGCCGCAATCTTTAAAAACCCATATGTTTTCTACGACGGCACAGTCCCTCGAAGGGTTTCAGCAGAATTAGCGGTTACACTTTCTTGTAGAACATTAACAATGTAATAACTGAGACGATTTTTTAAAAAAATATTGTAGTAGCCGTTTTTGAGAAAATTGCAAAAAGTAAAAACCACATGAATAAAGTAGTACGTCCGGTTAACTGATTTTGATGAAAGTGTTCATGTCAGGTTGTCTTGTCGTTTCTAATAGGATCAAAGTTTCAACTTCATACGCTATTCCGTTCTTGAGATGTTATGTTTACAAACACACGCGCGCGCGCACATTAATGAAACCAATGACTTAATTCCAAATGTACCAATAAATTTGAATCAACTTTGCCCATGCCTATCAGTAAAGTTTGTGGGTTCAGGGGGGCTGAAAACGTGTATTTCCGGTGAAAACTCGACTTCGAAAAATCGGTAGTAAATCGATACCTTTTTTCTTAGGCTATATTCATAAAATTTGTTGTTAAGTTCATCACCTAAAAGGCTGGATTGAACCTTTAGAGGCTTTACTAAGTAAAACGAGGAGTGAGGT
Source organism: Catonia carolina (assembly GCA_035578175.1). Taxonomy (NCBI): domain Eukaryota; kingdom Metazoa; phylum Arthropoda; class Insecta; order Hemiptera; family Achilidae; genus Catonia; species Catonia carolina. Next base: position 1,197,359 of record JAQMRL010000001.1, read on the forward strand.
GGTTTCCCTTGCCTTCCTCATCGAGTGGAAAAGTATGCTTAACATCATACCAGGCTCTCCGAGAAACATCTACTTTCCACCCTGTAAATGACACCTTCACTTCATTCACCACAGGGTCGAGCTGTATTTTATAGCTAGACCCTAAAATTCATTACGCTCAGAGGAGGTAACTCTTACTAGTTTCTTTCACACCTCTGCCTCTTCTGATCTTAAATGCTTCAGTAATTTAATTGGCTGACCGTGTGATAAGAAAAAGAACTATTGTTTGTAGCCCTGGAACTAGTAGATCGAGTGCAAATAATTTAACACTCCACCTGACACTTATTGGCAGATATATTTATATGAGGCAAGAGAAAGTAAAAATAGGTTTATGAATTCTGAAAGCATTTCCTAAAAAAATAACGCGTGTTGTAATACCTGGATTGGCGGGAAATGAAAAATATATTATTTCATGCAGTTACCAAGAATAGCAATTGCGTTCACGCACAGTGCGGGTGCAGTTGTTAGTAAACAGTATTCTGATTATTGTTTATTATTCTGTGAGATGTAGGCGAAAACCGGCTGGAGATTAAATGTCTACTCCATAAATATATCTGTACCTCTCTCATGCTTCCAAATAAATCAGCGCTTTAAATTGTTTTTTTCTTGAATCAATTTTATTCTACTTTTATCTCAGTACTTTTAGTAGGGTTTCCTTTCCCCGGATGTTGTGCGTATCTCACGTTTTCAGTAATCTCTTCTTTGTATTCTGGTTTACGTCGTACGCGTATTCATTCGTTCATTCTCTGTTGTAGAAAACATCCGTCCGTCCAATCTCTTGAACTGCTAAGGGCTTTCCTTTCAATAATAACCTGTAGTTTATTTTCAGCAATACTGGAAAAATATTTGTTGTGATTTTATGAAAGTAAAAGTTGTTTTTATTTAAATTACGGATTTATTATTTAATATTTTTCCTGATATATTTTATGAATTTTGTGTATGGTCTAGTAAAAAGAAAAATGTATTGTAACACCTATGACTAAGTTCGTTCGGCATCTGGATATAATAAATAACAAAAATACTTTTTTAAACTTATAAAATTTATTTATTTATTGACAAAGTTAATAATTACAGTTGTTTATTAAAGTTATTCTATTAACATATGTAGTTAGATTACTTTAATTAAATTAGTTGTAAAATTTAAACTTGACTATAAGTAATAAAATGCCAGTTAACTAAAAACTAACGATTTACCCGTCATGTTAATTTTCACAAAACATTATTGATGTAAGACGTTAATTTTACAGAAAACGAGTTCCCATAGGCAGAAATTAGAATTATTGAAAAGATTCCTATGTAGGTATTATTCTTGCAAAAGTTTTTTTGTCAAATGCATTATTCTCCCATTATCGTTTCTTTACACAAATGAAATTTTAAACTTTATAATAAAGGAACAGAGTGTTATTTACGAAAAATAAGTAAAACTTTAATTATTATGAAACTTGCCACAGTGATGACTACAGAGTTGAATAATATAGAACTTTAAAGTTCTCAAAAGGAAATCATTACAATTCTATTCGGTTTTTCAACTAATTACTAACTGCGTTATACTCTTTTATTTGCAAAAATTTTATCGGGTAACAAAAGGGGTTTTAATGAAGCTTGTGATCTGTTATGATTAATAGTTTTTAAATTATCTTACAAAAAGTGTTTCTCAAATGAAATCTGAGTAAAATTTAAACTTAAATAACCCGCCGATCGAAATGTAAATTACAAACTAAAAATCAATAAAACAAAGTAACGTCTTTATTACAATTGAATTAATATTTTAATGGATAATTATATTTCAGCATTAGTTTCAGTTATACTATTTTGTACTTTAGGGTGTTGTTGTTGTTTAGGTCAACAGCCGAAAGGCTGGTTTGAACCTCTAGAGGTTTTACTAAGTAAAAACGAGGAGTAAGGTGGTTTACCATTGCCTTCCTCACTGAGTTGAAAGAGTATGCTTATCAGCATGACCCTCCGAAAAGCACTCACTTTCCACCCTGCAAATGACACCTTCACTTCATTCACCACAGGGTCTGGCTGCATAGTGAAATTAATTAATCTCAGAGGAGATAACTCTGACTAGTGTCTTTTACACCTCTACCTCTTCTGTTCTTAAATAGTTCAGTCATATAAGTGGCTGACTACGTGATAAGAAACAGAACTATTTTTTTTAGCCCTGGACCAAACAGATAGAGTGCAATTAAAATAACACTCCACCTGCCCGTTTTGGGCATACTTTAGGGTAGTTTGTTGAACAAACTTGGTCGTAAGTGCTGCATTGGATTTCATCGTAATCTGCAATTTTCGTAATTACGAAAAATTCTAAAAATGTATACCGCTTCCTTGGTTAGTTAAATTATTCCGGTTGTCTACCAGAAGTAATAAGTGAAGTTACGAACGGATTTAACTGTACTAACGAGCTTAAGTTTTTAAGTAGAATTGCCACCACTCTTATTAACCACGTAAAAATGCTGATTCGTATAATAATTTTTTTTCTTAAATCTGTGTTTCGTGAACTTTTCAAAAAGTGTAGTAGTTTTGTGACTTTTTACTTTCTCTTGCCTATATGAATATATAGGAAGGAAAGTATTGTTTTCATGTCGATTTTTCGAAATCGAGTTTTCACCGGATCTATACGTTTTCAGACCCCCTGAACCCAAAAAACATGTTTTTAGCGATTGGTCTGTGTGTGTGTCTGTGTGTCTGTGTGTGTGTCTGTGTGTCTGTGTGTCTGTGTGTGTGTGTGTGTGTGTGTGAACAGAATATCTCAAGAACGGAACATCGTACGAACTTGAAACTTGAAACTTAAGTTACATACCACTACCGGACGCGACACGAACATTTTCATCAAAATCGGTCAACCGGAAGTAGTAGTTTATTCGTGTCATTTTTCACTTTTTTGCGATTTTCTCAAAAACTGGTCCTACGATTTTTTTTAAAATCGCCTATTTTACTCAATTTTTTATTCTCTACAAGATAGGGTAGGCGCCATGTTTGCTGAAATTCTCGGTGAGGCTGTTTTCACGTAAAAACGTTGTTTTTTTAAGATTACGGCTTTAATATAAATTTTAGCGCAAAAACTTATATAATAAAAGTTGTAGAGAATTTAAAAACCTACAACTTTTGCTTCAAACATTTTTTTGTATAACGCTTAGTTTAGCGGTAATTTGCGATTTTCTGTTTTTTTTTCTCACGAAAACGTGAGAAAAATCGATTTTTTTAACATTTCGGTCTTAGTATGCATTTTACGACAAAAGTGTATATAATAAATTTTATAGGAAATTAAAAGATTACACATTTTATTTAGAGCATTTTTCTCTACAGAGCCTAGTTTAGCGTGAAAGCGTGATTTTCCGTATTTTTAAGCCAAACTGAGTTCGATTGTCATTTTGCGTCATTCACTCGTGATTAAAATAAAGTTATGTTTCTGTGGTTAGTTTTTGTTTATTTCTAATATTTTATTAATAATGTTAGGTTTATTATTAATTATTTGCATTGGCAAGAGAAAGTTGTGTGAGTGTTTCACACCAGATTTTTTATTTTAAAATGTTTTCTTCAAAAGTTATTTTTTGACAAAATATATGAATTTACTTATTTTACAACATTTTTACATTAAAACTGTTTTGCAAGTATTTCTTTGATTCTTAAATTTTTTGATATTAGATATTTTTGTTCAGATGAACTGAATAATATATTGTGACACTTATTGCTAAGGTCCGTTTCGGGATCTAGGTAATTAAATAATTATTACACTAAGGTTTACAATTACAAATATTTATTTCACTAAAAGATTACAAAATAAATAATTAAACTAATTATAATTAAGTAATACAATAAATGATTTAATAATTCACTTAAAATAGATAATAAACAATAAATAACTTACAATCACTTTTATAGATTACACATATAAAATGGAACTGAATACACAAAACTGATCTTAATACACTTACACAAAGACTTTACACAATACGCACACAACAAAGGCAGTATAACAATTTTGAATTACTACAATACTCGGATACGTAACCTGTAAATACGCACACCGATAATCGCTCGACAAAGATCACACGAATACTGACTGGACCACGCTCGGCGTCTCTTTATATACCTTTTTACAAAGATAGTTCGAGAAGAGAATAGAACAACATGCAAAAATAAAGTACAAAAAAATAACTTTTTATTAATGAGTGCTAGAAAAATCCGTTGTAAACAGGTCAACAATAGGTCTTTTGTAAATAGAAAACGTAAACAACCTGCCTCCCTCATAATAGCTGTACACAATACCTGAACTTTTATAATAGGCGTACTACACGATAGTTATTACAACTTCTATGAATAGACATACCTTTATGGTTACAACTGTCATTTATTACTTTCTCTTGCCTATATGAATATACAGGGTGATTCATGAAGTTCTCCCCCCACTTCTACAGCACATTGTACTAGTAAAAATAATGAAAAAATGTTATTTAAACATAGGTCCGAAAACGCTTCGTTAGCGAGTTACAGCTAGCGAAAGTTTCGCCTGGATTTCAGTTCACCAGGTGAAATGAGGTCTTCCTGGAATTGTGGTAAGGTAGATTAAGGGGCAAATTCAATCAATTCTTATGGTTTTTGATCTGATAAATTGAATAAAACAGGTCCCAGATCTGTAAGTTAAATAGTTTTTAAGAAAACCAGTGTCAAATGCAAAAAATGGAGTAAAAAACTTATTTTTTCATCTTTGGGCAAGGATAACTGTGTTATTTCACCAAGAAACAGTTAAAATTTTTCAATAAAACATGTAGAAAATTTTATTCTGAACAAACCGGTGTAAATTAAGTACACTGAAAGCGAATAGATGTTTGATTAAATGAGTTTTTATTCATAAGAGTACAAAGTAAAATTAACCGGAAAAACTAAAATGAAAAAATGTGTTTTTTTCACTCCATTTTTTTGCATTTGACACTGGTTTTCTCAAAAACTATTCGCTTTCTGTGTACTTTATTTACACCGGTTTGTTCAGAATAAAATTTTCTACATTTTTTATTGAAAATTTTTAACTGTTTCTTGGTGAAATAACAAAGTTATTCTTGCCCAAAGATGAAAAAATGTGATTTTCACTCCATTTTTTGCATTTGACACTGGTTTTCTCAAAAACTATTTAACTTACAGTTCTGGGACCTGTTTTATTCAATTTATCAGATCAAAAACCATAAGAAATGATTGAATTCGCCCCTTAATCTACCTTACCACAATTCCAGGAAGACCTCATTTCACCTGGTGAACTGAAATCCAGGCGAAACTTTCGCTAGCTGTAACTCGCTAACGAAGCGTTTTCGGACCTATGTTTATATAACATTTTTTCATTATTTTTACTAGTACAATGTGCTGTAGAAGTGGGGGGAGAACTTCATGAATCACCCTGTATAGGAAGGAAAGTATTGTTTTCATGTCGATTTTAAGAAATCGGGTTTTCACCGGTTCTATACGTTTTCAGACCCCCTGAACCCAAAAAAACATGTTTTTAGCGATTGGTCTGTGTGTGTGTGTGTGTGTGTGTGTGTGTGTGTGTGCGTGCGTGTGTGTGTGTGTGTGTGTGTGTGTGTGTGAACAGAATATCTCAAGAACGGAACATCGTACGAACTTGAAACTTGAAACTTAAGTTATGTACCACTACCGGACTCGACACGAACATTTTCATCAAAATCGGTCAACCGGAAGTGGTAGTTTATTAGTGTAATTTTTCAGTTTTTTGCGATTTTCTCAAAAACTGGTCCTACGATTTTTTTTAAAATCGCCTGGTTTACTCAATTTTTTATTCTCTACAAGATAGGGTAGGCGTCATATTTGCTGAAATTCTGGGTGAGGCTGTTGTCACGTAAAAACGTTGTTTTTTTAAGATTACAGCTTTAATATGCATTTTAGCGCAAAACTTTATATAATAAAAGTTGTAGAGAATTTAAAATTCTACAACCTTTATTTCAAACAATTTTTTGTATAACGCTTAGTTTAGCGGTAGTTTGCGATTTTCTGTTTTTTTTCTCACGAAAATGTGTGAAAAATTGATTTTTTTAAGATTTCGGCCTTAGTATGCATTTTACGACAAAAGTGTATATAATAAATTTTATAGGAAATTAAAAGATTACACATTTTATTTAGAGCATTTTTCTCTACAGAGCCTAGTTTAGAGAGAAAGAGTGATTTTCCGTATTTCTAAGCCAAACTGAGGTTGATTTTCATTTTGCATCATTCACTCATGATTAAAATAAGGTTATGTTTTTGAGGTTAGTTTTTTGTTTATTTCTAATATTTTATTAATAATGTTAGGTTTATTGTTAATTATTTGTATTGGCAAGATAAAGTTGTGTGAGTGTTTCACACCAGATTTTTGTTGCTATTGTGTTGTTATTTTTGTCTTTCTCTTATTCCTTTACTATTTTTATGAATGAAATTCTGGAACCTTCGCGAACCATCTGGTCGTTTCTGTCACAATATTATGACATGTTGGGATACACGGTAACTCTAACTATCCCTCGAACTATCTTAACAAGCTATACTCGGTTCATCGTAAGAAAGGTAAATCGAGTAAACAAACAGCGGTTACCGAATGAGCTGCTAAAGCGGTGACTCAGAAAAAATGCAACACTTTTAATGAAAACATTACAATGCTAACTAATACATGCTCTTGACCATACCCAGAATTCAACGATAAATAGAATTTAAAAAAAAACAAAAATACTAAAACACTAAATTCTGAATTGAAAATAAATTATAATGCAAGTAAGAACGATGCGAGACAATATGATGTCAAAAGCGAATTGGTAGCATATAAAGATGGCATATTCTTTGTCAAAAATGTGGAGAGAGATTTATGGGTTTGGATTAGTCATCGTCAAATACAATTGTGAAATAACGAGTGACTAACTAATATTAGATGACTAATCATTAGAATAAAAATGTTTCCTTTTAAAGTTATCTTGTTTCGTATTACAAGATCAGAGGTAATACATATAATTTTGTAACCACATTTATTTACAAAAAACATCTGGTGTGAAACACTCACGCAACTTTCTCTTGCCAATTCAAATAATGACCAATACAACCTAACATTAGAAATAAACAAAAACTAATCTCAATAAACATAACCTTACTTGAATCATGAGTGAAAGACGGAAAATGAAAATCGACCTGTTTGGCTTAAAAATACGGATAATCACTCTTTCACGCTAAACTAGGCTCTGTAGAGAAAAATGCTTTTAATAAAAGTTGTAGATCTTTTAATTTTCTATAAATTTGATTAAAAAACCTTTTGTCGTAAAATGCATACTAAGGCCGAAATCTTAAAAAAATCGATTTTTCATACGTTTTCGTGAGAAAAAATAGAAAATCGCTAATTACCGCTAAACTAAGCGTTATACAAAAAAATGTTAAATAAAAGTCGTAAATTTTTTAATTCTCTACAACTTTTATTACATACATTTTTGCGCTGAAATGCATATTAAAGCCGTAATCTTAAAAAAACAAATTTTTTACGTAAAAACAGCCTGACCCAGAATTTCAGCAAACATGGCGCCTACCCGATATTGTAGAGCATAAAAAATTTAGTAAACCAGGCGATTTAAAAAAAATCGTAGGATCAGTTTTTGAGAAAATCGCAAAAAAGTAAAAAATTACACGAATAAACTACTACTTCCGGTTTACCGTGTAACATCTGATTTCAGATTGTTACTTATTTTAGGGTTTTGTTGGCGTAGTTTATGGCTTTGGTTTCCTTTATTACTCGTATCTGCGGGCGACGTTTATTAACTTGCCGTACGGTGGCGCGCTCTACTTTTCTAGGAACTGCGTTTGCCCCTCGTGATGAGCTGCCTCCATGAGCTTGTCTGGCCACACTCTCTGACGTTGTTTCACCGTGTAAAGTGCAGTAGTCATGTAGTAATTTTACTTGAATTTTATTATTTTTAATACTTTTGGATAAAGTATTTCTTCCGCCCATTGATTGAAATGGTAAGCTAATTTTCATTTCTTAGTATTCCAAGAGTTGAGAATTTTGTTACGAGCTGTTTAAAATCATGTTTTGTAAAAGTAAGCTACGCTGTGTCTGGGCTTGCTTCTGATTGCTGGATACGAGTTCTATCCAACTAAAACTAATTTTGATTTTGATTATTTTATTTGTAAACGATATTATGTTTTCTAATTGGGAAATGATTTTTGCAATAATAATTGCTTAATTGTATTTTGTCTAGATCTTTTAAAGTTTTATAATTGTATTTCAACTCGTAGAAATTCTCTTTTCTTTAAATTACTTAACCTAGTTTTTTTTAATTTACTTGTATTACTTATGAGTTTGTGCTGTTGTTACGATCGTTGGTTATTTTGGTTAATTATTGACACTCGCCCGATCTTTTCTTCAGGGTCGGAGTCCGTAGATGGAATCCTCCAATTTAATGATCTACCACCATTCATAGTCAAACCAATACTTGGACGTTCGATTCTCGAACATGACAATTTTTCAACAAACTTGTATCCTGTAATCTGATGGGATGTTTCCTGGTTATTTTGATGCCTGGCGTTCTTCCGAAACTAATTTGGATATTACTTCGTGATTGATCATCTTAGTTTGGCTCGTGAGTCTGTATCACTACTCTAAGTGTTAACGACATGGGGTATGTTACTATTTTTATTTTTTTTATTGTGTGAAGTTCTCTAACATCAGCCTACTGTGATTCGTGGTAACCGACGCATTTAATTTTTTTTTAGAGATCCAACGAAATCGAAACCTTTATGATATTTACATGTGTTGGACAGGAAAATCTGTGTTTGGCTACTACTTGTTTAAAATGTATTTTCATGTCAATTCATAAATAGCAACAGGCAAACAGGAACATTAAAATAATTTTTTTTTAACCTGCATAATATAATATTAACTACTTATTACTTCACTTTCATCAAAAATTTAATATGAATCGGTGCATTTATTTTTCTTAAAAATAATTTTTTTTTTGACAAATTTAAAGTAACCTTGAATTTTTACTATTTTTTTTTATTACACCTTGATAAAAGGTTAAATAACTTTTTATTTCTTTTATTTATAGTTTTGGGGAAATTCTAGGAATTATAAATGAAAGGGTTTGTAAAAGCTACTAGTATGCTAAGAAAAAAAAATATAAAAAGTTGGCCAACAATTTGCTATTATCAATTGATCTTTGTATGAACACCTTTTTTACACTTTATAATTAATATTTATTAGTTTGCTAAAAGGAAAGTTTACCACAGTAAATAACTAGTCTGCATCAAAATTTATAACAATTTATTGAGTCTTTTAAAGATGAAGTGTATTATACCGCTTGTTGTTAAATTCTATTATTATTTTGTTATTAATTAAAATTTTACTTACTACTATAATTGATTTTATTTTCATTCATGCAACAATTTCCTGTGCGTTTGTTTTTGTGCTTCCTAAATTGTTTTGTTAACACCCTGTCCGACCTATCGCTTTATATTTTTGCCGTATGTGTTACCGGCGGCGATAGGGGTGTTACAACCGATTTTGATGAAAATGTTTGTGTCGGGTCCGGTAGTGGTATGTACTTAAGTTTCAAGTTTCAAGTTCGTACGATGTTCCGTTCTTGAGATATTTTGTGCACACACACACACACACACACACACACACAGACCAATCGCTAAAAACATGTTTTTTGGGTTCAGGTGGTCTGAAAACGTGTAGATCCAGTGAAAACTCGATTTCTTAAAATCGACATGAAAACAATACTTTTCTTCCTATATATTCGTATAGGCAAGAGAAAGTAAAAATGGAAATAAAGTGTAGGCCTAACGTTTTTATAAATTTATTGATCAGTGCTTAAAACATCAGTCATGATATTATGATGTAGGAATTTCATTTATAAAAATACTTTTGATAGTATTTTGTTGTTACTTTTTAATTAGCGTGTACACATTTTTAAATAATGCGCATGCTCAGTGACGTCATTATTTGTTCGAACTACTTTCTTACGATGAACCGAGTATAGCACCCCATGTATAATTTGAGAAAAGTTATATCAGATTAGGTATGTCCACATTTGTGCGCTTTCTTATTCGACTTTCGATTCGACTTCGCATGCGCTTAGAGGGATGCCACCTACCCGCACTCGTTTGAAGAAATTTATCTCAAGAAAAATTAAATATTTTTTAACAATGCACTAAATTAAAGGTGTTGTTTCCTGCATTGAATGGTTTGATATAAATTGTTTTATTTAGAAATTAATCGGAGATAACTCCAGCAATTTACGCAAAAATGTACTCAGTTTTTAGCCGGTTTTCCGTTAAAGTTGTTTTTAAACGTCCGTTACTCCGGCCAGGCTTTTCATAAAAATCGACGTTAAAGTACGTTGAAGATCGGAGTTTTTTTCTATAATATGAATATTTTAAAAGTTGAATCTCATGTTCCGTTTTAATATGCCGGCCATTTTTTCAAAAAGTCCTTTTTTGGCTCAATGTAAAGGTAGGGAAATGATTTTTTGACTGAACCATGTATTTTCACCACGGAAGTGTGTCAAGCAAAGCGTTTATTTTTAAATAAAAACATCGTTAAATTATTCAAAATGAGCTACGGAATGAGTTGCAGCAGGAAAAACACAGAAGTTTGTTTTCCTAAACGGCTATACTCGGAGCGGATATCGCTACAGAGCTCAGTTTCCTCTCAAGAAGTTTAGAGACTAATAGAATTTTCTATTAAAACCACGTATCTATTTCTAACTACAAATGCAAAATACGATACATGGCACAATACTGTTGTAAAAATGCATGGTTCAGTCCAAAAATCATATCCCTTTCTTTACGTGCAGCCAAAATACACTTCTTTTTTTAAAAAATGGCCGGGATTTTAAAATGGAACATCAGACTTCTATTTTAAAATGTTCATACAGAGAAAACTCTGATCTTCAACGTACTTAAACGCCGTTCTTTTATGAAAAGCCTGGACGGAGTAACGGACGTTTAAAAACCACATTAACGGAAAACCGGCTAAAATCTGAGTACTCTTTATGCGTAAATTGCTGCATCTCCGACTAGTTTCAAGTTAAAATAATCTAAGACAAACCAATCAACGCAGGAAAGAACAGGGTTTAATTTAGTGTAGCGTTCAAAAATATTCGTTATGATTTTTTGAGATAAAGCTCTTCAAACGAGTACGGACAGGTGAAATGGCATGCCTCTAAGCCCATGCGACATCGCACGTCGAATCGAAAGTCGAATAAGAAAACGCACAAGTGTGGACATAACTATTCATTGGAGCCGTTTTAAAGAGGGACGAATTTTTGTATTTTCACATCGTAATAAAGATTCTTTTAGTTTAAAGGTTATGTAGACAGTTCTAATACTCCCTCGAGGGTTAAATGAAAAACTTAGTTTTTAAGTTTCACCCAATGGATCAGTAGATTTTAGGTTTAGAATCGAATATAGAAAATAAATTACACCTGGGATGTCCTTCATAAAATCATATTTTTGGCTTCAAGGGGTTTTGTTGTAAAGTAAATATCTCAATCTATATTATAGATAGAAAGCGACAATGTAAAAACCGCTGCTTTAATAACAGTCTTTTTTTACTGTTAAAACGTTTTGTACATAATTTATTCAATATTAATTTTTTTGTTTAAAAATTAGAAAGGGACTTAAGAAATATGACATGTTTTACAAAAACATGGGAAAATTAAGTACTGGCTTTGCTCCAACGTTAAGTGGGAGGAGAAATTGGCAAAGCTGTGGTAACGTCACTTTCATGAGCAACAGATGCTTTTATATCTGCCAGCCAACCCCTTCAAATCACCGTCGTCATATTTGTACCAGAAAATGTTATTTGTCACAATTTTAAAGGCAGCCGTAATTAAATTGCTTTTTTCATATTGCATATTTAAGTAATAGAATTTTTCTTTTTCGCAAGCCATCTATGGTACAGAATAAGAACATATTGCACTGATAAAAAAGTTTCTATATCTAATTTATCATTATATTTCTTACTCCTGGAAGCGAAAAATGAGGTTTTGTTTAAGGATACATTAAAATTTATGTAGCCCAATTCTATTGATATTAATCAAAACAATATGTCTTATTTCCCTTTTATTTACGATTATAAAAAATTAACCGTAGCAAGTTTCTTTTTGTCCAAAATGAAGATTTTGTTTGTTTGTTGCTTTACGTCCGCTTGTTTTGTATTTATTGTTAATTTGAACGACGAGGAGATGGATAGATGAAAATTATGTATGAAAAAATACCAGACCTGTCCGGGAATCGAACCCTGGACTCCGGAGTATAGAAGCCAGTTGTCATAGTAAAGAAGAGAGTAGTGATAATCAGTACTGATAGTTAATCACGAAATGAACTTTGTTTGAGACGAAGTATAAAAGGGGAACAATCTACTGCGCATGCCCAGTTTTTCTATTACAATCCTAAAAACATACTGACACGTGTAGTTCATTGGAATACACAGTACATATTTTATTACGCGACGATTGGTACAGGAAATATTGTTTTGGTTTGGCTATTCTGTTTTTATGTTTTAGGCTACATTTACACAAATAAAAGTATTTTAATTCGTTTAAACTCATTCCGTTTCTTTTTGTTTTAATTCTTCACATTTTATTCATTATTCTGTGGTGTTGTTAAATTAGTTATCTATCTGTGTATTATAGTTTATCATGTCGACCGTTCGAAAGCAGGGTAAAACAATTCGAAGTGCGGAACGGAATGTTATTTTAAATGTTATTAAGTGTTGTAAAGAAGAAGCAAAAAATAAACTGTAATCTATATACTACACAGTTGCATGTTTTTAGAAATGTACGTACAGGTCATTTGTTCTAGCTGGAAGCTCTCCCACCAACGCTCTGTGCCGCTGAACTGGTCTGTTTAGTGGTGGGGGAAGCACCTCGAAGGGAAGTGATCAGTCTCTCCCTTGTGCTAGCAGCGTTAAGAGCCTAGGTGTACTATAAATCCTAAAAACATTGACTGTATGTTGTAATTTTATATTTTTGTTTTTCTATTCCCTTCACAAGTCTTCAACTCGTGCATTCGGTAGTAGGCGTACTGTTTTATGTACCTATTGTTTTTACTCTTTTGCTATTTGGTTTTGTTTATATTAATTTTTTGTACGTATTCTTTGTTTCGTTTATATTTTTTATTTATTTAGTTATTAAAATGGAACCTAGTTGTAATAGTGAAAATTCGAGCACGAGTGCTAGTGTAATACGGAAAAGGCAGGTAATACGCGGTCAGGCTAGAGAGTCAGTGTATACAATTTTATGAAAAAAAAAGCTGAACAAAACGGACCAATTTTACTGACCTATGTGCAAAATCGTGTAGCCAGAGCTATGGGGATTTCGCGTAGTACAGTTCTAAGAATTTTGAAAAAAAAAATAAAAACCTTGATGTGCTAATCAGAACACCAAATAAGAAAAACATGAGAAGGAAAGTGAAGAGTGAAGTGGACGATTTTGATAAGTGTGTTGTGAGAAGAACAATATATGATTTTCGTAAAACAAACGCTGAATGGCCAACTTTGAATTTGTTACTCCCCGTTTTGTGAGAGAAAATTAATTTCAAAGGAGTTAAATGGTCGCTGAGGAAAATTATTAAAGATATGGGATTCAGATGGAGAAAAGAAAATGACAACAGAAAATATAAAGTTTTAACTAGTTTTTGGTCTAGCACAGTAGCTGTAACAGAGTAGTTACAGTTAGAAAGAGAGGGAATGATGATTGAGTGAGAAGGAGACAACACTTTCCCCGTTGAAACTATCCCTACTGTACCTACTCGCCCTCCCGCCCCTTACAAGCATCTTCCAAAACCAAATGTACTATACTACGCTAGCAGCAGCGCATTGCCCACGCTGAGTCCCGGGTTCATCTCGTCATAACATATCAGTACGTGAGCCTTGTAATTTCCACTATATTACATGCTTCTTTTCCACGCCTTTCTTCCCCCAACCCCTTTGACAGGTAGCTAATAGTAAAGCTAGTAAAGTGTTGCTTTACAAATAAGTGAGTTTATAGAAACCGGTTTGTATATTGATTATCTGCCCATAACAGACAGGTGGAGTGTCAAATTATTTAACTTAATCTGTAAGTTGCAGGGCTAAAATAAATAGTTCTGTTTCTTGTCACATGGTCAGCCAATTAAATGACTGAATCATCTAAGAACAGAAGAGGTAGAGGTGTAAAGACACTAATCAGAGTTATCTCCTCTGAAAGTAATGAATATCATTATACAGCCAGACCCTGTGGTGAATGAAGTGAAAGTGTCATTTGCAGAGTGGAAAACATGTGCTTTTCAGAGGGCCCGGTATGCTGATAAGCGTACTTTTTCACTCAGTGAGGAAGGCAATGGTAAACCACCTCACTCCTCATTTTACTTAGTAAAACCTCTACAGGTTCAAACCAGTCGTTCGGCTGATGACCTAAACAACAACATATTGATTATATATACGTTGGGTATTTAAACAGGTTATAAGTAGCGGGCAGTTACTGTACAATATTTTTTTTGTTTAAAAGTAAGAATCATTAATTATTTGATTGTGAATGGTGAAATGTTCTTGTTAGTTAAGTTTAGTGTTTGAGTCATAAGTTTATAAAACAGTTTTGTTTTTAAATTAATTTATTCTTATATATTATTAAGTAGTTTATTGTAATTTTCTAGTTGGTAGGCTCATAACTGTCATAAATAATATAGTAACTAATTTATTAATACATATGTTTTACAAATTTTAAAGAAAGTTTCATTATTTAAAATTAACCGGATACTGAAAAGAACCCGGAATATATCATATAACATTTATAAGTTGTTTTTAAAGTACCTATGGTTAAATTACAATTGACTTCTTCATATTTATTTAAATTTTATGGTCTTAAAATATGCTCGAAACTGTTCTTAATTTGAAAAGAATTTTTATATTACAAAATATTTTATCTTTATTAAATACACTTTAAACATTTTTATGTTTAAATAATCAGAATTTCATATTTTAATACATTTTTTCATTACACCGAAGACATTTCTATTACATTTTTGGTACCAAGCTTCAAAATCTCCTCCTAATACACCTAAAAAATATACTGAACATTATTCGATATGATATTTTAGATATTTTGTCTCAAAAATATTATATGTTGAATTTATGTTAAAAGATATTTTAAAATTTTTCCTTGACAGTTAACGCGGTTAACCGAACAGCAGTTTATTTTGTTTGGTTTCAAATATTCGTTTTAAATTTAAATTCGGTCATTATAAAAGTATCAAGTGTACTTATAGTATATTTTCTTAAGTAATTAATTCTGCTTAAGCTTTTTTGATGCGTAATATAATATTTAATTTACGTTATCTTTTACATAAATTCACAGTGAAACTTTTAAGCATTTATTTAATGTATTTATCTCTAAAAAGGTTTTGTCTTTGAATTACCTTTTTCAATCGCCTGAAATTATGAAATAAAGAAAAACTTTCTCAAGTTACAAGGATTTTAATTTATTTCTAAAATACGTTAATTACTCTTTTATTAACAGACTAGCATCGCCCCATCCACTCGCTACGATTCTGGGCAAAATAAACTTAAATAGGGTAACTTATCAGACAACCTTACTCGTTGAAAGCTAAGTCCCGACTGTAAAATTACAAATAAATTAGTACTGGAAACAGGAATTTTGTCGACGTCAGTATGAATCACCAGTGGAAGGAGAGAAATACGACCCGAGAATAACTGAAAATATTTTGTATGAAGTAAGTTAAATTCGCTTCTTAAAAGTATATTTCGAAACATTTGCATGACGTTATCTTGCCAATGTAAGTAATGAACAATATAATCTTTGTTTCATCATGAGTAACAATGTAAAATTAAAAACGACCTAATTTTAATCATGAGTGAATGACGCAAAATCAAAATCAATCTCTTAGAACTTTAAAATACTAAAAATAAATGACGGTAAACTAAGCTCTGTAAAAAAACTCTTAATATAAAAGTTTTGGGGTTTTTATTTTTTATAAACTGTAGTTAGGTACATAAACTTTTGTTATAGTAAAACGCATACTAAGGCCGCAGTCGTAAAAAATCCCATGTTTATCGATTTAAATGAGTAAATAAAGAATACCACGAAATTGACGCTAAACTAAGCGTTGTAGAAAAAATATTGAAATAAATGTAGGTTTTTTAATTTCCTACAACTTTTTTATGTGTTTTTGCCCTAATATACCTATTAAGACCGCAGTCTTTAAATATTTTTTTTTTACCACAAGAGCACTGCCATGAATTTCACCATACATGGCAATAACGCCGTCTTGTAGAGCATAAAATATTCAATAAATGAGGCGATTTTTTTAAATAATTGTGAGTGACGTTTTTGAGAAAAACGCACGAATAAGCTATTACTACCAGTTGACTGATTTTGATAGTATTGTTTTTTTTTATCAGGCCCTCTTGTAGCACCTGAGTTAAGTTCGAAATTTAAACTTCGTACAATGTTCCGTTTTTTGAGATATTCCCTTCCACCACAAAATCACTTATGGGCACGGAAAGAATGCGGACTTAAAGCTTATAACATGTTTTTTTTGGATTTAGGGGATCTGAAAACGTATATATTTTCGGTGAAAACTTTATTTCAAAATATCGACATAAAACGACTAAGTTTTCTTCCCTATATACCCTATTTATGTAGAGAAAGAAAAGTAAATCATTTTGCAATCTTTATGATATTTGGAGAATCTGCGTAACTTTCTATGCAGAAATCGTATGTAACATTATATTTTTTTTATATCTGTCTCGTAAAAAATTTTTACAAAGTTCAAAAAGGAAAGAGTATACGATGATGTATTGTAAAGCGGTAGTGTACCGTACCTGATACCTGCACGATACAATATATGGTGTAGTCTACTTGTGGTACACGTTGTGGTACCTGCGGTGGCGTACCAATCTTAAGAAACGAGTGTCGTGAATTTCAACTCTGTAGGTGCCGGGGAAGTTAGAAAATTAGTGCTAAGGAGTGAGAGACTTGGGTATTTATGTAATTTCTATACAGTAGAAAAAAGCTTAAAAATAAAATTGTAAGATATATTCACAAATAACTAAGTTTCAATGTGATTCTATTACCGTTTTTTCATAAATCTAATTTTAATGCCTTTTTTCTTAGTTTAAAAATAATGTTGGCATTACAGTTCCTTTGAAGTCTTAAAGAAGACTAAATGTTTATATTTAAATTTAAAAAGGATAGTTGCCTTGTTCATCCTATTGAGAATTAATTTTTTAAATAAATATCTTTAATTAAAATATACAGGATATTATTTATTAAAGTTGCTTCTAAAGAATGATTTAAAATGTTCCTTAACATATTTAAAGTACAATCGCTTTTATAGCGAATGTAAATTGATGATTGATATTTTTTTTTATAAAATATAATATGTTATATTTATTATTAATCTTGTTATTTTGATGCAAAATGACCTAATTAGTATTCGTCTTGTAAAATTTTCTTTCATTTATTTATCTATTCAAGTTCACTAAACTAAACGTTGTAGAAAAAACCGCTTAAAATAAAAATTGTAGGTGTATTTTTAATTTCCTACAACTTTAATATAATATCGAGTGGTTAATGTCAAACAACACAATCTACAAAAACCTAATTTTTCAGGAAAGCAATCACCATTTATTTACCATTTACCATTGTTGTCGTTGTTGTTTAGGTCAACAACCGAAAGGCTAGTTTGAACCTCTAGAGGTTTTACTAAGTAAAAACAAGGAGTGAGATGGTTTACCATGCCTTCCTCACCAAGTTGAAAGAGTATTCTTATCAGCATGCCAGGCTCTCCGAAAAGCACCCACTTTCTACCCTGCAAATATCACTTTCTTCACTTCATTCATCACAGGGTCTTACTGTATAGTGAAATTCATTACTCTCAGGTGAAATAACTCTGAGTAGTGTGTTTTTCACCTCTACCTCTTTTGTTCTTAAATAGTTCAGTCATAATTGGTGAAACAGATCTATTTTTGTAGCACTGGAACCAACAGATCGATTGCAATTAATTTAACACTCCATCTGCCCGTTATGGGCACATTTACCATTAAGAAATAAATTAAATTACACTAAATTTATAGTTGACTACATGTATAAATAACTGAGATAATAAAAAGACTATCAGATTAGAAGTAGTTTTTTTCGCTCTCCTGAAAAATATTTAAAAAATAGGTTTTTGTAGATAGTATTGTTTGACATTAACCCCTCGAATATACACTTTTGCCGAAAATGCATATTATGACCGTTTTCACATGGAGCGTACTGTAAGCGTATTGTCATAGATTCATACTGAATTTGTCATGCAGCGAGGCTTCGTGATGGTTAACTACTACTTTTTCACATGAGGCGTACTGCAGGCGTACAAAAAGCGACATGAAAGTGCAGGATAGTTGTCAGCCGAATACTGAGTACTGTACTGCACTTTACGGTTATCACTATACTCTATTTCACGTTCAGAATGCAGTACAGCTCTTATGAGAACCCGCTGTGTTATCAGGCGTACCGAAAACATCAGGCACAGCAAATACAATAACTCTCGTCCGCCGACAACATCCGAAGGTGACGGGCAAAATATTTAGAATTTCGCTTAACACGCTCTAACAAACTCATTTTTAATCAAAAATTTCTGAAAAAATTGCTATCGCTTCCTAATGAATCGTATTTTATTACCCTATAAATGTTATTATACTCTAATATTTAGATAAGATACAAAGTTAGACGTTTAAATCTTGTCACATTTTTTGCGTTGCACATTAAATAACTCTTTTCTTTCCATGACGACATAAGTGTTTTATTATTTTGTTTTAAAATATAGAATTTTATCTGTAATTTGATGTGTGACAAGTCATATGTTGGACAGGAACAGAAATAATAAAATTTCTAGATTGAAATAATTAAATGATAATTATTAAATAATAATTGTGTTATTTCAGAAAAATAATTTTGTATGTAAATATTGTCTTTTGTTCTTTATTTCACCAGCTAATAACTTTGTTTATCCGTTATGTAAACCTATAAAACTATATATCACAATAATTACGATATTCTTGTCGTTATAGTCGTATGAAAAGATATTTATTACGTCCTTACAGAAATACCGACAATTGAAATGAATACGTCACTTTTATTTGGAATACAGTATATTTTAATCCTAAAACCTATTGACATCAGTTAAAACAATAACTATTTTGTACGTTAAAATAATTAAAAAGAAAATAAAAAAATCTGGTGTGAAACACTCACACAACTTTCTCTTGCCAGTGAAAATAATTTAAACAATATAACGTAACATTAGTAAAAAAACATTAAAAATAAACAAAAAACTAACCTCAAAAAACATAACCTTATTTTAATCATGAGTGAAAGATGCAAAATGAAAATCGACCTGTTTGGCTTCAAAATACGGAAAATCATTCTTTCACGCTAAACTAGCCTCTGTAGAGAAAAATTGTCTAAATAAAAGTTGTAGATCTTTTAATTTCCTATAAATATGATTATATATACTTTTGTCGTAAAGTGCATACTAAGGCCGAAATCTTAAAAACAATCGATTTTTCACACGTTTTCGTGAGAAAAAAACAGAAAATCGCTAATTACCGCTAAACTAAGCGTTTTACAAAAAAATGTTGAAAATAAAAGTTATAGAATTTTTTATTCTCTACAACTTTTATTATATAACGTTTTGCGCTAAAATGCATATTAAAGCCGCAATCTTAAAAAGAAAATGTTTTTACGCGAAAACAGCCTCACCAAGAATTTCAGCAACCATGGCGCCTAACCTATCTTGTAGAGAATAAAAAAGTGAATAAACCAGGCGATTTTTAAAAAAATCGTAGGACCAGTTTTTGAGAAAATCGCAAAAAAGTGAAAAATTATACGAATAAACTACTACTTCCGGTTGACCGATTTTGATGAAAATATTCGTGTCGGGTCCGGTAGTGGTATGTAACTTAAGTTTCAAGTTCGTACGATGTTCCGTTCTTGAGATATTCTGTTCACACACACACACAGACACACACTCTGACACACACACAGACACACAGACACACACACAGACCAATCGCTAAAAACATGTTTTTTGGGTTCAGGGGGTCTGAAAACGTGTAGATCCGGTGAAAACTCGATTTCGAAAAATCGACATGAAAACAATACTTTCCTTCCTATATATTCATATAGGCAAGCGAAAGTAATAAAATTGGTAAACATTCCATTAATGTAATACTTGTCTGTACCTGATCTATAAAACGATACATGTATTAAGTATGTTTCGAATTATTTTATTCAATAGCAGTTTGTAAATGGTTATGTGTGCGGAGTCGATATTTTTAGTAAGTGTAGTAGCGCTCAAACTCCCATATGAAATACATTGCTTATGGACTTTGCGTACTGCATTCTGAACGTGAAATCGACTATAGAGATGAAGTAATTTTGTATTATTTTTATCATCGCCGACGAAAAACAATGCAAAAAATCTGGTGTGAAACACTCACACAACTTTCTCTTGCCAATGCAAATAATTAACAATAAACCTAACATTATTAATAAAATATTAGAAATAAACAAAAACTAACCTCAAAAACATAACCTTATTTTAATCATAAGTGAATGATGCAAAATGACAATCGAACTCGTTGAGCTTAAAAAAACCGAAAATCACACTTTCACGCTAAACTAGGCTCTGTAGAGAAAAATTCTCTAAATAAAAGTTGTAGATTTCTTAATTTTCTGTAAATTTTATTATAAATACTCTTTTGTCGTAAAATGCGTACTAAAGCCGAAATATTAAAAAAATCAATTTTTCATACGTTTTCGTGAGAAAAAACAGAAAATCACTAATTACCGCTAAACTAAGCGTTATACAAAAAAATGTTAGAAATAAAAGTTGTAGAATTTTTTATTCTCTACAACTTTTATTATAAAACGTTTTGCGCTAAAATGCATATTAAAGCCGAAATCTTAAAAAGAAAATGTTTTTACGCAAAAACAGCCTCACCAAGAATTTCAGCCCAGATGGCGCCTACCCTATCTTGTAGAGCATAAAAAATTTAGTAAACCAGGTGATTTTAAAAAAAATCGTAGGACCAGTTTTTGAGAAAATCGCAAAAACGTGAAAAATTATACGAATAAACTACTACTTCCGGTTGACCGATTTTGATGAAAATGTTCGTGTCGGGTTCGGTAGTGGTATGTAACTTAAGTTTCAAGTTTCAAGTTCGTACGATGTTCCGTTCTTGAGATATTCTGTATACACACACACACACACACACACACACACACATACACACACACACACACACAGACCAATCGCTAAAAACATGTTTTTTTTGGGTTCAGGGGGTCTGAAAACGTATAGATCCGGTGAAAACTCGATTTCGAAAAATCGACATGAAAACAATACTTTCCTTCCTATATATTCATATAGGCAAGAGAAAGTAAAAAGCTTTTGGGTTCATTCATACATTGAAAGAAATATTTATAGAATACTGTTTATTTGCGCAATAGAGTTGTTGGAAGATGACATGAAATTTAAGTCATTTTACAAGATGAGTAAGAGAACGTTCAGAGAGTTAGTGGATACAGACCAATAATTACTAAACGTAATACCAATATGCGTGAATGTGTGACTCCAGAATACTGAATGTTTATTGTATTTCTTATGTAAGTTTTCTTTCAAACGAACCATATATATATCTCAAGTGGACTCATACGTGTTCACTTCATTTCTTCAGCAATTTCAGCTCACGCTTTGTCTTTTATATCCTTCTTGGAATATTCTGCCATGGTGTAATTATATAGACAGGGATGGCAGTTTCCACTACTAACACGAGGGAGTCTGATCTCTGAGTATAAGTTTAAATCCGGGTAATCAAAATTTTTCACCGTCCCGATATTTTTTAATTCTATTCTTCAAACAGAAAATTTGTAAAAAAATTAAAATTTAATGAAAAAAACCTGTGCTTTTCGGTTAAATATGATTTTCTTCCGAATCGTTATTTAGGAAGAGACACGTTCATTACTTCTTCATGTTTTTCTCACGTTTCTTTTTCTCCCACAGTCTCATCATTCTTTCGGATCTTTCTTTCTTAAGTTTTTCAATTTTATGGGGTTCACGTTTCTTCGTTTCATTCTCTACTCCGAAGGTCACTCTCCGGTTTTTTTTTAGAAATTAACCTATTCTGTATGTCTTCTGTGTCGATATTTGCATCGTTTAGGTCATTTAATATTACTGTGAACCTTGCTTGTTTAGTTTTGAGAGTTATTATTTTATCAAAAATTTGTTTTGCCAACCTGCTAGCGTTTATTCTTGCCACATGTCCGAAATATGTAAATCTCGATATTCTTCTTACATGGATTATGTTTATTTCTTTTACTTTCTCTTGCCTATATGAATATATAGAAAGGAAAGTATTGTTTTCGAGTGAAAACATTTCATGAGTAATGAAATCGAGTTTTAACCGAATCTACACGTTTTCAGACGCCCTGAACCCAAAGAAACATGTTTTTAGTGATTGGTCTGTGTGCGTGTCTGTGTGTGTGTGTCTGTGTCTGTAACTGTGTCTGTGTATGTGTGAACAGAATATCTCAAGAATGGAACATCGTAGGAACTTGAAACTTAAGTTACATACCACTAGAGGATCCAACAGAAACATTTTCATCAAAATCGGTCAACCGGAAGTAGTAGTTTATTCGTGTAATTTTTCACTTTTTTGCGATTTTCTCAAAAACGGGTCCTACGATTTTTTTTTTTTTTAATCGCCTGGTTTACTAAATTTTTTATGCTCTACAAGATAGGGTAGGCGCTATGTTTGCTGAAATTCTCAGTGAGGCTGTTTTTTCGTAAAAAAATTGTTTTTTAACATTGTGACTTTAATATGCATTTACTGTAAAAATGTATCTATTAAAAGTTGTAGACAAATCCTACAACTTTAATTATTCAAACATATTTTTGTATAACGCTTAGTTTAGCGCTAATTAGAGATGTTCTTTTTTCTCACGAAAACGTGTGCAAAATCGATTTTTTTAAAGATTTCGACCTTAGTATGTATTTTACGACAAAAGCGTATATAATCAAATTTATTGGAAATTAAAAGATCTAGATTTTTTATTAAAAGAACTTTTCTCTCTAGAGCCTAGTTTAGCGTGAAAGGGTGATTTTCCGTATTTTTAAGCCAAAGTGAGGTCGATTTTCATTTTGCGTCTTTCACTCATGATTAAAATAAGGTTATGTTTTTGAGGTTAGTTTTTTGTTTATTTCTAATGTTTTATTACTAATGTTGGGTTATATTGGTCATTATTTGCATTGGTAAGAGAAAGTTGTGTGAGTCTTTCACACCAGATTTTTTTTAATGTAATGCAAGTGAAAATTCTTTGAAAATATAATTTATTGCATTTTTGTATACCTTAAATTCTTATAAAAAATATATCGGTATTTTTATCATAGATGTCCGTAAAATTTCTTGTCACAAAAAACAATTAGGTGACCTGAAAACTTCAACTCGGCGGTAAATGTGAACCGCTAGACTGTCATGTCCTGTGCTGATAACGAATAATATTAGAACATCCCTTCTGAGCTGAGCAGAATTTATATCACACAGTTTCCACTGGACCCTTCACTAACACTTACGTACATACTACTATCACTTGTAACTTGAACGAATGGGCACATACACTTACTCACTTTCATCCTGCACTATCATTTATATTTCTTCAACAAACTCAAAACTGACAACTTTAGTACAACTTTTATCTTCCAACGTGTACGTCAAATAATGAAATAATTATTAATTAAATATGATACGATGAATTTATTTCTCTCGTTATTATCCTACTAAATCTATAAGTTTCTATGCGGTAATTTTAAAAGCGTCTAGTAGCCTTCGGCGCACCGGTTTCCTCTACTATATCCTCGGTCCTCTCAATCTTTCTTGCGTTCGCATAAACACACCCGCACGTACTAATCAAGCCATTGTTTATTTTTTATTTAAATTAGATTAAACCAATACCAATTATTGATAGATAGTACAATACCTATCAAAAAATACTGTAACATTATAATAGTGAAATTCTAGAAATAGCAAAGGGAATAAATTGTTTTTGTTATTAGAAATTGTGTACTGTATGAAATGGAGTGTATTAATGAAATGCAATATACTGGGTGATTAAAAACCATACGGCAATCTCTTGGGATCTCATTCTATAGCTAAAAATAAGAAAAAAAGTTCATATAAACATATGCCTGAAAAAGCTTAGTTAGCGAGTTACGGCTAGCGAAAAATTTCATCTAGAACTCCGTAGGCCCTACCCTCTGTGAAGTAAGCCCGTATAAAAATGTTGAAGGTAGTTACAAAGATACAAATATGATTGTTTCTTATGTTTTATAATCTGAAAAATTGAATAAAATTGGTTCTAGAGCTGTAAATGCAATACTTTTAGAGATATCTTACATAAAACACAAGAATTGGTGCAAAGAAATAACACATTTTTGTGTTTAACGTAAGATTACTTCCATAAATGGTAAATAAAAGTGTATTTTTTCTTAAATAAATTCGTAGAAAATTTAATTCTGAAAAGATTCATTTATGAATTACAGAGGAAAAAATGAATAATAGATATTGAAATTTCGCTTTTCTTAAAATCAAAACAGACGCACATAAAACGCACATTCTTAACTGCATTAAATATTAACTAATATTTAGGTTGGGAGTAACAGCTGATAACTGATAACTGATCAACTGAAAACGTGTGAAAAATCAACTTTTTTAAGATCTCGGACTTAGTATGCATTTAACGACAAAAGTGTATATAATCAAATTTATAGGAAATTAAAAGATCTACATTTTTTGTTTAGAGCATTTTCTCTACAGAGCCTAGTTTAGCGTGAAAGAGTGATTTTCCGTATTTTTAAGCCAATCTGAGGTTGGTTTTCATTTTGCGTTTTACAATAATGATTAAAATTAGGTTGTTTTTTGAGGTTAGTTTTTTGTTTATTTTCAATGTTGTATTACTAATATTAGGTTATATTGTTAATTATTTACATTGGCAAGAGAAAGTCGTGTGAGTGTTTCACACCAGATTTTTAATTCATTATTTAGTTATGTCTTATTTAAATTCTGGTATTCAACTTTTTACATCACGGCAGCTCTCTCTTTCACTATTTTAGAAGGCGAGAGAAAGATGTTTTAAAATTAATCATTAAAATCTGTATCAATGGATGAATTTCTGGTATTATTTTAACGGCAAAATAATAAAACAGAAAACTTTTTGGCCCGTTACAATCTTAAATAAAATCTTGTTTCAAAGTAAACTTTGAGCGTGTTCCTTTTTGTCACAAATTGAGTAACAAAAGATATTAAAATATTGTAAAAGTTTGAATATGTTAATTTAAAAACTTTTCTCTATAAATTATTTTATTAAAATTTTTTGAAATAATGGTAAACTCGGTTATTAAGAATTTTGTTTATGTATTATGTTTTTTCTTCTAAAAACGCTATTCGATTTTGATTAAGCTTCCCTAATATTTACTTTTTTCTTGCCCTATATTAAATATAGTTAAGGAAAATCATGTTCTCGTGTCAAATTTTTAAATTGGTTTTTTCCGGAAGCATATATTTTCAGGTTCAAAATA
This sequence comes from Catonia carolina, assembly GCA_035578175.1. Taxonomy (NCBI): domain Eukaryota; kingdom Metazoa; phylum Arthropoda; class Insecta; order Hemiptera; family Achilidae; genus Catonia; species Catonia carolina. Next base: position 1,223,045 of record JAQMRL010000001.1, read on the forward strand.
TCATTTTTTTCTCTGTGTGTGTCTGTAGGTATATGTGTGTGAACAAAATAACTCAAAAGACGGAAATCGTACGTTGTTTAAACTTTAAATTTGAAATTGGTACCACAAGTTGATCCGAGACAAACACTTTTATTCAAATCGGTTGACCAATGCACAAGTGAGGCAGGAAGAAAGCTGAAGGAAGCATGAATTAGGATCGTGCGTGGGGAGATCGGTCGATAAGCAGATCGCATTTGTAGATCCAAATTAGTTTTTTTAAATTTGCGGGTCCAAATTAGTAAATCAGCACAACGAACTTATGAACTGACCCGGGTACATCGGCGTTAACTGTAACAGTGCAGTGTGATTGGTTGAAACAGAGTAGTGTGAAGTGCGAAAAGTAGTAAATATTTATATATTTTAGTGTTAAAATATACAACAGTGTTGAATGGATTAGTTAATTTTTTAAATAATATGAGCGAAAAATTAATGATTGTTCTTTTAGGCCAGTTTAGTCATCAATTTTTCTTTTAAATGCGTTCACAGCGGTTGCACTTTATTTTCATTTTGTTTTTTTAAATTACGTAGATCGAAAATTGATTGAGTTGCTGTCATTTCCCGCATCCTATATCGGTTAACCGGGATTTTATTGTAAAATTGTATTATTTCGTTGATACAACTGAAATATTGAAAGTCTTCTACCAGTTCATTAGAATTCAGAACATAAAGTAAAATTTCGGATAAAAATTTAAAATGTTATCTGTATAGTACCTTTTGTAGATTAAGAGATAAAACAAGGTGATATTTTCATCAAGGTAGGTAAAAACGTGAGGCATTGAGAAGCTGGGATTAAAAATATCGAGCGTTCAATTGAAGCACGTATTTCTGTTTGAGACCATTGCATTCTATTCCTTTGTATGTCACTCGGATTAAACGTCATCAACGAACATAAGTAATACAAAAAAATATTTCCCGTTCTATTTACATTTTTGTAAAACTAGTTAATAATGTAGAACTTTGTAGAACACCATCTCAGAATATTAGATAAACTGGTTCATTGCTTGTCCTGATACGGCAGGCGAAAGATTTCGCCGCGAATTCAGTTACCCCAGTTATTTAAAATGAAAATAAAAATTTTAACTCTTTAATGACGAAGCAAACCTAGTGGCATCTTTTTTTTTATTAACCCAAAAAATTAAGCAAAAATAATTTCAAAACTGTTAATACTGTCTCATATGTTTTAAGATCTGACAAAAAACATAAAAATTAGGGGTTAAAAATACCAATTTTTTGTTTAATGTAACATATGTAAGATATTAAAATAATAAACGTGAAATATTACTAAATTAAGTCATTAATTTTTTAATTGAATTCTTAGAAATTAAATTCTGAGAGAAATTAATAAATTTAATTAGCTCGTAATACATCCAATGTATGAAAAAAATTATTTAATTCTTTTGAAGAATAGTAAATTTTTGTAGAATTTATTCTGGTTTTCTTATTATTTTTCTTTGAGTGCCGACTTCAATATGGCTTCATTTCACCTGAGATGCTGAAATCCGAACGAAACATTTTACTAGCTGAAAACGAAACGTTTTCGGAACTATGTTCATATATGAAGGTTTTTTATTATTTTTATCTTGGGAATCAGACCCCGAGAGATTGGTGTGTAGTTCAGAATTTCCGTGTAAGTATCACATTAAGAAGATTAATAAGATGTATTTTAAGAATTGCAGCTTTTATAAAAGCTCTTTAGCGTTTTAGGGAGAAATTAAGGAATTAAATGGTTAAAACGAAAACGTTATTTAATTTGATGAGAATTTTATTTTTATACCGTACCGTTTCTCATTCTGAGAAAAAAAATTAAACAGAAGACAATGAACTTTAAATTTGTACTTTAATAAACTCTTACCTCGGTATATATTTTTGTGTTCTGAGTTTTGTTGAATTTTGACAAACTATTATATTGTAAATTCACTGTTTTCGTGAACTTTAAAAATTATGTTTTTTTTCTTCTGTAATATGTTTTTTATAATTTGTGAATATTTTAATTGTTACAGTTAGAAGATTTAGGATTTAACAACTCCTAAGATCTGTAATTCTGATCGGTATTAGTTTCTGTAAATGATGTAGTGCAGAAGAAATAAAATATATAGCTAAACGGGAAAATATAAGACAAATAATTAACTTGTTACAATTTTGTAAGACGTGTAAACACGTACAATACACATTCACGGACATATATCTTTCCAATAACCGCTTTTTTGGCTTTAAGAAACATATAGCGTGAAGATTATTTCAAATACGAAATCATAAATGTTCCCCCTGCACAATACTTCTCCATGCTATAGGAAAAAGGCGAGGATGTAATATTGATTGTTGAAAGTTATGAACACATCAAAAAATTGTCATAAAATTATGGTGAGAAAGAAAATAGATTATCAGCGCATTATCATGGAGGACATAATAGGTATGAATGAAATTTATTGCCGAGAGGTCAGGTCTTAGGAACTTTAAAAGAGGGAGAAATTATCTAGTAAAATTGGGATTATTTATTGCCTTAAAAAGAAATTAATTTTATTTAACAGAATTATTACCAAATCCATTCAAGTAATACGCTCCACTCGGTTCAAAATCTTCAATAGTATTACATTGATTGTAATAAATTTTTCTTTAAATTATTATCAGAATCAAATTAGAATTTTTTGGCAAACCGAACTAGCTTTCTTGTGAACTTTAAAGTAGTAATGCTCGAAGTCATTTATTTAAACTGTCTTGTTTTGCAGATGACCTAGCAATCGTTTCTAGAAACACGGAAATTACATTAATCACAACAACATTTTTGTAAAAACAACTTTTAACCGACACTAAAAAGCATTTTAGAAGCATTTGACAGAAGTCAATCTCACGAGGATACCCACAAGACTCTCTCGTTTGACACAGTCACCTTTTAACTAAAATAGATTTTCCAAAATGTAAATTTTGTAAATGTAAACGTTAGATAAGACATCTACCGATGGAATGCAATGGTTTACAAATTCTGACATTTGAATAGAAAATTCTTTAAAGATATATGTAAGCTACAATGGCCTAAATGAACCAATTTTTGTGTCTCGGTTTTTAAAAATCAATATTTACTTTAGTGTTGTTATTTAGGTCATCAGCCGAAATACTACTTCGAACCTCTAGAGGCTTTACTAAGTAAATTGAGGAGTGAGGTGGTTTACCAATGACTTACTCTCTGAATGGAAACGTATGCTTGTCAGCATATCAAGCCCTCTGCAAATGACTCCTTTAATTCATTCACCATAGGGTTTGGCTGTATAGTGCGTCTCAAGATAAGGGGTACTTAAAGTTCCGACGTTTCGATAATAAGTGATTATTGAATTCATACCAAGGTTACACGTATACGTGGTCGATTCCGCTAATCCGAGGGTCTGATCTAGTATGTATTGCATTGGCATCTGGTTATCGCTCCCTTTTCCGTCCGACAGTTGTAAAGCGTGGGTTACTCGAGCTATTTTTTCTGACTGGTTTGAAACTTCTTTCAGCCAGCAGTGGAGAGATATTTTTAAAAAAAATTAGATCGAAAAGCTTTGTTAGAAAAGGCTTCAGCACATTCTCTTTCTCTAAAATTAGAAATAGATTTTTTCCAGGTAAAATTCATTCCGCCAGACACGACGTGCATCATTCAGCCTATGGATCACCAAGTCATTGCCAATTTTAAAAGGTTTTATACTAAACTTACAATTGACCTGTGTTTACGTGCTACCGACACTGACCAAGAAAATGCCGATGTTCCTTATTAGGTACCGTGATCAGTATTTGAAAGAACTACAATGTAGAACACGCGGTCGAAAATATTGCTGATATGTTGTATGTATGTATTGTATTTTAATCAATTATGAATGGATTATAGACATTTTACATTGAACAAAGATTTTGAGATATGCGATTATTTTCCCGGTCCCAATTAATCACTTATCTCTAGACCGCTTTGTGTAGCCTAATGAAATTCATTACTCCCATAGGAGATAACTCTGACTAGTGTCTTTTAACACCTCTTCGTCTTCTGTTCTTAAATGCTTCAGTCATCATTAGCTGACCATGTAATAAGAAACAGAAAACTTTTTTTGTAGTCCTGGAAGTAGCAGATAGAGTGCAAATAATTTAACACTCCAACTGCCTGTTATGGGAAAATGTACTTAAAGGGAAGACTGTACTTTGTATCCTGATAATGTTAAATTTGCTATTTTTAGATACATTTTTCACAAGATTGGTAAACGATAGGGAAATGAAATTTTACTTACTTGTAGTTGTCGGGTTGCTCGAGCTACTGACATTTTTGCAACTTAATCAGTTTAACCATAAAGTTAAAAACAGAATAAGGAATAACATAACATTTTTACAAATTGTTTTTACGGTATTTTACGTATTAATAATTTTTGTAGCAGTTGAGGAAGTCATAAAAGTGCCGGAATATGTGAATGTACAAGATAAATAACTGGTAAAATTTTCAGCTTGGTATGTTTGATGGTTTCTGAGAAAAATGTACCTAAATGTTAAAAATCTAAATTTACGGGAACGGGCAAAAACACAAATAGGCACAAATCAAAAACCAAGTGTACACAAACAAGTAAATTTCCAATCAACATTTGGTTAGAGAGCTGAACCAACAGCTGAGAGTATTAAAAAAACAGTAATGGAGATATTTTAAAAAACTAAAATTCCCTTTGCTCTAAAAGGATCGGTATAAAATTATGAAAAATATTCGTTCTTGGTGATACGATAATTTTCTAGGTAAACCTCCTAAAAACTTAATTATTTCATTGAAATAACTTTTTTCACGTAATTTAATTTTTTTTGGTTGAACTCGGTCTGAACTATTGAAAAACATAAAGAATGGAAATTCGAAATTTTCAGTTAAAACCATCATACAAAAGATAAAGGTGTCTCACCTTAAAGAACTGTAATAACCTCAATGTATATTACTTTCTCTTGCCTATATGAATATATAGGAAGAAAAGTATTGTTTTCATGTCGATTTTTCGAAATCGAGTTTTCACCGAATCTACACGTTTTCAGACCCCCTGAATCCAAAAAACATGTTTTTAGCGATTGGTCTGTGTGTGTGTGTATGTGTGTGTCTGCGTGTGTGAACAGAATAACTCAAGAACGGAACATCGTACGAACTTGAAACTTGAAACTTAAGTTACATACCACTACCGAACCCGACACGAACATTTTCATCAAAGTCGGTCAACCGGAAGTAGTAGTTTATTCGTGTAATTTTTTACTTTTTTGCGATTTTCTCAAAAACTGGTCCTACGATTTTTTTTTAAATCGCCTGGTTTTTCAATATTTCATTCTCTACAAGATATGGTAGGCGCCATGTTTGCTGAAATTCTTGGTGAGGCTGTTTTCACGTAAAGAAATTGTTTTTTTAAGATTACGGCTTAAATATAAAATTTAACGCAAAAATGTATATAATCAAATTTGTAGAAAACTTAAAAACCTACAACTTTTATTTCAAACATTTTTTTGTAAAACGCTTAGTTTAGCAGTAATTAGCGATTTTCTGTTTTTTCCTCACGAAAACGTGTGAAAAATCGATTTTTTTAAAAGATTTTGGCCTTAGTATGCATTTTACGACAAAAGTGTATATATTTAATTTTATAGAAAATAAAAAGATCTACAACTTTTGTTTAGAGCATTTTTCTCTACAGAGCCTAGTTTAGAGTGAAAGAGTGATTATCCGTATTTTTAAGCCAAACTCAGGTCGATTTTCATTTTGCGTCTTTCACTCTAGGAGTAAAATTAGGTTTTGTTTATCGAGGATAGTTTTTTTGTTTATTACTAATGTTACATTATATTGTTAATTATTTGCATTGGCAAGAGAAAGTTGTGTGAGTGTTTCGCACCAGATTTTTTTTATGTGTTTTGATATTTGTTAAATTTCGAGAAACGCTCTAAACTTTACGGTTTTCATGAACTTTAAAAATTATGTTGTTTTGTTTTGTTCTGTAATATGTTGTTCTATAACTGTTTGTACTGGGTTATTAAGCTTCGCTCGGTTGCAGGTTATATGGTCGATTTTCGAAATGAATGGTAACACAATGGGTTGATAATAGATAAGCCATTGAAGGAGTTGTGACGTAGTCTTTAGTGTTTAAAAAACCATGTATTTGTTTATTAATCATCTCTCATTGTTTATTACATCTGTAGCCAGCCTATTGTTCGATTTATATTTTCTTCATTTAGGGAGTTCACGATTTTTTACTTTCTCTTGCCTATATGAATATATAGGAAGGAAAGTATTGTTTTCATGTCGATTTCTCGAAATCGAGTTTTCACCGGATCTATACGTTTTCAGACCCCCTGAACCCAAAAAATATGTTTTTAGCGATTGGTCTGTGTGTGTATACAAATTATCTCAAGAACGGAACATCGTATGAACTTGAAACTTGAAAATTAAGTTACATATCACTACCGGACCCGGCACGAACATTTTCATCAAAATCGGTCAACCGGAAGTAGTAGTTTATTCGTGTAATTTTTCACTTTTTTGCGATTTTCTAAAAAAACTGGTCCTACGATTTTTCTAAAAATCGCTTGGTTTACTCAAATTTTTATTCTCTACAAGATAGGGTAGGCGCCATGTTTGCCGAAATTTTCGGTGAGGCTGTTTTTACGAAAAAAAGTGTTTTTTTAAGATTACGGCTTTAATATGTATTATAGAGCAAAAATTTTTATAATAAAAAATGTAGAGAATTTAAGATTCTACAAATTATATTTTAACCATATTTTTTGTATAACGCTTAGTTTAGGGGTAATTAGCGATTTTCTGTTTTTTTCTCACGAAAACGTGTGAAAAATCGATTTTTTTAAGATTTCGGCCTTAGTATGCATTTTACGACAAAAGCGTATATTATCAAATATATAGTAATTTAAAAGATCTACATTTTTTATTTAAAGGATTTTTCTCTACAAAGCCTAGTTGAGCGTGAAAGAGTGATTTTCCGTATTTTTAAGCTAAACTGAAATTGATTTTATTTTGCGTCTTTCATATATGATTAAAATTAGGTTATGTTTATTGAGGTTAGTTTCTTATTTATTTCTAATATTTTATTTCTAATGTTTTATTACTAATGTTAGTTTTATTGTTAATTATTTTCATTGGCAAGAGAAAGTTGTGTGAGTGTTTCACACCAAATTTTTATAAATATGAGACCAAGCGCAATCAATTTTTCAGGAAAATCGTAGGAGCCGTTTTCGAAAACAGTTGGATATACAAACATATTAAATACGCCAAGTTGTCGTATAATATTACAGGATGAGTAATTTTTTTTTAAATTGTTATTGTTTAATTTTTGTAGTCACTAATAAGTTAAACGTTTCGTGTTGATGTGACGTAAAAAAAAAATTTAATTTATATTTATTTATAGGTAGGTAGGCAATTTATGTTTCTGAGTAACATTGCCGAAATTGGCAAAGGAAAATCATGTGACGGTTTCACACCAGATTTTTTTTTAAATTTCGGGACCAACCAAACCTAGCCGACCTAGAAACTGAATAAAGTTTACAAAAATCCATATTTTAAGTTACGGTTACGTAGGGGATGTGAAAGTTTAATTTAATAAATTATAAAAAATCAGATTTGTAATTTAAAATAAAACTTAAATAATGTTGTTTAAATGTGGAAAAGTATTAACTATTATAAAATTATCAAGAAGAGAAAATTTAAAAGTTATTTGTCATTTATGTAATACAGCGAGAGCCATCTATCGGTTTACATTATGAACTTGAATCAATGTTCTCCGTTATGGTTTAACGACTATAAACAGTACAATAACGAAATTAATAAATCATAATTTTGTCACCGAATCCTTTATTACTGTCATTTAATATTAAATTAATTTTAATTGATGTTTATTTTAAATATTTAATTAATTTAAAAATAAATTTACATTTGATTTCAATTTTGTAAATCAATTTTTTAAAATATTAATAAAATTTGTATAAAATTGAAAAACGTAATTAAAACATTTTTGCGAGTAAATTTATTTTATATAATTTTGTCCGTGTTAAGTATATTACAGGCAAACATTTCTGTATTTTTTAGTTCTGGTGTTATTTTAGGGTAATATTTGTTTATATTTGTTACTTTATATATTTTTTTTCATATGTATTTAATAAGATTTTCTTTCGTACTTAAAACTAAATAGATATGCCATAATGTTTTTTTCCATTTCTTTTGGTAACTTTACGGCTATCAGCTCCCGCAACCTACCGGTGAAATTTGGACCTAGTCCAGATCAATATCTACTACTCAATTCCCCGACTTATATAAGCTATAGAAGAAGCAAGCCTGTCTTTACTACAGCTGATATTTTACTACGAAATACTATATTTACTTTCCCTAATGACACAATAAAATGTATGTCATATATATTTTATATCTAATCATATTTGTTTTTAATAAACAATGTATTTATAAATTTATGTTACTAAATATTTTTTTTAACAAGAAATTAAATGTATAATTATGTATTCATTATTAAACTAGCCATAATTTATGCCAATGCTACGCGCGGGCTTATTGCTACCCTCATAGGGGTTGTTAAAATTGAGGTTTACACAAGCGAATGAGCGAACAAAAATCACTACTTACTAGAAGATACTTTCCGCGTTTTATAAATGTATCTATTTCAAAAGGTAAATATATATGTATTACTTCGGAGTTATTTCCTCGTTTGTAACCATTAAATGCTCGTAGTTTTATGAGATTGCTTTATTGTTCCTATAAATGACAAAAAATACGCTTGCCAATTTCATAACTGTTAGCTCTTTGTGAAGGTATAAACGAAATATGATTTTAGGCGCAACTAGTAGAAATAACGGGTGTTTCAAAAAGGACGCACTTCGAAGTTTAAGGGTTAATATTTTCTGCATAGGGAATATTTTTTCCCCCAAATAACAGTTGGCACTACCGTAATCATTGTTGACCCATTGTGTATTACTGACATGTACTAGTGCTATCCCAGTATTCATTTGTGTCTGTAGTGTCTGTATAAGTTCAAACATTGTTTTTTCAAAGGATGAACGTGTTTTTATTATTGAAAGTTATTGCGCATATAAATCTTACGAACGAGTGAAAGACGAGTTCCAGTTAAAATTTCCCAATTCTGAAGTACCTAATAACACCACAATATTGCGTCTGATTAATAAATTTCGTGAGACTGGCAGTGTACAGGATCGGGAAAGCACAGGTCGACCATCAGTGTTAACAGAACAAGTTTTGGACGATGTGAAACAGCGTTTGACTACCTCACCCCGCAAATCACTTAGAAAGTTATCTTCACAGGCTGGATTATCACTATCTTCCGCTTTAAGGGCTACAAAAAAATTAAATCTGCATCCTTACCGCATCGGTGTCGTTCATGAACTAAAAAAAGTTGACCATGGGAAACGTATACAATATCGTCGTTGGATACGTTCTCTTGTTAATGACAACGGTGTTGAAATATTGGATCGTGTTTATTTCAGTGACGAAGCATGGTTCCACTTAGATGGTTACATCAACAGCCAAAACTGCCGAATATGGAGCGCTCATAATCCTCACACATTTCATGAACGTCCACTACACGCACGTAAAATTGGTGTTTGGTGTGCGATCTCTCGGCGTCGTGTTGTTGGGCCTTTATTTTTTGACACATCTGTAGATGGTGTGATGTACCGCAACTTAATTGAACAATTTATAGCGTTGTTAGAATTACACGATCGAGATTGTTGGTTTCAGCAGAATAACGCAACGTGCCATACGTCTACTGAAACGCTGAATATGTTACGAGAATTTTTTGGCCATCGTGTGATATCAATAGGATTGTGGCCACCAAGATCCCCAGATCTTACTCATGCGGATTTTTTTTCTTTGAGGGAATTTAAAGAGTAAGGTTTTAAAAACAATCCTCATACAATTGAAGAATTGAACACTAATATTGAAAGTGAGATTACAAACATTAATAAGCAAACACTACGAAAAGTGGCTGCAAATGTTATGAAACGTGTCCGAACTTGCATTACAAGCGGAGGAAGTCATTTTGAAGATTTATTGTGAAGTTTTAAAGGTAATCTGAATGTTATAAAGATAATAATTTCATACAGTATAATGTGTATAATTTGTAATTACTTAATGTAATAAATTAGCGTTCTCAAACTTTGAAGTGCGTCCTTTTTGAAACACCCGTTATAATATTTTTATTTTCTCTGTTTTACTTATAATGTGCAAATTTTCCTAATTTTAGCTCTTCAAGTAATCGTTAAACAATTTATGGTTCATTAATTTAATGCGGTATTCTTACAATTAAGAGGGCGGTTTGAAAGTAACCTCCTGTTTTAAATAAAAAAATTCGTGTAGAAAAAATATTTTATTATATACTTAAAACTATAGCTTTTTACTATTTTTAACATTAGCATCATTAAAATTTAAGCATTTTTCATACCATTTCAGTAATTTACAAATTCATTTTACATAAAATTCAGCCGCCTGGACACGTAGCCAATCTTTCACGACATTTTGAAGTTAGTCGTCATCACGAAGTACTGCTATCCAAGCCACTTCTTCATGTGGTTGAACAGATGATTATTACTTGACGCCAAGTTGGGGTTGTAAAAAAATCGTCCCACTTGAACTGTTTCAAAAGCTTTTGAGTTTCTCGAGCGCTGTGAGGACGAGCGTTATCATGCAAAACACAACACCGGATGTCAGCATACCGCGACGTTTGTTTTAAATGGGTCACGTAATTTCTTCTAAGTTTCACTGTAGACATCTGAAGTGATCTTCGTTCCACGATGAAATAAATTCAACCGGCAGAACTCCCGCAGTATCCCAAAAAAGCCGTAGCTATAATTTTATTCGATGACAAAGTTCAGTGAGCTGTATTCGGCTTTTATGGATAGTTTGTATGGTCCTAAGCCATTGACTGTTCTTTTGTTTTGGTGTATATTTAAGCCACCCAAGTTTCGTGAATGCAAGAAGTGGCTGGCGTCGCAGCATTCCGATAACGTGAAACAGTGGTTACGTGCCCAGGCAGCTGAATTTTATAAAGGAATTTGTAAATTAGTAAAATACTATGACAAGTTCTTGAATGTTAACGGTGACTGTCGAAAAATAGTAAAAAACCGTAGTTTCAAGATGTAGCTTATATAATAAAATATTTTTTCTATGCAAGTTTTTTTAATTTATTTACAGCCGAACGGAGGTTACTTTCCGAACCGCCATTGTATATATACAACGTTTTCTATACGCGTACTAGTGTGACCCCCCCTGTACTGATTTACTAGATGGCTCACAACTAATTCTCTAACTTCTCTATAAAATTTAGAGGTGAATTTTAGCAAATGTTTTTCCTACAATAATAAATATTTTTTGATTCAAATTATTTTCAATTCTACCACTTTTACGTAAAAGATACCACTTGGGTAACTCTAAAGAAATACTTAAAATGCCATACATTCCCACAGTTCAACATTCAAAAACATTCGGCATGGATATTCACCAAGTGATCCTAAGAAAAAAGTATTTGATTTTAGATGACTTTCTCAAGTGGGCTGTATATGAGTAACTTCTTCTTCTTCTTTTAGTGCGCTATCCGTTTCGGATGTTGGCGACCAGCATGGCAATTCTCACTTTGCTGACAGCAATACGGAAAAGTTCAGCAGATGTCTTTCCGGTCCATTCCCTGAGGTTGTGTAGCCAGGATATTCTTCTTCTTCCTGGTCCTCTCCTTCCATCTATCCTCCCTTGCACAATGAGCTGTATCAAAGAGTATCTGGACTCATTCCGCATGACGTGTCCCAAATACTGAAGTTTACGGATCTTGATGGTGTTCAATATTTCTCTGGATTTCTTCATCCGTCCCAGAGCTTCTTCATTTGTTACATGATCTGTCCATGATATTTTAAGCATTCTCCGGTACAACCACAATTCAAAGGCTTCTATACGTTTAATCTTGAGTAACTAGCCGACTCTAAAACAATATATACTATCTCTCTATTTTCTTAAAGAGCTATTGTTCTGGTAATCTGCGTTTGTCTTCTACAAGTGTAGCATTAGAAAAGTTAAGTGCGGATAAAAACCGAGTAAAGTAGTACAGCAATTTATTTAATGTAACCCTCGAAGGGTATCAATAAACCTGCGGGCAGCGCAGGCGCGGTTGCTAGTCTATGTAATACATGTCAACTCGAAATAGCACGGGCTGACTGGCTTACTTACTCCAACAAGTTCTAATAATCGAAAGTTGATATGAAAGTTTCTTTTGGAGAGCTTGTACTTGCTAAAAATAATTTAAAAACAATCCACTCTTAAATACAGTAAATTGAAACTTTATAAAATTTTGAGGTCTTTTTCATGCTCAAGTTTTAAAATAAAATGTTAATATCTTTTAAATATAACAAATGATCATATTAATTAATAAGTAAATTTATAAAATCGCTTAGTTTAAATGAAAAAATATAGCCTATACTAAATTGGGAAAAAATAACGAATATGATTAGGAAATGAAGAATTCAATAATTGTTTGTACATATTCATAGAATTTGTCATAACAGAATAACTAGAAACATCGTTAACAAATTAATTTTTTATAAAAACCAAACTCTCTGGTTTCTAAAAACAACTGCTGATGTAACTGAACTTAAGATACAAAACTTAAACGACAAAGAAAAAGTAGGACAGAAACTATACACTTCACCAGAATTCCAAGAGAAACAAAAGAAGCATTATATGTTGGAAAGAAGGGAATAGGGCTGCCTTTCAAAGAGAAAAACATCTGGAAAAGAAGAAACAACAGATAGGAAAGAAAACATCAAGAAAAACTGTCTTCAAAGTTGATCTAAATGATCTTTAACGCCCAAAACAGAAAAAATAAGTTTCTCTAAAATATTTCTATAAAAAAAAGTAAGGTAGTTAATGACATACAATACTAATAAAAGGTAAGTAAAGCGAGATTGTTGATAAATTAATAGGCTTGTCTACTACAAAAAACGCACGGCCATTGGAAGAAACACAGCCCCCCCCCCAAAAATGTACAAATGTTTGTTGATCACCCATAAGATTTATAAAATTACGTTTTTAGTTTATGTCTGAAATGTTTAAGTAATTATTCTCGTATCTTAAAAGCCACACCTTATCGTTGCTAACATGAATTCTTCTCGGTGACCCGAAAAATTCCTAGTTGAATTTCATATAATTCGTTATTAAAGACGCTACGTGTAGATAACTTAAAGTCAATTATATCGATGACGTGCAGCGTTGAAAGGATTAAACATGATCATACAAAATTAACTGTTAGGTTCCTATTCCACAGACTAACTTCTCTTGAAAACCAATCGGTTCCTTCAGATCTTCATTTCTCGCACGTTCTACTCCTCCTGGTCTTTCGTGACCAGTTCATATCTAACGCCTCCAACTTTTGTTAATTCCTGGAGCTCATTTGCCAGTACTCAGCACTGTACAGTACCAATTGGCTCCAATAAAGATATTAAAACCACTCACTTCTTCGTTCTCGTCTGAATTTTACTAGAAGAGAGAGCACAGCGTTTTATCTACTAAAAGCAGATGTACTGATTCAGACGGTTCCTAATATCCCGCTCATTCGTTCCTTCAAACAAAAAAATTAACTTTAAGGGACAAAGGCTTATTGAAAACAGTTGTTGTTTAGGTCATCAGCCGAAAGGCTGGTTTGAACCTGTAGAGGTTTTACCAAGTAAAACGAGGAGTGAGGTGGTTTACAATTGCCTTCCTCACTGAGTAGAAAAGTACGCTTATCAGCATGCCGGGCCCTCTGGAAAGCACATATTTTCCGCTCTGCAAATGATACCTTCACTTTATTCACCACAGGGTCTGGCTGTATAATAAAATTCATTACTTTCAGAGGAGATAACTCTGATTAGTGTCTTTTACACCTCTGCCTCTTCTGTTCTTAAATAATTCAGTCATTTAATTGGCTGACCATGTTATAAGAAACAGAACTATTTATTTTAGCTTTCTGAAATGAACAGAGAGAGTATAAATAATTTGACACTCCACCTGTTCGTTAGGGGCAGATTGAAAACAGTGTATAAAGAAAACATTCGTTTTAAAATTTCAGCCTAATCGGTCCAGCAGTTTTTGCTCCAGGATGATTGAAACACATAGATGGACACACTTGTGTAAAAGTAAATTTTCCAGTGTGGGAACGCTAAAAATGTTTGTAATAATGTATGAAAAGCACATTTAGTTTACTTATATTTCTATATTTTTTACTATAGCCTTGATAGGCTTGATTGCAGATGTGTCTCTCACCGAGTGTGAATCAATCCTTACCCAACAATAACTTGGCATAAAATATATTTATTTTTTATTAAATTGTGGAAAAACGAGTGTGGGAACACCCTTTTTACACGTTCCCGTTCCACTAAAACCCTTCATGAACCTATTTTTTATATGTAATTGTTTGGCTTCAAGGAATCGTGAACGATTTATATTACATAGAATTCAGATATAAAGTAAATCGTTTCCCATTTTAATACATTCTTACTCTGTGGCCTACTATAGATGCAACACAAGAAAATAATATTGACAAATTGGTTACGCAAAAATTCTGGGAATAAATCTTAAGATCTCGCCGCTTCTTACGGTCAGTAGTTTACAATCTTTAACCAAACACATTTAGTTATTCGCAGCTAGTCATTGATTTACCGTACCCGAACAAACATATGAGAAGAATTTTCTGTTCTATCACTTTTTCCTATTCTGTTCACGTTTACTTACTCTTTCTCTTACTTTTTCGGGATTATTTTAGCCTCAGGTGGTTTTTAGCTTCGCCCACAAATTTATTCTTAATTGACTATCTTCAGACACATTTACTATCTATCCTAGTTTAGTTTCTACTTCATTGTTTTTTCCATTTAAGATTTAAGCTTATGTTTTACAAAACTGCTTCTTCCAAAAAAAAATTGTAGTTCAGAATCCTACTTTAAAAGGTTTTGTAGTAAATAGTCTGAAACCCGTGCTAACTATCTCGTGTTCGTTAAGCAGTACTTCTTTTTACTAATCCCAACGACCGGTGGCCTATTTTATCATAACCGGCAGCAGAAAATGTGCCAAATGTAAGGTGTTATTAAATTATTTATTTTACAATAATTTTATAATCTTGGTTACACATATCATACATCAAAATGCTCAGAAAATCTCAAATATTTATGTACTATTACTAAAAATTAAATATTTAGGGGTCCCCCTTTTACTCCCCACCCATTCACTACATATATGAATACGGTTATAATTAACCTCTCTTACCCCCTGAAATTGAAACAAATAATAATTTTTTACAAGAATTCTATTATAGCCACTTTGTAGAGTTTTTTTTCTGCAAAATATGATATAAATATTGTGTTGATGCTCTGAAAACTTTATTTTATATGGTCAATAATACAAGAATACTACATAACTAAATATTTTCATGTCGACGCATAAATGATATACAGTTCAAAAGCAAATAAAAGAAACACTATACAAAAGCTGATATTAGGGCTTTCATCGGTAACCCTTTCATCAAGCATACTATTTACTAAATCGCCTATTTCTTTATTTACATTGAAATGCATGATGAAATAATAATAAATAAAACTTAACCTATAAAACACAAACACTTGCGAGTTGAGTTACTATGAAATCAGTTTAGTTCCATAAACATCACCAAAACAACGAATTACACAATAACTAATAATAATAAAATCATAATTTGATGATTATCGTACACAAATCTAAATGAATATATTTATAATAACTAATAAACAAACAAACACGAGTAAATGCGAACGACCTTTGCAAAGCAGATGACAACAAGTAACACCAAAACTGACTTCCATGAGAATGATACATAATTTTCATTGAATAATACATCAACAACAATCACTTTTAAAAAACAAAAATATTTTTATTTTATAAAGCTGAATTTTCTGATTAAAGACATTTATTACTTGCCGTGGTTATGCAATACAGTTTTTACGTCATAATTTCAAAACTAATGCATTGTTGATCGATACGATTTATCGATGCTGCCGGTACAGAAAACAATCCACGCGTCGAAAAATCGATGCCTGCCGGTTGTAGGATTAACGACCGATTTTTTATACTCTAATTTTTTTAGTGAGTTGCGTACTTGGCTTGTCTTGGGCTCATGTAAAGTGTCGGAGCTGAAGATATGAGGTGATATACAGATGAAAAGTGCTAGAACTGACCAGGAATCAAACTCGGTGCGCTGGCCACTTCACGACGGGCCGCCCGTTCATGATTTGTAGTAGTATCCTGTTAACCCGGGCACTTTTATTCCTGATGTCGTTTTACTGGGACACCTAAACAAATTCTGAACGCTGAAAATCTTTTTTTTTCTTTAATTTTTGTATCCAGAACTATTTTGTGCACTAAAGCACTATTTCTAGAATTGATGAAAGATTGTTTAACCCTTTATAGGGCAGTACTACGGGGGGGGGGGAAATTAAACATGTTGTAAAATGTTAAATTTTGTTTTATAGGGACTTAAATAATGTATTTCTAGTGCCAGAAGAGTAAGATTTTTTTTCTATGTTAAGCCCTGGTAAGTATACATATCAAGGAACATTTATTGAAATGGGAATCACATAATGTTTAGTGGTAAGAATGCTTCTTAAAACAACTTGTAGCACTATATAACAGAAAAATGTGTGAAATAACTTATCTCAACTTTATATTAGCATGAATGCTTGATTTTCCGTAGAAAACTCGAAGTTTCTAAGCACTGTACAAAAGTAACAACAAAACAACACGGTTGCGTACGCTGGTGTGAATCCTTACCACATTCGTGCAACTCATGAAGCAAATGGTCGCTACGCACTAATTTCAAAATGTGGATAGCCTACTTACCAGAAAACACCTATAAAACTGTAAAATGCCAATAGGGTTCAACTGCAAAGCTTATTCTTAAATAAAATCGACCTTATTGTCAGTGGTAAGTATACTTACCAAAGACCTATAAAGGGTTAAGCGTGGAAAGAGGGTCACACCTAGCAGTGTATCCTCTAGGCTGTTTTCTTAAGGAATTGCATGCTTGTTTTTGTTAGATGAATGTCTTTCCAAAGTTGGTTTTTTTTTACTTCAGGAGTAATGGAACGTAAAGCTCAGTGAAAATCTAAGAATGAAAAATAATTAAACATTAAAATACTTCCTCCCTCTAAACTAAGGAAGTCCTGGGTTTGATTCTCGGTTAGATCTGGCATTTGTCATTACTCATCTTCATCTATCATCCTTCTTATCGTCTACATTAGCAGTAACTGCAAAAGTCGGACGTAAACCTAAAAAAAAAAAAACAATTCTGAACTAAATATGAAGCGCGAGAAATTTAAATAATATTTAATATATCCGTATTTAAAGTTTTACAAAATATTTCAATTAAAAGTATTTCAAGAACTGTATATAAATTGTTTCACAATGCGATGCGAAGCGAAGCGACGGAGTAGCATTGTATAATTTTGAAGACAAAAGGTCCTGAGTTGAGAAAAGTACTAAAATAGCGGGTTATTGACTCAAGAAGTTTAGTCTGCGCTTTTTGCTTTAAGAATGAAAACAATTAGGAGCAATCAATACGAAACCAGTAAAAGGTAAATCCAAATATTTTGAATGTAAAAATTCCGAAAATTGTTTTCGCTTCTATGACTGTTGAAACTTGAGAATTTCAAAATTCTTTGATTTAGGTAATTTATAAATTTGTACCAAATTTTCCTCGGTATTTGACTTGCTTTTCTTGGAAAAGATGAAAAGAAAGTTGTCTGTTCAATGCTCCCAGCGCCCGTGAGGAAAAGGATCCGTCTGCCTCCGTATGCGCCTTTCAGCAATTCTAGCTTTCACTTTGCCCAGCAGCTATTATTTTAAACTCCTTTTATTTCACTTCCTCCGTTTTCAGAACTTTTGTTGAGATTCTTTGAGCTTTTCAAATCATTCCGTTTCTTAAGCTCCGTCTACTTAAAGCCTTATGTTTAAGAAATATTTATTACGTAAATAGGCTTATTAGAAAACTTAAAGTTAAATTTTTAATTTCTCATAGTATACAGTTTAATATAATATTTAGACTGTCTCTGAAATGTACGGATAAACTTTAGGTGCTTATTCTTTGCATAAAAGTAAGGTAAAAACTTCCAAAATACTTTGTTTTCTGTATGACCACCATTTTGCTTTTAAAGATCTCAGCAATCGTTGAAAATAACGTGATGGAAATTAGTACTTTTTTTTAATAACATAATGTACTTATAAAATTAGTTTGAAAAATGGACCTTAACAACATTAAAAATTGCTACCATTTACGTCAAGTTTTTAATAAGTACTCTGTACTAATTTTATAAAGAAGTAACGTTTAGTCATTTGTACGAGGTAATCTCACAGACTACCCGACCGATTTCAAAATTCTTTCATTGTTGGAAGACTTTTAAAGTAACTATTTAACTAAAAAACAAATCTTGTGTAAAGCACTCCTTGTATACAAGACTTTCTCTTGGCAGTGTAGATAATGAACAATTTAACCTACGTTTTATCATGAGTAAACAATATAAAATGAAATACATTACCTAATTTTATTCTTGAGTGAATGACACAAAATAAAATCAACCTTTTTAGAACTTAAAAATACAGAAAATCAGTAATTGCCGCTAAACTAGGCTCTGTAGAGAAAAATGCATTTAATAAAAATTGTAGGTTTTTTTAATTTCCTATAACTTTAATTACGTACATTTTTGTCGTTAAATGCCTATTAAGGCCGCAATCTTAAAATAAAAGAAATTTTCTACGTGAACAAAGCCTCCCCAAACATTTTAGCGGACATGGGGCTTATCCTATCGTATACAGCATAAAAAATGTAGTAAATCAGGCGATTTAAAAAAAATTTTTTTTTCAAAAAAAATTTAAAAAAATTTAAAAAACGCTTTAATTTTACAATTACTTAAAAAAAGTAACTAAAAAGAAAAAAATAAAAAAAATTTACAAAAAAAAATTACAAAAAAAATCACAATAAAAATTATAAAAAAATTAAAAAAAAATAAAAAAATTTTTTTTAAGAAACGCTATTATTTAACAATGATTCAAATAAAAAAAAATGAACTAAAAAGAAAAAATAAAAAAAATTACAAAAAAAATTACAGACAATACTGTTACAAATAAAAGCGTGGCGCATTTTTACTGTAAAATATTCGTTGTATAAAAATGCGCCACGCTTTTATTTGTAACAGTATTGTCTGTAATTTTTTTTGTAATTTTTTTTATTTTTTCTTTTTAGTTCATTTTTTTTATTTGAATCATTGTTAAATAATAGCGTTTCTTAAAAAAAATTTTTTTATTTTTTTTATTTTTTTATAATTTTTATTGTGATTTTTTTGTAAATTTTTTTTATTTTTTTCTTTTTAGTTACTTTTTTAAAGTAATTGTTAAATTAAAGCGTTTTTTAAATTTTTTAAATTTTTTTTGAAAAAAAAATTTTTCAAAAATTTTTTTTGAAATTTTTTTGTAATTTTTTTTTACAAACACCTATTGTCATCGAAGATAAACAAGTGTGCAAAGTTTGATTCATATTGATACGGTAGAAGTATTAAAATTTTAAGTTGCAAGATTTGATGGATCCAAGAGTAAGTTATTTTGTAATAATAAAAGCGTTTAAAAAAAATTTTTTTTTTAATTTTTTTTTATGACAGCGTATTGTCATCGAAGATAAACAAGTGTGCAAAGTTTCATTCATATTGATACAGTAGAAGTATTAAAATTTTAAGTTGCAAGATTTGATGGATCCAAGAGTAAGTTAAAAAAAAAAAAATTTTTTTTGTAAATTTTTTTTTATGACAGCGTATTGTCATCGAAGATAAACAAGTGTGCAAAGTTTGATTCATATTGATACGGTAGAAGTATTAAAATTTTAAGTTGCAAGATTTGATGCTTCCATGAGTAAGTTAAATAAAAGCGTTTAATAAATTGTAGGAGATGTTTTTAAGAAAATCCCAAAAAAGTGAAAAATTAAAAATAGACCTTCTACTTCCTGTTGACCGAATTTTATGAAAACGTTCGTTCGTGTGGTTCCCTCATAGTACCTAACTTAAGTTCCAAGTTTCAACTCGTACTCTATTCCGTTCTTTACATTTTTTGTTCACAGACACACACCAATCACCAAAAATTTTTTGTTTTGTTTTGAGGGCCTGAAAACGTGTATTTCTGGTGAAAACTCGAGAATAATAGCCAAAGTTTCAAATTTTTCCATAGGTGTCTTCAACTGACGCTCCGTTAACGTTTAGTTGTGTATTTACTCGTACTTTTTTCAAGGACCATCTACAGTCCCGCTTTTCTGCAAAAGTTTTAGAGTACTAAAAATCTGGTGTGAAATATTCACATGACTTTCTCTTGCCAATGCAAATAATGAACAATATAACATAATATTAGTAATGAAACATTAGAAATAAAACAAAAAACTAACCTCAAAAAAACATAACCTAATTTTAATCATGAGTGAATGATGCAAAATGGAAACCAAACTTAGTTTGGATTATTAATACGGAAATAATTTTTTTATGCTACACTAGGCTCTGCAGAGACAAATTCTAAAATAAAAGTTGCAGATCTTTCAGTTTCCTAAAAAACTATTATATAGGCCTACACTTTTGTCGTAAAATGTATACTAAGGCAAATCTTAAAAAATTAATTTTTTATACATTTTCATAAAAAGCAGAAAATCACTAATTACCGCTAAAATAAACGTCATACAAAAAAATGTTTGAAATAAATTTATAGATTTTTAAATTATCTAAAACTTTGATTTTATACGCTTTAGCCTAACAATGCATTTTAAAAACTTGCAGTTTAAAAACCGCGTTTATTTCTACAAGAGAACAACTTTTCCAAGAGTTTTAGCAGACATGGCGCCTACTCTGTCTTGTAGAGCATAAAAAATGTAGTAAATGTGGCGATTTTAATAAAAACCGTAAGAGCCGTTTTTGAGAAAATTGCAAAAAGTGAAAAATAAAACAAATAAACTACTACTTCTGGTTGACCGAGTTTAATGAAAATGGTCGTGTCAGTTCCTCTCATAGTACCTAACTTAAATTTAAAGTGTCAATTTCGTATGATGTTCCGTTCTTGAGATATTTTGTTCAAACACACACACACACACACACACACACACACCAATCGCTAAAAACATGTGTTATGGGTTCAGGGGGCTAAAAACGTGTAAATCCGGTGAAAACTCTATTTCGAAAAATCGACATGAAAAACATACTTTCCTTCCTATAATTCGTATAGGCAAGAGAAAGTAAAATAATAAACTAAACTGCGCATAACAATATTTGATAGGCTAATTTATTTGAACTTATCTATAGAATAGTACATATTTTGTATTATATTGGATTTATGACAAAATGTGTTCTCTAAAATGGTCACCTTCTAATAAATAATAGGCGCTAAAGTATTTTTTGTGATTTATCTTCAGGGTAATATTGAAAACCATTTTGTTTATTTAGGTCTACTTCATGGAATACACTATTTGAATGAAAATTTACCTCCCTGAAATATCACCATTTAATCGATGTATTCATGTACAATTTAATCTTGGTGCATATATTTAAAACCGCAAATTCTAGTTACAATACGCAAATTCATTATAACAAAATTATTGATAAACCTAAATTCAGGGAGTCATTAAAACGCCTTGGATTATTGCTGATGGCTGTCGTTGCAGATTTGCAATCCACTAATATTTACAAAGTACATGGCAACATTGCTCATGTATCTCGTATGCATTATCATAATTTCATGGATGAGAAATGCCAAACTGATAACAACCCGTAGTTTAAACATTTCAGATCACTACATTCTCAGCTCCAAAATCATGTTTAATTAGCCTATTTAATAACAATTTTAGATTTTCGTTTGCGACAGATAAATTTTAACAACCAAATTTTTTGGTTTACCTATTTACTTCTGTGGCCAAGAAAGAAAAGAGAAAGGATAATAAATAATGGAGAAAAAATGGTGATTTCACAGTTAATTACAAAAAGCCCGTCTGGGGTTGGTTAACAAAAACTTTAATTTACAAATTTAAGCCTAATCGGTTAAATAATGGACGAATAAGACGCATACATATTTTATAGACTGGTATTTTTTTCAGAACCAAATTTTTGGCTTCGGAGGTCGTGTAATTTGATGATCTGTCGAAATTCGGGTGTAGAAAATTTGGAACTTCAGCAATACTTTCTCACTTTATATTAAACCTTATACATTGAGTAGATGAAAGTAAAAAATTAGTCTTGATACAGTTTAACCCTTCAACATTTTTTTACCTCTCGTTAAAAGTTTTAAAGGAAAGTTAACGGGTGAAGATAAATGAGCAGTTTTCTGAAAGAAATGCACTTCTCAATATAGTTGGAAATTCTTATTTCAGTAACTCGCATCATTCGCCTTAAATGCTCGTTTTATCTATTAATTTGTTTCTTCTATAAATTTCATTAAAATTATTCCTCATCTGTGAACTATTCTAATAATCAATGATCATTTTTGTACTCAGATATTGAGTTCCTGCTTAAATCATTAAAGAGGAAATACAATTTACAAATAATCCGTAATCTTATATAAAATTAACCTTAATCTACTTTATTTTAATATATTATTCTTTAATACTAATATTTTAAAATATTTACTAAGAATTATAATATTTTATTTTATATGAAAGAATCTGGTGTAAAACACTTGCAGGACTTTCCCGTGTCAATATAAATAATGAAATATGTAACCAATATTTAATCATGAGTAAACAATGTGAAATGAAAACATAACCTAATTTTAATCATAATTGAATGACACTAACGTATTTTAGGTCCACAGCTCCGTAGAATCTAGTTCATAAACGATCCTTACACACACAGCACCTGTATAACTTCCTTACCTGCGTTCTACATGCTTCAGTACTGAGTTACCTACTAGGTATTTGACTGTAATACTACCATTTTTGTTATAATTATCTTTATCAAAATTGTTTAATAATTTTCAAAATCTAAGTATTTTTCCTTGAAAAATGAATCCAAACACTGTGTCATTGTGACAATCCTTGGACTGGCATTTCGGATTTTACATTTCATTCTGACTGCCGTTGTTCAATAATATTGATAGATTGAACAATTTTTAATATTATTATTATTATAGATGTAACAATTAATATTATTATTTTTGTGCACGTAAACAATTATTATAGCCTGATTTTCGTAAGGAGAGCGCTAAGTAAAATGTGCGTCTGCATTAGTATAGTCTTGTATGTACTGCAATAGTGCAGCGTATATTATCAACAATGGAACAGCATGCCTACAAAATGTACAATGGGTGTTGTCGATTTTTAACAACACTCTGACTGTACATATTTTCTAACTGTTGGTCGGAGGTATGCGAAGTCGAAGTCAAATATGCGCATGCGTAGCCCAGCGCTCACAGCAATTGTCTTGGCCGTTACATTTTATTCCGTTACCAACTACTCCGGCCGCATTGGCGTAGTTGGTAACGTGCTCACCTCTAATCATGCGGTCTTGGGTTCGGATCCCACTCAGGCACGGCATGTTTTCATACGTTACAAAAAATTATTTCATCTTCACCGTCTGCATTAGCAGTAATTGCAAAACAGTCGGACGTTAAACAAAAAAAAGTATTCCGTTATTCTTATCAAAACATAATATTTGATTAACACTGTCGTTTTTATAAAATTAAATAGCACAGGAAATTCTAAAGATTGTCATAATGACACCGTGTTTGGACTCATTTTTCAAGGAATAATAGGCCTACGTAGATTTTGAAAATTATTATAAAATTCTGATAAAAATAATTACAACAAAAATTGTAATTGCAGTCAGCGCCTAGTAGGTGACTCACTACTGAATATGTAGAACGTAGGTAAGGCAGGTAAGATGGATTGCTGCGCCTGTTTGTTAGAGTGTGTAAGGGACAGTTTACGAATTAGGTTCTACAGAGCTGTAGACATATTATAGGTTTTATAGAAAAAATGCTTGAAATAAAAGTTGTAGGTTTTTAATTTTCTATAACTTTAAATACATACACTTTTTTCGTAATATGTATGGGCTACTAAGGTTGCAATCTTAAAAATCCTATTTTTTACCGATTTTAATGAGGAAAACACAGAAAATTACGAAATGACGCTAAACTAAGAGCTGTACAAAAAAATGCCTTAAATAAAATTTCTGGGTTTTCAGTTTACTAAAACTTTAGTTTCTTATTTGGTTTTTATATAAATAAAATTATTCAAAAACGACCAGAAACTATCAAAGAATGAGAACGAACACTTACCATAGAGAAGCACTTTTGTGGCTTTACCACATTATCAGCTCATCACAACAATTAAAATTACACAATTACATTTATTTATTTATAATTTATGTCACTGTATTACTGGTATTATTGAATAAATCACGCTTGTAGTTTAAGAGAACAATAATTTATCAGGCTTAATTGTTTTTAATGTTATTGAAAATAGGCAAAAAGTTATCCACCTGTATTATGTTTGGCAAGCGTACGGCACGGAAATTTATTGCAATTGCTTGATTGCAACAAATTGTATTAACAATTTTTCATAAATAAGGTGTGTTATTTCATACAAAACAAAGTTCTTAAAACAATTCATTATAAGTAACATTTTGATAAAATTATTATTTTCAAGGTATTAACGATTAAAAAATTATTGAACTTTATTTTGCTGAAATTTTCAATTTTTTTAGGATATGACACTAACCTTAGATCTATCTATTTAATTAAAATAAGTTAACCCGTTTCTGAAACATAATTTGTTTCATAAAAAACTCAAAATGGCGGACAGAATGAAACGAAACGAAATAGAACTTAATGTCCATATGAAAATATGGACATAAATATGTCCATATGTCTTATATGTCTTTTATGTTCTCAATCAGTGCCTGAAGTTTGGGGAACACGTCCCGGAACACCTGGTATAATCAAAAATATTAATATACTTTCAAAACAGACTTATCTAATTTTGATAATTTTTACAATTACACCCTTTTTCCAATGGCACGCTAGAATTGTGTTTAGGTCAACAGCTGAAAGGCTGGTTTGAACCTCTAGAGGTTTTACTAAGTAAAAACGAAGAGTAAGGTGGTTTACCGATGCCTTCCTCACTGAGTTGAAAGAGTATGCTAATCAGCATGCCAGGTCCTCCGAAAAGCACTCACTTTCCACCCTGCAAATGACACCTTCACTTCATTCCCCACAGGGTCTGGCTGCATAGTGAAATTCATTACTCTCAGAGGAGATAACTCTGACTAGTGTCTTTTACACCTCTACCTCTTCTGTTCTTAAATAGTTCAGTCATATAAGTGGCTGACTATGTGATAAGAAACAGAACTATTTTTTTTAGCCCTGGACCAAACAGATAGAGTGCAATTAAAATAACACTCCACCTGCCCGTTTTGGTCATATATGTCTTTTATGTTCTCAATCAGTGCCTGAAGTTTGGGGAACACGTCCCGGAACACCTGGTATACCTAATCAAAAATATTAATATTTTTTCAAAACAGACTTATCTCATTTTGATAATTTTTACAATTACACCCTTTTTTCAATGGCACGCTAGAATTAGTAATATATAACTCAAGTCGATAAATGGTTTAGTATGTTTTAAGAGCAGTAATAATTTTTCGAATTAAATGAACACGGAGGCAATGTGTGTAATGTTTCATAGGTTAACATTATACGGATTGTTGTAGTTATTATCACTACTGACATGTGCTATAAAATTTTATTGTCGTAATATAGTTTCATATAGGCTACAAATATAGTTTGTTGTTATATTGTTGTCTATTACTCCAGCGTCATTTATGACGTCACTTGTGTGCAATGAATTTTAGTGGAAAATTATTTTGACATTATTTCCAACGTCAACTTCACTCTTTTAAAATATATTGCTTTTAGAAATATATAGTGAAAGAAACTTGTAATGAATGATCCATATTAAAATAATTAATTCTGAAAATAAATTTAATTAAATATTTTCTATTTAACGTTTCGAATTATTGTGAATTGTATTTTTAATTTTCACAATCCATCTACTTTGTACAATGACAGTGTAATATTGTAACATTATTGCAAAAATATTTTAAAAATCGAATATTGAAATAAATTTTTTATTGTAAGAAATTGTGTATTGTATTGAACAAGGATATTCGTTGCGATAAATAAAATGTTTCGAATCATTGGATTCGGTGAAAAATATGTTATTTTTAAGATGGCGGCCTTATTATGCATTTTAAAGCACAACTATATATATCTATTTAACCGGGTGATTCTAAAAACAAGAAAATTAATAAACATAAGTCAGGAAATGCTTCCTTAGCGAGTTATGCCTGGCGAAAGATTTCGCCATGATTCCTGGGCAAAGAGCGAAATAAAGCCAAACTGAAATTCTGAGAAGGTAAATTAAGGGGAAATTTTAGTGGTTGCTTATGGTTTGTAACCTGGAAAACTAAAACAAACCTGAGAATTGTATCGCTTTTAGTTTTTAAGAAAATTACGTGAAAACATTAAAAACTAGGGTTAGAAAATACACCTTTTTAAGTTAAGCGTAAAATATCTTCGTTACGTTTTAATAGAAATTGTAGAGAATTTCATTATAAAAAAACCTAATCAACGACAAAGAGAGAACACAAACTATCCACTTCCGGCAGAAATAAATAAATTTACATCACTCAAACAAAACACCTTCCTTTAATACATCCGACCTCCTCGTCACTTCAAAATTCAATGTCGAACTGGTTCGCTAGATTGCTGACTTCGTTTATCTGTGATAACTTTTATTGTCAGTTTACACTGGCAGTAACTTTGTTCGTAGTGTCGCTGAAGCCCTGTTAACATATGGTACAATAGAAGATCAAACAATTTCTTCTTTCAGCTTATAGAAAGAGTTTTCCAGTAAGATAAGAAGAACATTCTTTGACCTCAGAATAATAACAACAATTTTTATTTTTATTGTTATTATTGAAATTTATAATAATTTAACTGTAACTGTTGTTTAGGTCATCAGCCGAAAGAATGGTTTCAACCTCTAGAGGTTTTACTAAGTAAAAAGAGGAGTGAGCGTTTTACCATTACCTTCCTTACTGAGTGTAAAAGTATGCTTGTCACCATACCAGGCCCTCTGAAAAGTACTGTATGAATCTGAGCTTTGTGCAGCTGCGGGATGAAGGGGACAGACGAAGTACCAGACTGCTGCTACATCATAACACTGTACTAATCATCTCATTGCTCTTCGCTAGGCAATAAGCTGCCTAGTGCGGTGATATGCGTGGGTGTTTGATTTGACAATTTGCTGTAGACGGCGACACCGAATATATGTAGTTAGGATAGTACCCGTGACTACTACAAATACAGTTCTAGTAAAACGTTACTACTACTAGCGCAATCTCTCACAGTAGTAGTGACGTAATGCATTCCTCTCAGCTGCACAAAGCTTAGGAACGGGCAGTATCTACGTTCCGCCCTGTAAATGACAACTTCACTTCATTCACCACAAAGTCTGGCTGTATAATCATGAAATTCATTGCGCTCAGAGGAGATAACGCTGACTAGGGTCTTTTATACCTCTACCTCTCTTCTGTTCTTAAATGCTTCAATCGTATAATTGGGTGACAATGTGATAAGAAACAAAACCATTTTTTGTAGCCCTGGATCTAGCAGATCGAGTGAAAATAATTTAACACTCCACCTGCCTGTTATAGGTAAAACTATATGTATATACATACATAAATAGTTTTTTAGGTTCTCATTGGAGCAAATCTAGTCAACGATGGGAAGACTGTTTCTGGGAACATTTTTTCTTCGCCTAATACTCGTTAATTCTTTTAGATCTCTGGAATATCCGATCCTCTGTTATGTTGTACTTTCTTTGAGTTGGAGTTTTTATTTTTAATTCTGTTTTCTTGTTTTTAAGAGTAATTTTTCCCACCGGTTTATTTGGAATAGATATAGTATCTATTCTTCCGTTATTTTTAGCTCCTCAAGGTCGTCTTCTATTTCCCGCAGCCAATTCTCTGGTGGTAGGTATAAAGGTCTTAAGTCAAAAATTGTCGTTTTTTTTAAAATTGACAGTAAACTTAAATATAAAATTAGGATATTTAAAGCAAATCACAAAAGATGTAGGGTGTAGCAAATATGTAGATATGAAACGACTTGCACAAGATAGAACAGCTTGGAGAACTGCATCAATCCAGTCAAGAGACTAATGATAAAAAAGGTTAGACTGTGTAATATTTACATATAAATTAATAATAGACGTAAAAGGATTTTTTTCTTTGTTAAGTAGAAAACAAAAGAAAAGTATAACAAATTATAAAAGCAATTTTTGGAAAAGACAATTGTAACAACTATCCTTATATAATAAAAAATATTTACAAATTATACTGTCTTAAATTTTCATTTGCTTCTTTTGAAAAGTTACTATTTTCAAGTTAAGACCTTTACACCTATCACTACCGAATTATTCTTAACTTTATTACTCTGTTGGTAAGTTAGCAGTTTATTGGTCAGTGTTTCTTCAGGGTGTCTTACTAGATTACTATGAAAGGCTAATCCTTTATCCTAGTAATGTTTAGTAAGGGTTCGTTCTCCTGATACATCATTTCATTGGGAAGAAATCTGTGTTTTACATCCATTAAAATTATACTGTATGTATATTATAACTATAATTACATTATTATTATAAGTTCAGTAAATAATATAGTATAGAAATAAATGATAAACGAAGCGAGCAAGCGCTGCTGGTAATAATAATATTATTATCGTCATATGAGTAACGGAAATTAAAAATTTTGAAATACGAATGTTTTAAACTAAATTTGAAAGCTATTACCTTGATATAATTAATTGGCGTTTGATGAGTCAATAAATAATGGCTGCGTATGCCACAACAAAGTGATATTAATGTTTGAATTTCAATGAGGATTAATTCGTTTCAAATAGCTATATAATTTAATTAATTATACTGCCGTAATAAGAGCAGTTAAATAAGTTATTAAAATTACTAATTAAAACCAGATTCAATTAATTAATTAAATAATTAAACTGTTCACTCAACAAAAGTGAAATTCGATTACTAACAGCTGTAAATCTTTACCCGATTAAGTTTCAAATTTACTCCTGAGCGACAATTGAATTCTCACATTATACTGTCTAGTAATCACTGAAGACAATAATAATTGGTAGAACGCACTATTCATCTCAGTAATCTCAAACTAAATCTAGCAGTAAAATATATTTTTCTCATTTACTGCACGATATACTTTATACTTTCTCTATAAAAATGATAGATGGAACACAATAAATAAATAAAAAAGCTAAAAGCTATTATTTCTTGACACATGTAGTTTATTATAATTTAGGGGAATTGTAACTGGTACCTGGACATAATATATTAAATTAAATGAGGGAGTAATAAACGAGACGAATAAATATAGAGAAAACGATGTATTCATGTCAATGAAACTTTTCAGGGTCAGTTAGCAAACCCACTGGGTTGGCCTAGCGGTAAAGTCATCGCCGCAACGCAGTGCGTTATTTCAGCTGATCTTCGGAGACGAAGGTTCCTGTTTTAAATCCTAGTAGAGGTAGTTACTTTTAAACGGATTTGACAGAGTTGACAGATTTATACTAGACAGTGGTTACCGGTGTATTTTGATGGTTGGGGTTCAATTAACCGTACATTTCTTGGAATAATCGGCCTGAGTCTGTACAACAATACACCTGATTTACTTGTCAACATCCTCAAGTTATTGACTCACAGGGGGTTGCTTATTGCAACATATACACATTAGGGATAACAAAACAAGTTAGCTTACTTCTTACTTGTTACAAGTTACTAGATAAATTGTCATCCTGATTTTAATTTTTATGGTAAGCTCAAAAACGTTTTAAGCGACAATAAGCTCGAAACGGTGATCAAAACGATACGCGAATAGTTCAAACAGCAAGTTAAAGATTTCTACGTTTTGGGAATCAGAATGCTTATAGAATAATGGAATAAGTTTCTAAATTTTGCTTTAGGCTATGTTGAAGATTTTATTCGTATGGTAGGGCTATTATTTTTTTATTTTTTTAAAGCTTCATGGGACTACATAATTTCTTCAAATTTGGAAAAATTTTTAATTTTGTCTTTTGGATCTTAACCATTTTCTAGATGTTGTTATTCTTGTTTTCTCCCAATAATTCTTCATTGCGTTAGATCTTTTCCTTTCTTCATCAGAATACACCGCTTTTGGATGTTTGGTTGGTTTCTTTTGCTTGAGTCCCGTGTTTTTCAGTTAATGATAATTTTTTGTCTTGGTTTTTAACTCTTTAAGTGAAATCTGAATTTCTTCTCGGTTTTCTTTAATTTTGCGAAACCAGTGCGGTTGGGACTTTTTACTTAAAAAGTATTCAATGATCTGTTTGGACATTCTAGAAGGATTCGTCCACATGATGTGTCCGGAAAAGAAAATTCTCTTTTTTCTTATTTGATCCACAAGCGGTTCCGTATTTCTAGGTATAGATTTCTTCTTTCTGAATCGGTTTCCAGATTCCATCTGATAAACGTCTCTTATTGCTACACTTTCCCGTCGCTCCATTAATGACCCGTCGCTCCATTTTGGAAATTCTGCGTTCTGAGTTTATTTTCCGGAGGTTAAATAGTGATTCGCTCGCAACGTTATTTTAGGTAAAACCACCGTATTATACTGACGCAATTTTGACTCTATTGAGACATTTTTATTGTAGATATTATGGGATAATTCTGCAGATTTTGTGTGCTTACTGATTCTTTCTGTCCAATTTTCATTCTTGTTGTTATTTTTGGTGATTATTTCTTCTAAATATTAAAATTTTACCCTTAGTTCAATGATTTGATCGCATATTTTCACTTTAGAGATAAAAAGAGGATCTCGTACCAGAATTTTTGTCTTTTCAAAAGGAGATATTTTGGCCAATTTTCTCCACAATTTCTTTCAGTGAAGTTATCTGTTTTCTTGTTTCAGCGATGTTATTTTCGAGAAAGGCCAAAAGTCTGCAAATGCTAGGCTATTTGAACTGATTTTTCTTCCGATTGAGATGTTTTTCGGATTAGATTTTTTCCATTTTCACATAATAAATTCCAACGCGCAGTTGAACAGGAGCGGTGACAACCCATTTCCCTGCCAAAGCCCTGTT
Organism: Catonia carolina; assembly: GCA_035578175.1. Classification (NCBI taxonomy): domain Eukaryota; kingdom Metazoa; phylum Arthropoda; class Insecta; order Hemiptera; family Achilidae; genus Catonia; species Catonia carolina. Next base: position 1,254,312 of record JAQMRL010000001.1, read on the forward strand.
TTAATTTCAAAAGGGTCAGAAAATTAAGTTCACCTCTAAATTTCACTCGGGATGTCGTGTCTGTGAGCGTAGATCCTATCATTTTAACCAGTTTCGGGCTACTATTTTATTATTGAATAAAATTGTTTTCTACATCGATTTGTCTCTTTTATAATTATTGAACGTCCCTTGTACTTTTGACCAGTTTTCTGAAAAAGTATTGAAACTAACCAACTGAATCTTTTCAGCCCTTTCAGTACATATAATTTGTAAGTGTTACTAAAATGACTCTTTTTTTGTAATATTTGAGATTTACAAAAGGTTGAATATTTTTGAAAAAATATCTATGTTGGAAAAAAAACGTTAATTTACAACATTTTTCAGTTACTGTACTGCAATAATTTAGAAAGAATTTAAATATTAATCTTCCGAAATTTCAACTTGTAACCTCGAATGGTTTTTTAGATAATTGGTTATGTATATAGAAAAATAAATTTCCAGGAATCTTGACACTAAGTTTGAAATTTTTACAAAAATCGCATCGAAATTTTAAAGCGACCTCAATATTTTGTTGAAAAAGTTGTTCCAAAATTTTATAAGAACGTCATAATATAAAAACTTCTTTCAAAAATAAACATTTATTGCAGAACTTAAATGTTTTGTTTATTTTTTTAGACATTTACTTAATTGTGCAATCTAATCTCAGAAACTATCCAACCGATTTCTCGAATTCTTTTACTGTTTAAAAAATTTGAGCCTTTCAAGTAACATAAGCTAAACATCATTACGTACATTTTTTACATTATGGAAAAACATTTTCGATTGGAAAAATGAAGTCATCCTTTTTTTGTATATTTTGTTTCGTAAGGTCGGTTTGAAAGGTTAGTTTTCCATCTTTTCTATTCATAAATTTCATTTTATTCTATCATTCACTGTATAAAATGTATTGTATTATTTAGGTAGGTATAATACAGTCGGGTATCAGGTACAGTACAGTACCGCCCTCAATTTATATCCAATCAAAATAAAAACATTTCAAATCTCATTCCTTTTTACAAAATTGTTTGCCGGACAGATATGCAAAAAGCTAATATCACATCAAATTTCTTCGTAGAAAGTTGTGTAATTCTTTCATAAATCTTACCATTATTGCAACCTTGTGATATTTTAGAAATGGTTGATTAGATATTTTTTTAAGAATTGTGTATTGTGTAGGGTGGAGTGTGTTGAACAAATATAGTGAACTGCGATGAATGAGATGTTTGTAAATAGGAGGTCTAGGACATCAAAAATATTATAAACTGTTTTTTTTATTTTGATTCCTTCTACAATGTTTCGGAATAGTAGCGAAGTACTGTAATCCCTCGTTATCCGTGGGGGTTACGTTCCGGAGGGTTACCGCGGTTCGTAAAACCGCGGTTAATGATACCTTATATGAACGAAGAGATGGGGGTTAGGTTCTGAAGGAAAAGTCCTGTAGTCGTTTTAAGTTTTTAATAGTTTTAGGAACATTTTACCATTATTATAATCTATGAATATTTAATAAATACAGTACTGTACGCATGGAAATTTAAGTTGCTTTAAAATAGTTAGTGATGACTGTTTGCTTCTTCTTCTTTTCAAACTCCTTTTGGACTTCTTCGTATGGTATCATCAGCTCCTGAGTCCTCTTGAATTGAAGAGCCCTTTTCATGACGGGATTTGTCTCCAACACGTGGTCAGCGAACTGCGTTGCCATGCTGAGGATCTCGTTGATGGTTTGTGAAGAAACGCTTGGCTTCGTTTCAGGATCGTCAAACAAATAAAGAACTGTACGTACGTACGAAGAAGTTCGGCTGACACATGGAGGAAAACGTACAGAGAAAGTACAGTATGGCTCCTGGGCGTGCGTATGGCGGTGGGGGTTGGGATTGTACTGACGGGGCCCGGGGCCCGGTACACTACGTACAGTACGCGGAAATCTAGCTTAGCTCATGGCGGCCGTCGCCGTACTAGTGTGTGATTCAACATGTTACGGATACGGACGCCAAAAAATTTATTCAAACACATGTTTTCAGAATTGTATGACTTCCCCACCAAGTACGGTGTACACAAGGTGAGAAAAAGTATGTATTTTAAGGTTTTAGGCCCACGGACAAAGTCCGCGGATAACCGAAACCCGCGGATACCAAGAGATTACTGTATCTTGATTGTTTTGGAAACTATTAGACCTCAGGTGTAAAAACAGTTAGCGCCTTTGTTGTCAGTCAGTCAGTACACGAATTGTGAATGGATAGTTTGTCGGGCCGTTAAAAATAGTGCCGTTACGGGACCGGTTTTGAATTATAATAGTGCATGTGCGTACGGGTAGTAGCAAGTGGTTGTGGACAAGTAAATCTATTGCTTTGATTATTTGTTCTTACATTGACTTAATTATAGTTTATTTTTAAGCTTAAGTTTTGTAATTAATTTATTTTACATAATCTTATTGTATTTGTTAGTAGGTTGAGTTTAATCAGAAATTGTAATTTTTAATTGTGTAAATAAATAATTAATTGTTATAATTTAAAGTAGTTTATTATTTATCATACCCAGATCCCGAAATGATCTAGGCTTAGCTACAACATTTTGCCTTCTTTCTCTCGTAACACATATTCAGTTATTCTCAGGCCGTATTCTCCCCTTCCACTCGTGATTCACACCGATGTCAACAAAATTTTTGTTTTCAGTACTTCCTTATTGGTTTTATTACTACAGCGTGATTTGGTTTTCAACTTGTAAGGTTGTGTGAGAAGTTAAACGTGGTGTGAGATAATAGTCGATGTAAAATGCAGTGAGGCATCAGTTGCTAATATTTGTATTAGTGCACATCCATTCTTTGACTGACTCACTTATCACTAATTCTGTTAATTCCTAAAATATAGTGATAAGTATAATGTTGAAAACCAGTGAATATGCAAGATAATCGAAGAAATCTGATCGATCCAATGAAGGTATCATTGAAGTCCGAAAGGTAAAGCTACTTGTTTCAAGAACTAAATTTATTAACGTCCCCATCCATTAACATATATGAGAGAGCATTATTTGTGAAGAATGAGCTTTTATTTTTAAACAATAAAAATATCCATTCGTTTCCGACCAGACAAAAAAATATTTTACAATTCTCTAACGTAAAACTACCTACGAAAAGGATACGAAAAGGTACGGTACTATGACTCTGTCAAAATTTTTAACAACCTACTGAATAATTTGAACATTTTTCGTTACACAGTTTAAAAATTAAACAGTTTCTTCTAGAAAAACAATATTTTAATATCCACTGAAATTTGTGACTTAAAATTGTGAAAATAGGGTTCAACCGCCTCTTTCAAGTGTACATGTTTATAGTAACTTTTTGTAATTTTAACGCCCTACAATTTCTATATCCTGAAGTTTTAAAAAAAAATTCTTATTATAACTATTTACTATTATTTTTTTGTTATATTCAATTCATATTAATTAGTTTTCCTTTTTTATATAGTTCTTTGTTATTTCACGCGTAATGTTTAGTTTCTGTTAGTTATTTTGTCTTTTTGTGCATTTAATTTATTATTTCAGAATGTTTAATTATTCTTAATGTTTACCCAGTATATTTTTAAATAAATTGTTAATAATTTTGTTTTTTTTCAATTTATAACTTGTTTTGTGAAGTAATTATTATTTAGCTGTAGCTGCTAATGACTTGTAATGTCTTTAGTAACGTACTTGTCAAAGTTGAAAACCGGCAAATTATCGAATGCAATGTTGGCGCCCACATAATGGAATTAATGCTTTATAGACTCCAATATGTGGGCGCCAATCCGAATTTCGCTGAATTTGTTCACTTTAACGCTACACAAACAAACCAAACGATTGGATTATTATGCAGGGGCTTATTTGCTTATTTTACAAATGAAAACAATAGTAACATACTCGTCGAATTTGAAAACTGGCAAATTATCGAATGTAATGAAGTTGCCCGCATAACTGAACTAATGCCCTTTACACTCTCCATCATGTGGATACAACTCTGAATTTCGCTGAATTTGTCCACTCTAACGCTACACAAACAAACCAAACCATTAGATTAAACATGTTGTTGTTGTTTAGGTCATCAGCCTGTTGGCTGGTTTGAACCTCTAGAGGTTTTACTAAGTAAAATGAGGAGTGAGGTGGTTTACCATTGCCTTCCTCACTGAGTAAAAAATTACGCTTATCAGCATGCCAGGCCCTCTGAAAAGCACATATTTTCCACTCTGCCAATGACACCTTCACTTCATTCACCACAGGGTCTGGCTGTATAATGAAATCCATTACTTTCAGAGGATACAACTCTGATTAGTGCCCTTTGCACCTCTACCTCTTCTGTTCTTAAATGATTCAGTCATTTAATTGGCTGACCATAAAAAACAGAACTTTTTATTTTAGCCCTGCAACGGACAGATTGAGTGTAAATAAATTGACACTCCACCTGTCTGTTATGGGCAGAGATTAAACATGAGGCTAATTTATTTATTTTACAAACGAAAACGATAAAAACATACTTGTCGAAGTTGAAAACCGGAAACTTTTCGTAGGTAAAGAAGGCGTCCGCGTATTATTTAGTTGTAGTCGCTAATGATTTACTTAATGATTTATTGATACAAACGTAAATAACTAATTTATTCATTGTTGTTTAGATTTTATCAGCCAAAAGGCTGTTTTCAACCTCTAGAGGGTTTACTAAGAAAAACGAGGAGTAAGGTGGCTTACCAATGCCTTCCTCAAGTTATTCATACTAAATATAAAACAGAACATTTTCTTGGTGTAATTACAATTTTTATTTTCTTTCACTTGCCTATATGAATGTATAAGAAGGAAAGTATTGTTTTCATGTCGATTTCTCGAAATCGAGTTTTCACCGGATCTACACGTTTTCAGACCCCCTGAACCTACATACCTCTACCGGAGCCGACACGAACATTTTCATCAAAATCGGTCTACCGGAAATAGTAGTTTATTCGTGTATGTTTTCATTTTTTTGCGATTTTCTCAAAAACTCGTCCTACATATTTTTTAAAATCGCATGGTTTACTGATTTTTTTTATGGTCTACTTGATAGGGTAGGCGCCATGTTTGCTGAAATTCTTGGTGAGGTTGTTTTCACGTAAAAAATGTTTTTTTAAGATTGCGGCTTTAATATGCATTTTAGCGCAAAAGTTTACATAATAAAAGTTGTAGAGAATTTAAAATCCTACAATTTTTATTTCAAACATTCTTTTGTATAACGCTTAGTTTAGCGGTAATTAGCGATTTTCTGTTTTTTCTCACGGAAACGTGTGAAAAATCGAATTTTTTAAGATTCCGGCCTTAGTATGCATTTTACGACAAAAGTGTACACAATAAAATTTATAGAAAATTAATATATATACAACTTTATTTCGAGCATTTTCTCTATTTCGAGCCTAGTTTAGCGTGAAAGAGTGATTTTCCGTATTTTTAAGCCAAATTGAGGTCGATTTTCATTTTGTGTCTTTCACTCATGATTAAAATTAGGTTATGTTTATTGAAGTTAGTTTTTTGTTTATTTCTAATGTTTTATTACTAATGTTAGATTTATTGTTAATTATTTGCATTGGCAAGAGAAAGTTTTGTGAGTATTCCACACCAGATATTTTTTAAATTTTATTTAGTAACACTTAAATTTTTTCAATATATTTTGTAATTGTAGATGAAATTATATTCAAATTATTCTGCCATTATAATTATATTTTGTTTGTTGTTTTCAGTTAATTAAAATACTAACTTATAATGCAAAATTATGAAGTTGATTATAAAATATGGAGGACACTGTACACGATTAAGATCTATCTCAAACATTGCCATGAATTGCCATGTATATTACGCCTTTTTTCATAGATGAAAATTATTTTTACGATTATTTATTTTATTACGAGTGATTACGTATATTATATTGACTTGTCAAATATTTAATTTATATCATTTTACGTGACAATAAATTTTATTTAGTTATTTTCTGCGTAATCTATTCTTTAAATTGGATGGAAGCTGTTGTGGAGGGGGTGTAAAACTCAAGAGAGCAGGGGTAGTTCTGTAATCAAATTAAATAACAACCGGCTTGGGACATCTTTTAATTAATTAATTTAGAATAGGAAGGAGCTGACGCCGCTATATTTTTTTCACAAGTCAGATGTAAACAAAACAGTAGGGAGTTGATTGCGTGTTTTCTTTGTGGTTTTGTTTTACGTCGGCGTTGTTATTGTATACCGTAACTCCATAAAAGTGGTCATGATTCTGACGTTTCCTATAAAATTTAGAATTCAATATTATTTTACACAATTATTGTGTCTTGATTTCTAGATATATTAGTATGGATTTTAGATTTAGTCCAGATTTCTGATACCCAAATTTCTACTTATTTTCAGTATTCAGCACCCTCTGAAGTCAAAAAAGTGGATTTTATAGGATGCCCATCTGTGTGAATGTTGTTTAACTTTTGAAACGAAAACACTTGGACTTAAATTTGAAACTGAAGTATCTTAAACCAACCGAAAAATAATTTTTAAAATCACTTAACTAAAATTCCCTAACCTCATCAAATTTCTTTCTCACCAACTGTGGTCTTATGAGTAACTCAATATCTACAATCCCGTCATTTTTTTTTTGTTTTTGTTTGACGTCTAACTGTTTTACTTATCAAATGATCTGCTGGAAGAGGGGTGATAGATGAAAAATTAATAATGAAAAAATGCCTGACCTGACTGGGATTCGAATCCGGGACACCGGCGTAGAAGCCAGTTGCGCTGACCACTATACAGTGAGCCGACCTACCGGTCAAGATCATGTTTCTTTTATCATAATTTACTTAAAAATGGAATGAGTGAGATTATAAAAATGAATGTTCATTGTGTAAAAATTATTAAATTGTGCTGTAAAATTTTAAACTTTCGGTAAATAAAGAGGTATTATTATTATTATTACATATTGACAATATGTAGGACAATACTGTTTTGATAACAGTACTTTGTTGCGAGTTTTGACAAGTGTCATTTATGATCTTCCGGAATTGCGGCTGTACCTGTAATTATTTTTTCTAGTATAAAGTAGTTTTATTATTCTATTCTGTCCTATTGTATTTAACTATTTATCTGGAATAATTTTTGTGTTCTATTATTCTGTTATATTTTTTATCTTACGAGAAAGCTCTATTTATTCATTTATAAAAGCCGCTACGCTTTTGTAAAGGAGTCGGTGGGTGATAAACAGTTGTGAAGTCTATTAGTTAAAAACCGGTTTATTAGTAGCGTATTGAAGCAGTTCTTCATAACGAGCAAATAGTGGGAATTTGTTATCGGTGTAATTAATAATTTAATTTTAAATGTTAAAATTCCTTTTTATTTGTTTCATTTTAGTTTTGGTTAAATTTAAAAACATTTTATAATCAATTTAGTTTTTTATTGCATTAAAGTATTTAATTGTATTTTTTGTAGTTATTTGTAAAATAATTAATGTAAAAATTCAATTTGCAAAAAACTGTTTGGTATAAACGTTAAAGGAAATTTTACTTTTTATAAATAATCATATCCTGAAAAGAACCTAAAAACATCGCTTTAGTTAATATGTTCCCCCTACAAAATTATCAAAAACACGCGCGCAGCGTTAGCACAATTTTGTTAATATTTTTGAAATAATAGAGATAATGTCAAATTTTTTTACGCCATTTACTGTATTTGTTCTGAAATTTAAAAAAAGTATTATTATAGTTCTTTATATTCGCTGTTGATTATTTATTTATTATTATTATTTTGTTTTTAAAAGAAGAAATCTAAACGACTGATAAACAAACTCATAAATTTCAATTTAATCAGAAGTAAAGGGATGCACGGTTTTTTTTTTACTTTGTACAGTCATCAAAGTTAACATACTTTGTTTCGGAGTGTATAAAATGAAATTAGCTGGAATACCCTCGGGCTCCTAAATTCTAGCATTGGAAAATTCTGTTACATCGTACGGTACGTACGAATATTGCTGCGAGGTTTGAATAAAATCAGATATCAGATGAAAATCAGCAACTCGGAATGCCATTACTATTGTATAATCTGTATCAGTTTTCTATTTCTTTTTTTATTAATTTTGGCAAATAAACGAACTCGAATATTTATGCTAATCAACTTCTGTTTGTAGTATTTTAATTAAATTTAAATATTGTTCGATTTATTTAATTATCACTTTTTATATCTTTTATATAACTTAATGGCTTTTGTAAATAATTTTTTTCTAATACTTTAAAAAGTCTTTAAATCGGTGTAAGAGCAATATATTACCAGCTCATTACAGTTCTTTATTACTCTCTCTTGTCTATATGAATATTATAGGAAGGAAAGTATTGTTTTCATGTCGATTTTCAAAATTGAGTTTTCACCGGATATACACGTTTTCAGGGCCCCTGAACCCATAACATGTTTTTAGCGGTTGGTGTGTGTGTGTGTGTGCGCGCACGCGCTTGTTTGTGTGAACGGAGTATTGTACGAAGTTGAAACTTGGAACTTAGAGGACCTGACACGAACATTTTCATGAAAATCGGTCAACGAAATTAGTAGTTTATTCGTGTAATTTTTCAGGTTTTGCAATTTTCTCAAAAACGGTTCCAACGATTTTTTTTAAGTCGCCTCATTTAATACATGTTTTTTGCTCTACAAAATAGGGTATACACCATGTCAACATAAATTCTTGGGGAGTCTGTGCTTTCGTAGAAAAAAATAATTTTTTTAAGATGGCCTTAAAATGCATTTTAGGACAGCAGTGTATATAAGCAAAGTTTTAAAACATTTACAAACCTACAACTATTATTCCAAATATTTCTTTGTATCACTCTTAGTTTAGCGATAATTATTGATTTTTTGTTTTTTTTCTCAAGAAAATCTGTAAAATAACAATAATTTTTTAAGATTTTGATCTTAATATGTATTTTACAATAAAAGTGTGTATAATTAGATTCATAGGAAAGTTAAAAACCTACAATCGTTATATTAAACAGTTTTCTCTACAGAACCTAGTTTAGTGTCAAAGAGTGATTTTCTGTATTATAAAGTTAAACTAAGGTTCGTTTTAATTTTTCATAATTCATTCATGATTCAAATTGGTAGGTATTGTTTTTTAGGTTAGTTATTTGTTTATTTAAAGTCGCATTAATAGCTTGATTATTAGCGACTTCAATGGGTTAAGAAACTATAATGATGGGTTTTGGGACGTAATATTTTCCAGGCCCTAGTCGGGAATCGAACCAAGGTCCTCCCGCTTAGTAGACCAGCGCGCAATCCACTACGTAACGGAGGCGGAACATAAGCTTATTAATGATGAGTAAATAACGCATAATGAAAATCAAACTCTGTTCGAATTAAATCAAAATACGGGAAATTAATAATTGACGTTTAACTAGGCTCTGTAGAGGAAATGCTTGAAATAAAATTAGTAGATGTTTATACATTTAAGACGTTTATAAAAACTTCTGTCGTAAACTGCTCACTAATGCAGCAATCCTAAACATTTCAATTTTTTAACGATTTTAATTATAGAAAAAATAATTGAAATAGAAGTATAGGTTTTGCAATGTACTACAACTTTAATTATAATGCCTATATATGCCCTCGTTACCTAAAATGCATATTAAGACCGAAATCTTAAAAAAATTATTTTACCGCGAGAAAAATTTATTTTCCCCCGATGAATTTTAACAGACATTCCGCTTACCCTGCTTGTAGAGAATAAAATAATTATGTAGTTAATGATGTGAAATTTAAAAAAATCTTAGATAGCCTACTATTTTTGAGAAAAACGTAAAAATAGTAAAAAATTGCACGCATAAACTACTACATCTGGTGGACCATTTTTAATGAAAATGTTTGTGTTGGGTTTCCTAGCGGTACCTAACTTAAGTTTTATTTTCAATTTTGTACGATTTTCCGTTTTTGAGATATTTCGTTCACACACACAGACCAATATTACTAAAACATATTTTTTTGGATTCGGGGCCCTGGAAACGTGGGTTTCCAGTGAAAACGCGATTTCGGAAAATCGACATGAAAACAAAACTTTTTTTTCATACATACCGTATATCCCGGCGTACAAGTCGACCCGGCGTATAAGTCGAACCTAATTTTGAAGAGTGTTTTTGTTGATTTAAGCAAGACCCGTTGTATAAGTCGAATCCGAAAAGTAAGGTACCGGTAATTCATACGAAGTTTATTTTGATAACCCACTGGTACGTCAGATTATTTAAAAACGACTCTTTAATTAGCCATCTGTTCTACACAATGAATGAAAATACCTAGCTACTAGGTTTTGATAGATAGGTATAAGATTATACATTTCAGTTTACATTACTATATTTATTTTGGGACAGAAATGGGAAGTATTATATTGTTGACGAATTCCACCTGTCAATCAAAAGGTTTTATGGCTACCTACCTAATGTTACATTTTGGGAATACCCAATATGTCGTGTGAATGACTTTCACAGGCTACTAGTACAGTACAGTCTATAGGTTATTATTATGTCTTCATTGCCGTGACTACAATCATCGAGTAAGGTTATCCACCTGCTTTCGGTTATTTATTTAGTGCATTTTGTATAGGCCTATTCGTGCGTGCAATACTACCTGTAGCAATGAGTGCGGTTAAACGAATGAAATACGACTCTTCATTCAAATTAAAAGTTATCGGTTTGGCAAAAACTACAAACAACAGTGAAGCGGGTCGTAAGTTCGGTGTTAACGAAAAACTTGTGCGTGATTGGCGGAAAAGTGAAGAAAAGATTAGAGGAATGCCTCGCTCTAAATGCGCTATGCGAACAGGAACTGTACTTTGGCCGGAATTAGAGAAACATGTAGTGGAATGGGTGCTTCAAAACCGATTGAGCGGCAATATTATCACACGTTGCGCAATTCGATTGCATTCAATAAACTGGGCAAAAGATAATCCTGAACACTCGGTAAGTTTCCTGGCAACTAGAAGTTGGTGTAGCCGTTTTATGGATCGACATAACCTAGTTCTGCGACAAAAAACTAAAATCGCACAAAAACTACCAAAAGATTTAGATAACAAGATTATTAATTTTCATAGATTTGTTATAAACCTTCGAAAAAAACATGACTATGAGCTGGCTAACATTGGAAATATGGACGAAACGCCGCTGAATTTTGACATGCCTGGTAATCGCACAGTGAACGTAAAAGGTGAACATTCGGTAATTGTTAAAACAACTGGACACGAAAAAACTCGTTTTACTATGGTTCTTTCATGTATGGCAGACGGAACAAAACTTAAGCCTTTGGTTATTTTTAAGCGAAAAATTAGGCCAAAAATTAAATTTCCATCAGGCATAATAGTACATTTCCAAGAAAAGGGGTGGATGGATGAGGCCGGTATTGACATTTGGGTAAAAAATATTTGGAATAGGCGACCTGGTGGTTTAAGAAAGAAAAAAAGCTTATTGGTGTGGGACATGTTTCGTGCGCATCTAACGGAAAAAACAAAAAAAAATTTAAAGGACGAAAATACGGATACATGTGTAATCCCGGGTGGACTTACGTCAGTGCTACAACCATTGGATGTTAGTTTAAACAAGCCATTTAAAAGTGCAGTTTATCGGGAGTGGAATAAATGGATGGCTATTGGAGAGAAAAGTTTTACTCCGGGCGGAAATATGCGTCCTGCGTCTTTAGACATTATTTGCCAGTGGGTAATTACAGCTTGGGATGAAGTGAAAATACAAACTGTGGTAAAATCATTTAAAAAATGCGGGATATCTAACGCTTTAGATTCATCAGAAGACGACGTACTGTGGGACGTAGGTGACGACGATGACGATACTGACAAGGATAGTGATGAAGCAAGGGAAGACTTGTGGGATCCATATGACGCTGCAGGAATAGACAATGGAGAGTCAGAAATTTCTGACACGGATCTATAACTGTATGTATTTTATGATACCTACCTAGGTAATTTTTTATTCTATTACTTTTTCTTTTAAAAAGAATATAGTTACGTATTTCTAACGAATATAGTGTTATGTAGTTACTTATTTCAGTTAAGTACCTCAGTGTATTTTGTTTCTCAGTCAACTACCCTGAACTTTAAAAAATTAAATTTCGTAGACCCGGTGTATAAGTCGACCTCTGTTTTTTAAACATATATTTTGCTTCTGAAACCTCGACTTATACGCCGGGATATACGGTATTTATAGACGGTAAGACAAATTAATAATAATAAAAACTTATCCAGAATTGGGGCAAGTGATAATCTCGTGCGCGGCGCGGGCACAGTTGCATATACAATAACTTAACCTCCATGTTTGGTTGTGTTATTCGTTTTTCTTCATTGACAGAAGATAAATGTTCGCTTTAAGCAGAATTAATATGTAACAGCATGATACTCTTCGCTTGTAGTTATTGTAAGTAGAGACATTATTAATACATTCCAAAGTTCAAACTGTAATTTCACTGTAACATTTTGATTATGAGCTTGCTGTAATGCTAACCCAAGAAATTCTTGGAATTTCCTTGATGTACAAATACATCTGTTTCCCATATTAATCAAAATTATTCAAATTATTATTGAAATTTTGGAAAATTTATATTTTATACGGTCTGTTAAAATTGAGAAACCAGTTTCATTTTTACGATTTCTTGCTTTACATGAAACACAGGAAGGAAAGGTTATGTTTTCCTATTTTTGGGCGACTGGTTTTAAAATGGCGGCCGTTTTAAAAAAAAATTGTCATTTCGGCTACTAGTAATGATACGGAAATAAATTTTGTACTGACGGTTACATATTAACAACAGTATTCAAAAACGTGACATGATTATTTATTATTAATGTTTTTTTTATGCGTGGATGAAGTTATTAAATTTGCGAGATGTAGTGAAACAATGAACGTCCCAGTTGACTGCAATGTCTCGCTTGTGTTGCAGTACAGTCAATTCCATAACAATGTTTCACGTAGGCCTACATGGTTTTTACTTTCTTACTTTACTTAACCTTACGCCCATAGCAGACAGTTGGAGTGTCAAATTATTTACATTCAATCTGTTCCCATACCTTACGCCCATAGCAGACAGTTGGAGTGTCAAATTATTTACATTCAATCTGTTCGTTGCAGGGCTAAAATAAATAGTTCTGTTTCTTATCACATGGTCAGCCAATTAAATGACTGAATCATTTAAGAACAGAAGAGGTAGAGGTGTAAAAGATACTAATCAGAGATATCTCCTCTGAAAGTAATGAATTTCATTATACAGCCAGACCTTGTGGTGAATGAAGTGAAGGTGTCATTTGCAGAGTGGAAAATGTGCTTTTCAGAGGGCCCGGCATGCTGCTAAGCGTACTTTTCCACTCAGTGAGGAAGGCAATGGTAAACCACCTCACTCCTCGTTTTTACTTAGTAAAACCTCTACAGGTTCAAACCAGCCTTTCGGCTGATGACCTAAACAACAACACTTTACTTAAAGGTCGCTACAACAGCTCGGTCATTAGCGACTATGGTGGGATATGAACAGTGGGTTTTTACCTTGTGAAAATTTCCTATCCCAAGAATTAGCTACTTACCAGACTTTGATTAATGTAAGAAATAAATTTTATTTGGAAAACTCTTTTAAATGAAAAGCAATAATTTCATCATACCGAAAATCATGTAGGTACATTATTATTTAACTGTTCCCCTGCAAATAAATCGTGCCATTGATGCGACGGACATAAATATTTTAAATTATAAAATAATGTACATTATCAAAATAATAATATTGAAGTATCAGTCCCGTGAACACTAGCGCATGCAATTCTCTATCGGACTGTACTTCTGCCTTTCATATCACTTCTACCAGCATTGTACGTCTTCATGAAACTAAAAACCTTCTTAATATTAACAACTTCATCCCCGCATAAAAAACATTTATAATGAAAAAATATGTCACGTAATAATAATGAAAATAAATTCATCAGATAACGTCCTGATGCAAGCTCATTACGGAAAGACATCAAGAATCCCCTACTTGAAATATCTAGAAAAAATTGGCCAACTATCCAGACTGAACCTGAGAACAAACCAAGAACTTACTGTGAAAGTACACATGACCTACAGATCCACTACAACAGAAAATTATGCTCCAATAACTTAACGCTCAAACACTACAACCCAGCTGTACTTTACAGACATGTTAAGAAGATGAAATGCAAGACTTTTTGAACACATACATAGAATGGAGAATAAAACAATCGCAAAACAAATCTTTGACGCCATGAACGCCAGCGAAAGTAAGTCAAAATGGAAACCCGAAACAGAAGAAGAGGTTAAAACCTAACATTCAAAGATATCGACATGATTAATTAGGAAAAATTCAGACACATCAAAAGTCTAAAATTTGAATAAGATACCACAATATATTCGTTTCGCTATAACCAAAGATCAGTGTTACTGCAATGTATTTTTCTCATGTTACATCAAATAAAATGTAGATTTATTAATTGTAGGTGGTCAGGAAAAAAGGGATCAGTTACTAAATGGTCAAAATAAGGTAATTAGGTACAGTGAAACCCGGAAATATAATATCCTGGAGAATCGGCTCATGTTTTTGAAGAAAAGTTTGAACCATACATGAAAAAATGAAAACATAATTTATTGTGTCATTAAGTATAAATAATCTACGTCATAACCTTATTTTATGTCCAGTAAGTTGTTGAAAAATTAATAAAAAAGTACAGTTAGCATAATATGGTCATGTGCAAAGTACATGTGCCAAAGTACTTAAGTCAACCAAGATTGAAATCGGAAAAACTAACCGTATTTTTTGAGCGCCAAAAGAGCCTGCCTTCCTCAATGTACGGTCTTATACCGTAACTAAGGCCAGTTACTACGTTTTGAATAATTTTTGGCAGATCCGAACAGGCTTTAATCCCAATTAGTTCGGATTTGATGTTTTACTGTATTCTGAAAGTGCAATATTTTCTCTTAGATATAATGTATATGTAGGACATATTCTCCTGGACTGATAAGAGTTTGGAGTGATAAGAACTGAAAAGAGCTTCTTGCGGAATGGTCGTTAAGGTCTAGAATTTGGGGAGTGCTCTCTACGTGGAGACTTGGGACAGTTGGAGCACTGCTCTACTAAACTGAGAAGAAAAGCTCAACAGCTTCCAACCATAATTATAAATCGGATAAAGCAAACTTTTCACCTTTCTTTTTTTTCAAGTAACTTAAGTATGCATGATGAAATATCTTAAATGAAACTTTTCCACGGTTACCAACCTAACTGATTCATCGTCACGCGTACGAGTTCACATAGGCCTCCCGATTCTGAGGTGCCTTTACCAACATGCCAACAGACACAAAGAATAGTATCCGTCTGGAAGTCCTACAAATAAAGTGATAGAACACTGGATTGACGAAAGAAAAATGAGTCTACGTAAGAGAGTCCTCACAGTGTGGAAAAACTGAAATGTTTTGTAACTGATGTCACACAGAGCCCTATCGAAGCTATCGATAGGGTATCGTCAGAAGCTATCGTCGGTATCAACCGACGCGGATGATACCGCGTCGGTTTGTAATTGAACAATATTATTTCTGTTTCAATATACTTCGTACGTAGGTGCATACACGATAATACTACGATAATATTGTGTCTACTAACAATACGACAGCGTCAATACTCCCTATAGGCAAGTGTGGAGCATTTCACCAAATAGAACCTGATATCCTAGTTCTCACGTTCACCCAAGAAGAAAAACTAAGGATGGGAGAAATAATTATATGGCGGAAAAATATTACAATCCTCACGATTCATGAAGTACAAGGACTAATATCTAAAAATGTGCTTTTAATTAGGATAGACTACCGAAAAAATTATATTTTCAACAGTATACCACATGCAATCATTGCTATATTAAGACACTCAGAAACATTTAAATACATTAAAACAGGATCGGAGGACTCAGTGGAAATGCTGATAAACAGGTTAAGCTACACGAATGAAAGAGAGCTGATGGAGTGGAATTTAAGACGTCTTAATCTGCCATGACGGCTTTCTTAAATCAATTAGAATCGTATAATAATGTGGAAGATACTGCGACTTCTGATTCAGCAGTTATTAGGGATGGTCTGACATTTTTTGACTTGAAGATTTTGCACATGGATATACGCAGTTTTAAGAAGAACTTTGATCAATTTCTAGTCCAATTTGAGGACATGAAAGTAAGTTGGGGTATTATGATATTTTCAGAATTTAGGTTGTCTTGTGATTTCAAGCCACGTCATTTACGTGATCATAACCCGTACTTTCGCACCAGACATCAACCACAGAATGATGGAGTTGTGGTTTAAGAATAAACATATAACAAAAATATTTGAACCTTAAATGGAACAAGGTACTTGTTTTGCTCTTAGTGTTTGCATTGGAAAATATATTTCCAATATTATGGCTCTTTATCCGTCGCCGTCGTATTACGATATCACACCTTTCTTACGTGATCTGAAGAGAACACTTGATATGTATCCGAATGGTCGTGGTGTGGTTACAGGTGATATGAACATAACTACAATTCCGTCCTTCAAACACAATCTGTTAGATGATTACACGAACTTAATCAGCGAATAGGTTACTGCATTCGTCAACCTACTCGGATTGATGATAACAGAGCAAGCTGCTTAGATAACGTACTTGTTAACGTTAGGGAATAACTTTAGTTAACTTTAGGGGATAGGTAGTTCCAATTGTATTTCAAAATAGCATAACTGACCATTTTACAACTATATTGAGTGTTAGGGAACTTATCCGTAGTCCGTCTAACGTAGCTTCTTAACGAGTCATGTGTTTCTGTGATGGCACAGACAGAAGTCAATGTAGCAGTTAATGAATTTATAAACATATTAGATGTAGCTGTAACAAATTGTAAAATAATTGTAAAAATCTCACATGCTAAAAGAAAACTGAAACTCCTGATCACAAACGGTTTGATCAAATCTATTCAAAAAAGGATAAGCTCCAAAAACAGCGAAGGAACAATCCTGAAAACAACAGGCTGAAAGATTGTAATAAGAAATACAGACATTTTTTACCCGTCTAATTGAGAAAAAAACGGGATATTTTTCGAATAGCCTGGGCTAAAGCAAAGACGTACACTAAACTTAACTATAATCAATATTTTTAACTAAACATACTTGTACGCAAAAGCGGTTCTTCCTAAACAGTTCTGACCGCGCATAGGAGTATACAAAATTTTTTTTATAAAAATTTGCATAAACCTGACAATTATATAACCTAATTATACAATTAAGTAATTATTGACCCTAATTTGAACATTTTTGAAATAAAACAAAATTATACCTAATCGGATATACCGGGTCGGGCAACTAATGTAAACTAAAGCGCAATCGCAATAATGACTCGTAATAACGATTTTTAATACAAGAAGAAAATGTATATTTTTTTTTTTGTTCAAATAAATTATGTTCATCGGAAATTTATTGATTTTCGGTCGTTTCGTATAATCCAGGTTCGGTTAACCAGGATTCTTATACTTAATATCCTATTCACTAAACAGAGTAAAAGGGCTGAGTAAATAACTGTAACTGTAAGTAAAATGTAAGTACTAATTGAAAACGTGTGAAAATTGGCTCGGTTACCCCGAAACCCTGTCATTAGAAATAAGTTAACATAGTTTTTAAAGAATTTTAAATTTAAAACTAGTTAAACTGAACTAAAGAATAAGAATTATCACACAAAAAATTATCAGGTGATCTGTCAAATGATCTAATGATATTTATCTAAAAGAATCATTGTCAGTAAGTTAGGAAACTTAAGTCGATGCCATCTGCATTTGAAAAACGTTACATAAACATTTATTAATTTTATCTCATCTTGGTTAACGAGAGATAAATTTTAATTAAAAACGGAAATATCAAAAACGGTTTAGTCACATAATTGGGAACAACAATTATATCCAACTTTAAGTACACTCTGTAATTACAGAAAAGTATCTTTGCATAACTTTTCGTGCTTTTCTATTTTATCTTAAAGGAGTTTAGTTCTACTGAGACTGGAACAATGTAAAACAAAACTATCAAGGGATTATGTGTTTTCCTTACAGTTTCACTTTGTCTAGAGATAAAGGCCAGTCATTTTCTCATAATTTAAATTTAATATAAACGGATTTCATCGTTTTAGACTTATTAAATTACCCTTTCAATTTTCTTAATCTCACAATTTATAAAATTAATTAATTATTTCTATTACACTTAAAAAATATATTTCGAACTAGCACTTTTTACCCCGCCAGTGGAAAATTAAAAACGTGGTTAATTGTTTTTCCGCTTTTATTAGACACTTTCTTTTGGTTCGTGTATTAGGCTTTATCTACCATGGTCATAATCCATCATTTAAATTTTAATAGTAACCCCAGTATAAACTTAATTGCAACCGTAAAAACCGATAATGTCAAATTTATTCAGTAAATAAAAAATAATTTTTAAATGCCAACAACGGTAGTGTTAGTGGCAGAAAATGGTGACTGTATTTTTTAGGTACTTTATCTTCATCGTATGATTCTTTCATTTCAAAATTTTTAGTTTATCATCTTTTCCTTTGAATTTTCGAACCGTTGGTCGATGTTTCCTTTCGGTGGTGATTACAGAACTGCAAGCGCAAGCTAGTACTTCTTCACACGACTATTTGATTCAAATTTTTCTGTAAATACAAAATTTGCACGTGCTTGCAACTTCTCAGTTGCCGTTGAGTTATCGTCGATTAATTACTGTATTCACTAAATTTTACTTAGCCAAAATGAATGTTTTTAAGTGAAGAAATGGTTTTATTTTAGAATTCTTGTTTAAATATAATTATTTGTGTAAACGAGAAATTCAGTACATTTTGTTTATAAAATACGACAAAAGCTGGGCGAACATTACCGTTAAATAAAAATATTCGTGCGTGTCTCCTAGTGGTACCTAACTTAACTTACAAGTTTCAACTTCTTACGATATTCCGTTTTTGAGATATTTTGTCATCAGATACACGGAGTAATCGCTAAAAATTGTTTCTTTGGTTCAGCAGCCTGAAAACGTGTGTATCAGGTGAAAACTCGATTTCAGAAAATCAAAATAAGACAATAGGCTTTAGGAAAAGAGAATGTAAGTATATATACGTATGTATATAATATATATAAACTTGGTATATTATACCAAGTGAGGCAAAAGTCTGTAAACTTATTCTTAACTGAACAGCTGTTTTAGCTGTTTTCATGGCGACGTGAAACATTTGGGCGTGTTATGGGTTGATAAATTATTTAACTTTTAGTGATAGTATTGCAAATTAACCCCCTTTGTAGGGTCGGCTAGGGGTAGCAACTAAAATTTTTTAAAGACAATCCCCATTGTGTAGCACGCATTAAGACTAGAACAATGACGTAAAATAAATCTTTCTACGATGTTCCAGTCCAAATGGTCAAAGTTGTCTATTTTTCAGATATCCTTAATGGGACTACGTAATTATATCCGCCATAATGTTAGCTTAGGTACACATTTTCCCAGAACTTTAGAAGCAAGGGCTTTAATTCTTTTTTTGTTTTAAATAATATAACTTTGTACACATGCTGAGCGGAAGGATTTTTAGTTTTTGTGAGAAACACATTTTGTTAGAAAAATTAATATATTTGATCAAAAACTTTTCGTCAAACTATGTTTAAATTAATTAATTTTCAATTTTTTAAAAATTCTGATCCGCCCATTTTTTTAGAGCAAAGTGAGATGTATAGCTGGCATTTTTTTCATTTAATTATCTTACACAAAATTAGAGGAAATATATAGCCTTACCTAAAATTTTTAAAAAATACTGATGAGAAAAAGGATTTTAAACTTGCAGTTATACTGCACTAGTTGACTAATACTGCCTACCGCATGACTGCGTAGATTTTATTTAGTTTATTTGAAGTCGCATCAACAACACAGTCATAAGCGACTACAGTGGGTTTTAACTTGTGAAATTTTCAGACCCTGGCCGGGAATCGAACCCGGGACTTCCACGTGGTAGGCTAGCGCGCTACCACTAAGCTACGGAGGCGGCCATATTTTGTTTTATTTTTAATAAATTTTTTTTCTTGTATTAAAAGATTCCCTTGTATGCATTTTGAATTATTTTTAGATATTTCTGACTGAGGTAGTAAATTAAAAGTTAAACTAAGCTAACGACAATATTACTAATGAAAACAAAACACCGACACTTTGTAAACAATCTAATTATTTTACAGATGACAAAAGTAGAAACTATCGACTGGACTGCGACATTTACAACATTATAAATAAATTATGAAAATAATTAAATCTGTAAAAAAGTATGAATAAAAATTCCGTTGCCTAACAATATAGGCCTACATTTCGTGAATGTAAAAATAAAATAAAAGTTTTCTTTCATTGACATGCACTACTAAAAACTAAAATAAAAATATTTTTACTGATCGTAGAAACAAATCAAATACGGCAGTTTAACGGATTTCAAACAATAATAATCAGAAAAAAACCAAAAAAAGGTTTTTCATATGGATCTTCTTAATTTTAGAAATTTAATTCATTATTCATGTATTTGGAGGTACGGCTATTTTTAGAGGCAATTTCAGAGCTGAATATCAGCTGTTTATTACATTTACGAATATCAGCCAACAATACAGTTTTTAATCAACTGATAAACTAGTAAATGTTTTACATTATTGTGGGAATACACATTTAATAAAGTGTCTAGTTGGTGTTTTACAAATTTATGTAATGTGATCTTGTTATTTTTCAATTGTAGTTTTCATTTTTGTTACTGTGATTTATACTTTTTTTGCATCAAGTATTGGTACCCTATTTTATATTATGGTTGTACTAGCTAAAGTACCCGTTCTTTGAACCGTTTCCTTGGTGCCGTGAAAGGTCGGTTGGGTTACCGAGTTCGATTCCTGTCAGGTCTGATATTCTTTAACTACTCATTGTTATCTACCTTCTTTCAACGTCAGCATTATTATTTATGAAAAAAAAAATAGTTGAACGTAAAATAAAAGCGAGATCTTGGTGCTTTTAAATTAAGATATGCAGCGCTTTATTATTTTCATAGTGAATGAAAGGTAAATCACCATAGGAACATCACGATGGTGACCACTGTTAAGACGACTGATTCATTTTTGACAATGTGTCCGAGAAAATGTGTACAAGGTACTGGTGGAATGGGTAGGTAGGTAATTGACTGTATGAATACGGGGTTTACCGGCGCGTAGGCCTATGTTTATTGTTTTGTTTATTTTGTATGTTAATATTCTTCTAAAATATTGGTTTATTTTTTTTAAATTGGTAATATTTCCATAATTATGCATGAAAATGAAAAACTTATTTGTCTTTAAACGTTTCGTAATTTCGATAATATAACATTTTTTATACACTGACTGTTAACGGAGATATTCATAGTTTTTTGTTTACCCCTCCCTCAGAAGTCCCCCATCCCTTTGTGATATTAAAAAAATTGATAGCCTATTTTCATTTCGATTATGTCCAGAACCTAGATACCTAAGTTCATTGAATTTGATTCAGCGGTCCTCGTGTAATGCCGTAACATACAAACAGATAAACAGAGAAAAATTCAGCTGAACTTATTTTCGGGGTTTACGTAGTACATCTGGCGTGGAAACAAAATTTTGGGCATTTTGAAAAATTTTACAGACAAAATCACAATTGTATTTATATAGATAATTTTTGTTACCATCGCAAATTACTAAATTATAGGATTATACCTACGGAAAATATCAGAAAATTGATAAGTAGTTACAACTTGTAACTTTGTTATTTTGATTTAAACTATTTTGCATCAAGTATTGGTATTTTATGTTATATAATTTTTGTTACCATCGCAAATTACTAAATTATAATATTATACCTACGGAAAATATCAGTAAATTGATAAGTAGTTACCTATAATGTTTTCTTTGTCTACTAAATTATTTATTTTCCTGTTAAATGTTCTAAAGTTTTTTCTTTTTATTTGAAAAATGGCATTGAGAGAGGAGAGGATAACAATTTTAATGATGAGAGGGGTATAGTGTTAGACAAAGAACTTACGATGAAGTTTGTGAGTTTTTCAATGCTACGTTTCGTGTTCCTGTTCTAACGGTTCCTTTCTCATCGGGTTTGAATTTGGAATTTACAAACAATTAAACTGTAATAAAACCAAATTATTATTTTTATTCTTTATTGAAACACATTAAATAAGTTAATCATTCACCCCTCCGAACCTCCAAATAAATAAATTTCTAAAATTAGGATATCTGCAAAATCGACAACTTTAACCATCCGCAATTTTGGAGTGGAACATCGTAGAGAGATTTATTTTACGAAATTTGTCTCGTCTTAAACGAGACTTTTAAACGATGTTTCACATGATAGGGGTTGTCGTTTAAAGATTTTGAGTTGCTACCGCAACCACCCCAACAAAAGGAGTTAATTTGCAATACCCAAAGTTAAATATATTGACTCGTAACACGTCCCAAAAGTTTCACGTCGCATCTAAAACAGCTGTTAAGTTATGGGTAGGTTTCCAGACTTTTGCCTCACCCGGTATATGTTCTTAATGTTTATCACTTAAATTTTAAAAAGTCATTAATTTTAAAACGTTAGTGGATTTCGCTTTTATAGCCTATATTATGTAGATAACGTGAACGGATTTCCTCTTCATGTGTCCTTTGTCAAATTAATGAGAATGGGTAGATCAAATAATAAAATGAGGACATTATGTGTAAAGAAAGATAACGTTTTAGTGAACAAATTTCATTGTTTTACAGCCTACTTGTAATTTAATTGATGGCTTAAGTCATATTAGTAAACCTTTTTACTGGAACAATTTCTGAATCGTTTGTGTGCGATTTTAACTGTGATAAAAACTATTGTATCGGTTATTTTCCTCTATAATTTTATTATTCCAGTCTTTTTTATTCTCAGAACTTTAAACGTTTTTTAGGTTTATAAGAGTTCTTTTATTGCATTCAAAATTTTACTTTCAATACTATTTGTGTATTTTTATAGCTGTTTTACTACATATTTTATAGATTCTAATAAATTTAGGTCTTACGTACATGATGTCACTTGATAGGGACTGTTTATCAACGGAGATCAGTAACCAGTACTTGATTTCAACTCCTTTTAAAATCCTACGCAAATAAAATATAAAATAATATCCTTGTACATGAAGGGATCATAAATCGGTTAGCTGTTAGTTGGAAATTTATTAGTTAGTTCATGTTAGTTGGAAAACGAAGCTACTAACCTTGCTGGTGTCTTGTAGTCACGTTGTGATCAGTTCTCGTCTTTACACAGTAACAAAGCAATTTTTTGAATTGTTTCATTCTAGAAAAAATATAAACAACACTTGCCAGTTGTTTCTGGTTATTTTTAAAGAACTGATGGGAGGGATGGGCTGTATAAATTTGTTTTTAACAACCCATGACGACGGAAGAAGGAAGTTATTAGTACCAGATTATATGCAAAGATAAGTACAGTTTTTAAAAAACAAGATAAGATTTGAAGGTAATATAGTTGGTATAGTAGTGAAACACTTCTTTCAAGGTGAAAGGAATTAAGAAATAAAGATAAACAGTTATTTATGAACGAGAAATAACGACACGTCTTCAAATAAATGTTGACGAATTTAATGAACAGCAATGCATTGTATGATATTTATATTTCTAGGCTGTAATCAAAATCTGTTTCGTTTTAATAAAAATTATTTATATTTTTAAATAAATTTAAACTACGTATTTTACTATTTTTTTCTCGAATATGACTTTTTTATTATTTTAGACCACAAGAAGTGACTTAAGACGTTTCTGGAAGCTCTTTTTGTAGTCCACATTCTCAGAATTCGTTTACTGTAGGCTTTTCTCCTTTCTTCTGTCAACCCGGTGTTCTGTTTTTGGTTTTCATTAAACCCTTAAATTAGTAACCTCTAAATTAGTTGTCTATATTTAATCGGTTATTACGTCATGTTAAACATTTTTTAATATGTTAGATTATTATATCATTTTTTTTGTGTTGTCGCAGCACATCTTTAATTGATGTGTGAAGGACCCTCCTTGGGGCTTTCCGGAGCCCACCATCCCCTGCCGTGCCTAGACCATGGATCTTTATCGGCAGACCTTCTTAAAGCTCTCAGTACCTTTCGTGTAAAGTTACACTGACTGGGCCAAAAGTGTCCCCCTCCGCTTCGGCAACAGTCGGCCTCAGCATCTTCGGTATATTTAGTGTAGGCTAAGCCTACCCATCACTTTCTTCGGTGCCTTTCTTTGCAGCACATAGAAGTTTGTTAAATTCTTATTCAGTCACACAATTTCTAGTGTTGTTTAATCGTAGTAATTTTTAATTAAAATAAAAAATTCCCGCCTCTTTAGCATAGTGTTTACATTGTTAGACTGCGCTGCACACTTCAAACCGGAAGAACCCGTATTCAATTCCTGACTAAGGTCTAGAGTTATTACTCATTAAAACTTACAAAGTTAGTCTCTATTACTGCACCTCTCAACTACAGAGCAATTTTTTAGTCCTGTTACCCAATTGTTAATGTCTGGTAATTTTTTTCAAAGAAAGGGAAATTTTGTTTTGTGACACGAAGTTGGTAGCCCTACTCAACCGGTATAGATACGACAGTGTAAGTTGATTCTCCATGAGCTGTGTAAAATTAAGTGCCGTTTCCGGTCGTGTTACGAACAGAATGTCTTTTACCACAGAAAAATCGCATGTTTAAATCTGGAGCCTGAAGCTCTTGGATTAATCGTTCGCGATACGGATACTATTTCAATTTTTTAGCAGCTTTCTGCTAAACTTTTCCGTGGAGAATTGAGAAATTTTGTTTTCACATTCTCTAAAACGCCGTCTGTCAAGAAAGTTGGTTCACCACTACGTTTTCTGTCACAAACTACCTGCCTCTCAAAATCGGTTTGTTAGCCAAGTTGAAATTGATATTTTTCTGGTGGAGGAACACCAAAAAATTTAATTTAAAAAGTTTCTTTTACACTCGTGTACGATTTCGTAGCAAAATATTGTTTAAGAATGCAAACCTGTTGTTCTAGGGTAAAAGATATTCTGTTCGTAACACGACCGGAAACGGCACAAAATTTTACACAGATCAAAAGAATCAACTCACACTGCCGTATCTATACCGATTGAGTAGGGCTACCAACTTCGTGTCACAAAATAAAATTTCCCTTTCTTAGAAAAAAATTTCCAAACATTAACAATTGGGTAACAGGACTAAAAAATCACTCTGTATTTAGGAGACATGCGTTGAATAATTGGGAATAAAAGTTGACTGCTTCCTTCATTTGGATGAGCACGTATTGCTTGAGTCCCAGCTGCGTGTAGTTGGAAGGAATGCAGTGCGTTGTTATAGTAGTAGTGGGAGAATGAATGGCGTGTAAGTAGTGTTTCACAACTGATGCATTTGTAATGGTAGCATTTACTAACTAGACTAAAAAAATATTCTTATCATCCGGCGCATTAATTTAGCAAATAACTACCGGGTTAATAACTTGGTCGGATTCATAATATTTAACTTGCTAATTTATATCAAAAAATGTAAATACATAAATGTAATAAATACAAAAAAATATGTTAAGTACGAAAAGTACTTAACAATACCGCACTTAACTATACTTAACAACACTTATACGGTACTTAACAATAGGAACCGCACAATACAAGATCTTGGACCAAGGATTTTCTGGACAAAGGTCCACGAATCAGAAAACTTCCTGATTCAAACAACCGGTTGTCCAGAATGAAAATGTCAGGGTACAAACTTACTGATTCAAAAGTGCAATCATTTGCTCCGTGTTGTATTATTTTATTATTATTGTGTTATTATTATTTCTGTGCCTTTCTAAAGAATCACGGTCCTAAAATTTGGTATTCGTAGTCTGTTTTTAAATTAAGGAAACATCTTACCGTGAACCAGTTTGTTCAATGCACTCTTCAAAGGCCCAGCAATAAACCTACTCACAACGCAGGCGATTTCTTGTTAGATTATATACGAGGTGTGGCTATTAAATAACGAGACTGACGTAGTAAAAAATTTTATTTTAATTTTATACATAATCACTTATTGTCACCTTCAATATACACTCCTTCTCTATCCCTACTACGCTCCATGCGGATTTTCCATAGATGGAAACAGTGCTGGAAGTCATCATCTTCTGTTAGCTCCTTCAGGACACGTACCGCTCAAAAATGTTTGAAATGAAACTCGCAAAAATGTTCAAACTGACACTTTGTACGCGATTGAAAATGACCCAATTTTTTTGGAAACGATAATAACATGTGATGAAACGTGGTTTTTTAATTATGATCCGGAAACGAAGCGTCAATCCATGCACTGGAAGAGCCGAACTTCACCGAGAGCCAAAAAAGCTCGAATGAGCAAGTCAAAATTTAAAGCAATGTGATTGTTTTTTATGATATCTATGGGATTGTGTACCTTCACTGGGTTCTTGAAGGTCAAACAATTAATTAATATTACTACCTTGAGGTACTTTCTAAACTACGTCAAAGAGTAAGGATAAAACGCCCCGAAATGTGGAAGGACAAAATTAATCATGGGTTCGCCACCAAGACAATGCGCCAGCTCATTCCGCGTCATCTATCAAGAGGTTGCTAGCCAAGTACAGCATCTCA
This sequence comes from Catonia carolina, assembly GCA_035578175.1. Taxonomy (NCBI): domain Eukaryota; kingdom Metazoa; phylum Arthropoda; class Insecta; order Hemiptera; family Achilidae; genus Catonia; species Catonia carolina. The sequence goes on from JAQMRL010000001.1 coordinate 1,281,016, forward strand.
GTGTTAGAACATCCACATTATTCACCAGATCTTGCGTCATGTGACTTCTACCTGTTCCCTAAGGTGAAATCTGCATTAAAAATGTCAAGATTTGAATCTGTGGTAGCTCTAAAAGAGAAAGCAGCCCGTGTCCTGAAGGACCTGACAGAAGATGACTTCCAGCACTGTTTCCAACGATGGAAATTTTACATGGAGCGTAGTAGGGATAGAGAAGAGTGGATATTAAAGGTGACAATAAGTGATTATGTATAAAATAAAAATAAAAATTTTTACAACGTCAGTCTCGTTTTTTAATAGCCATACTTCGTATAATTATAGTAATTATATACTGCATGAGCATCGATAGGTATTCAATCATTCTGTTGGTTCAAGTAAACAGAGACATGGAGATTTAAAGAAGTAGATCAAGAAGGCAATGGAGATACCAATGACAGTTGCCGCCGGTTATGCTCTACAATAGTGTAATAATTGGTCCCGGCGGGAGAGGAGTTACAGCTGCTTTGTGAACAATGTACAAATCCTTCAAGGTACTCTTACTGTTGAAGTTATGTCAATTTCAGCCCTTCCTTCGTTCCTTTGGTTTAAACCAACGGAGGCATGCTGACTAGAATGTCGAACAAATCACTATAGTGAAGACACATCATTGTGATCTATTGACTTCAAGAACATGAGTATATAGCTGTCGCATTAAATTATAAATACCTACTGTACTTTCATTTGAAAAACGTAACAATATTCTGTTCGTCCTTATTTCACTTATGTCAAGATTTTTTTAAGTAGGCTATTCAAATATGTGTAATATTTCTTTTGTCTGCCCTATGACATAAAGATAAAACGTATGGCTGCGTTGTAGTACAATGAAATAAATAATAATAAAACTTGATTTATTTCCGTAGTTTTTACTTTCTCTTGCCTATATGAATATATAGGAAGGAAAGTATTGTTTTCATGTCGATTTTTCGAAATCGAGTTTTCACCGAATCTACACGTTTTCAGACCCGCTGAACAAAAAAAAGACATGTTTTTAGCGATTGGTCTGTGTGTGTGTTTGTGTGAACAGAATGTCTCAAGAACGGAACATCGTACGAACTTGAAACTTTAGTTAGACACCACTGCCGGACCCGGCACGAACATTTTCATCAAAATCGGTCAACCGGAAGTAGCAGTTTATTCGTGTAATTTTTCACTTTTTTCCGATTGTCTCAAAAACTGGTCCTACGGTTTTAAAAATCGCCTGGTTTACTAAACTTTTTATGCTCTACAAGATAAGGTAGGCGCCATGTTTGCTGAAATTCTTGGTGAGGCTGTTTTCACGTAAAAAAATTTTTTATTCAGATTGCGGCTTTAATTAGCATTTTAGTGCAAAACTTTATGTAATAAAAGTTGTAGACAATTTAAAATCCTACAACTTGTAATTCAAACATTTGTTTGTGTAACGCTTAGTTTAGCGGTAATTAGCGTTTTTCTGTTTTTTTCTCACGAGAACGTACGTGAAAAATCAATTTTTTTAAGATCTCGGTCTTATTATGCTCATATCATGCAAACTTTGGTTTTAAAATGTTGTCATAATTAGTAACTTTTGGTTTTATATGCTCTACAAGAAATTTTACGACAAAAATGTATCATAAAATTTATAAGAAATTAAAAGATGTACAACTTTTGTTTAGAGCATTTTCCTCTACAGAGCCTAGTTTAGATTGAAAGAGTGATTTTCCGTATTTTTAAGCCAAACTGAAGTTAATTTTCTTTTTGCGTCTTTCACTCATGATTAAAATAAGGTTATGTTTTTTGAGGTTAGTTTTTTGTTTATTTCTAATGTTTCATTACTAATGTTATGTAATATTGTTCATTATTTTCATTGACAAGAGAAAGTCGTGAGAGTGTTTCACACCAGATTTTTTTTCAAAAGTAACCCATATACATTCTTCTCAAATTTTTTAACACATTTATAACTATTCACAATGAATAGTGTTCTGGAGCAAAAACTACTAAACCGTTTCGAAAAAAAATTAATTTAAGATAAGCAACCTCACAGAGATTTCTGAAAAAAGGTTTACAGTCTTAAAATTTAGAGTACAATACCTCGATGCTGAAATACAAAAAAAATATTTTCATTAAACTCCTCTCATATAATAAATTTTGCTAAGGTCATTAAGATGGTACAACATTAATCCAAGGAAAAATTTATGGGAACTCTTCACTCATTATAGAATTCTCTTCTTTTAAAAATTACAGTGAATTTAGGGCATATGTGTACTTATTCTAAGTTGACGCTAATAAAAATGTAACAACTTTATTATATGAAATGTTCTGTCCGACGCTAACGTTATTCGCTATTAATAATATTTTTTTACTTTTTCTTGCCTATATGAATATAGGCAAGAAATATGTATAGTAAGAAAAGTATTGTTTTCATGTCGAGTTTTCGAAATTGAGTTTTCACCGGATCTACACGTTTTCAGACCCCCTGAATCAAAAAACATGTTTTTCTGTGTGTGTGTGTGTGTGTGAACATAATATCTCAAGAACGGAACATCGTACGAACTTGAAACTTGAAACTTAAGTTAGATACCACTAGAGAAACCGACACGAATATTTTCATCAAAATCGGTCGACTGGAAGTAGTAGTTTAACCGAGTAATTTTTCACTTTTTTGCGATTTTCTCAAAAACTGCTCCTACGATTTTTTTTTAAATCGCCTCATTTACTAAATTTTTTATGCTCTACAAGATAGGGTAGGCGCCATGACTGCTTAAATTTTTGGGAAATTTGTTTTCTCGTAAAAAAGTTGTTTTTTAAGATTGCAAATTTTATATGCATTTTAGCCCAAAAATGCTTATTATAAAAGTTGTAGAGAATTAAAAACCCTACAAATTTTATTTCAAACTTTTTTTTGGATAAAGCTAAGCCTAGAAAAGTAGATCTATTTCATACAAAAATCATTTTTTTGGTTCTCCAAAAATCATAACTAATGTAAACAAGTCACAATAGAATAAAAGGTGTTACAGGTAACCAACCGACTCTTTCACAAATAGTTGTACAACAAAGACCCTACCTTAAAATATCCTTTTATAACTAACCCTATTGTTACTTTGTCCCTCTATTATCTACAGTCCAGCCTCTCTTAGTTTGCTCCTACTGTAAATAAATAATGACGTCACTGAGCATGCGCATTATATCAAAATGTGTACACGCTGATTAAAAAGTAACAACAAAATACTTTCAAAAGTATTTAAATACAAAATACTTTTAAAAGTATTTTTAGAAATGAAATTGTTAGGCCTACATCATATCATGACTGATGTTTTTAGTACTTTATGTACTTATAATTTAAAAAATAGTTAACTTAATAGGAATACGACATCCGTAAAGTCGTAGACTCTAGCGTGTACCCTGTAGTAGGTGGCTTTTGTTTGTTGACAGTAGGAGCAAACTAAGAACGGCTCAACTGTACTATTCAACACTTTATGAATCTCTTGATCCAGAACCCTCTCGAACAAACATTCCTTTAGGATATCGTCACAATACTTTTTTTGGTAGTATTTTGCTCTTCAAAATCCAAGTCCAATAGAGGGTTTCGTTTAGCATAATCCACTCATGATTAAAATTAAGTTATGTTTTTAATTAGTTTCATTGACGAGAGAACGTTTTGTATTTCACACTAGATTTTTTTAAATTAGGAGGCCAAAAATAAATTTGTCTTTGGAATTGTTTTTCTCTGTGTGTTTGCAAGTTAATGATAAAGGTTGTTATGATTACAAAGCACTTTCTTTCGATTATAAAATTACAAAAAGAAGATAAATATCCTTTGAATTTAATTTCAAAAATAATTTTTGTCTTGGAAGATCTTCCGTTAACTGAGTTAAAAATGTAAATTATTTTCTTTAGTCATTGTACAATGTTAAATGTTAATGCAAAACTAATTTTATACAATTTCTACTACAAAAGAGGTATAAAAACAAAATGAATATTTTTCGAAAAGAATTGTTTTCCAAATGAACGCCATTAAAATATGTAAAATAAAGTTGAAATTAAAGCGCTTTAAGGTTTTATAAAATTATAGTAAAACACTGAATAAAAACAAAAAAATAATAGTTTAACATGTAATATATGTATTACAACTAAATGTAGTTTAAAATGCTGCAGTTGAGAAATTATGAATACAGTAAATGAGGAATTTCTTATCAAATACATTAAAATAAAAGCTGTAAAACAAGAAAAACCTTGAGTGAAACATTTCATGTTGATCGCTCTCCTGAGTATGTGTTTTATTTATCCTACACACAGGGTAGATAAAAAGTTGTGGTTGAATGTAAGAAGTAAGTTTATAGTTGTTTATGACCCGTTTATATTGTGACACTTATCGCTAAGGTCCGTTTCAGGATCTAGGTAATAAAATAAATTATACGCTAAAGTTTACAATTACAAATATTTATTACAACTAAAAGATTTAAAAAATTAATAATAAACTAATTATAATGCAGTATTACAATAAATAACTTAAATAATTTACTTAGTGCTACTTACAAATAATTAATGCAAATCAAATTTAAGACGCACCCCAAAATATAATCATATTTTGTGAGATAAAATAAAGGAAGGTAAAATTAACGTACACAAAAAGTAGGTATTAAAAAAAAATTAATTACTAAATGTGTTGAGTTGTAGTACATCTCCTTAAAATAAATGACAGTAATTGCAGTTAGTTTATAAACTTAATTAATTAATATTTAAAACTTTGATGATCCTGTTGCGAGTTCCAATAAGAGTCGTAATTAGGTAATTAAAAATACAAAATATGGGAATGGGTTGAACGAGGATTCGGTACAAACATGGATGTATTGTTTGAACTTGGCCACTGAGACATTAGTAAACCTTTACCACCACACACAAATACACATTTTTACTGCCTTTTTCTTACATTTCAACTAAAAGTCAAATCTTAGTCCGCGTGTCTGTGAGTTGTGAGTGTAGTAGTAAGGGTCCCGTAAACCTAAGCGACCTGATTGCTTCATACATAACAGGTACTCTGTATTGAAATACAGCTAATTTAAGACGCACCCTGATTTTGCGAATGAAAATATTGCAAAACAGATGCGTCCTAAATTTGATGCAATACGTACTTAAACTTTCAGAACTAAGGTAAAAACCCATCAAATGGTGTACGGGAAAACCCCTCATCGTTACGAGTAGGTATATTAGCGTATAAGTTGTAAATGTAGCCACCTTTCAATCATCTAATACGGGTAGTATTCATTAGGCGGATGGATTTCTCTTTCTGTGTTTTTGGGCCTTTCTTTCACCTACCAACGTACAGTCAATCGTTGGGGTGGTTCTCCTTCCTTCTGCCCCTCTGTTGAACGGTTAGCGGGAGAGGGAGGCTTGTCGATCAGAGTTTACTGATTTTGGACATCGGAGATCGATATCAGTTCCATTTGGAATTCAGCTTGGTATAGTTTTGGCAGAAGCAGGAGATAGGAATTACTTGAAGAGGTGACCAGAATGACGAGGAGAAGAAGAAGAAGAAGAAGATTGAGGAGAGATACTTAGTTTGAAGTCATTTCGTATATATCAAGGGATTTTTAAGTTTTGTTTTTAATTTTTTTTATTCAGGAAATTCACAATCTGTTGGAAACAATCAGTGAATGTTATAACACAAAGTTTGGAAAAAAATTAACATGATAAATAAACGTGAGTGGAGACACAGTCCAGTGACAGAACTCCGACGTGAATAGATAAGTGTAGCATTAAGTGGAACATTTATAACACTGTAATGGATAGTCAATTACAGCAATACGTTAATTGATGAGGTCCCAGCTCCATCGACGTTTTAGACGTCTTATTGGATTGTTTAGGAGAGTCTGCGTAGCCAGATTTGAAATCAATGGGTTATGGTGGTTCACGAATTTCTTTCTAAATTTTGTATAGAGTTTTAAGAAAACGTCATTTATGAAGGGTACGTTTAGGTCTGAGTGTAGCGTTTTATTGGTTACATAATAGTGGGCGTTAACTATCCTCCGTAAAAGCTTTGATTAGAAACGCTGAATTTTTGCTAATACCGATGGTTTTGCACAGCAGTAAAGATGACTGGCATAGCTCCATATTGGTCGAAGGTAGGAGTTGTAAATGGTTAATTTGGATGTAGTTTTTTAATTAAAAGAGCAAGAATAAAAGGTTGGCTATATTTAAAATAGGTTAGGGTACGTCAAGAAAATAATTTTGTCAATAATCGATACATTAAAGGTTTTAGTTTAATGCGAAGAAGTATAATTTCATTTTATATTTTTAATTTTCTCATGTTCTAATGCTAAGCCAGCGCTCCATATATTTTATTATCTTTAAATCCCTATTAAGGTATTTGCCCACTGGTCAAGATTTGAGGTGGTGCGAAGATTAAAATAATTAATTTATCTCTTCATACCAATTTGCTGATTTTATACGTGCAGTCCAATAGTTTCCGAAATGATTAATATCCTTCCAATAAACTCGCCGTTATTCTGAATATAGTAGAAGTTATCAAAATAAAAGAAAACTTTTCTATCAGTTTTTATTTCCTAGAATTCTTATCTGTTACACCACCATTCAATATCCGTGTTCAATGCACTCTACCCCATACAATACGCAGTTCAACAATTCTTATAATGAACCCTTAACTATTTCTAGAATCGTATCATATGTTAATCTATATATCATTTGAAGTAAAATTCTTCCCCTAGATGAAAAAACAAATTTTTAATCATATATTTAAAATTTTTATTCTTTCTATAAATTTTCTTTCTGATATAACCTAAAAGAACGTTTTAATATTATTTAGGTACAAGGATTTCAAAATATATTTTCCCTGTAGTCCTTTTTTAACTACCCGTAGTAGACCATTGACTACCTTTCTGGTTCTTTCCTGCCACAATAATGAAGTATAATCATCCGCTTTAACGAGATGTAATATTGAAAATTTAAATGGTAGTAATCCTTCGCCATTCACTGTCTCGATTTTCATAGTTTCGATTTTTTTGCTTTCCCCGACAATGAGTGTATTAAAAAGTGTGAAATATAATATTGCTTTCCCAGTTCTTATTCAACTTAATACTTACTGAGACGTATTAAGTAAATATAATATTGTAATAAACGTATACTTAATGTTATTAAATGAAAGAATTTAAAAAGTTTTGTAAATACCACATAGACGGAATGCTTTTTACAAAACATAGATGGAAGTCTGCTCAAATATGTAAAGACACTATGACTGTACCCCTGCATGAATACAGTTTGACTTTCCCATATCCAGTGGCATATCTCAATAAAACTTTGTAAGGGTTGAAGTTGCCTTTAAAATACAAATTTACGTATTTTGGCTATTGCACGGAGTATTGTTAATTAATCCAGTGGTTTTATATTGTGTTGTTTCTTCAGTTGGTCTGGTTTCTACTTTATTTTAGAGAATTTTTGTCTTATTTCGATTTATGTACAAAAAATTGATTAAATTTTTCAAGTCCGCTCTACTTTTTTAAGACCGAAAATATCTAGATATGCTTAAAACAAAAGGCTGATTCAAACCACGCCTTTAATTTAAAAACTTGGCAAACATGAAGCCTCAATGGCAAAGTTATTTTAGAGTAAATTAGTCGACATTACATTAAAAAAGGGAAGAAAACACTCGGATATGCTTGAAACAAATCACTTTCTAATCAGTATACGTTACGTCCGTACTTCACGATTGTAACGATTGAAATATACGTTTTATAACGACTGTAAAATTATTAAGAAATACCTAGTAATATATATTATATTTTAATTAATATTTTATATAAATCTTAGATTAGATTTATTGGTTGCCCTGCAATTTGCTTTTAATGAATTTTAATGAAAAAGGTCGTAATCTTAAATAATCCAATGTGTTTATTAATTTTGATGGAAAAGCAGACAATCACTAATTGCCGATAAACTAAGCGTTGTAAAAAATATGTTTAAAATAAAATTTGTGGTTTTTAAATGTTCTACAACTTTGATTATTTACACACTTTTGCTTTAGAATGCATATTATTAAGGCCGCAATCTTAAAAAAAACCCTGTATTACGAGAGCACAGCCTCCCCAAGAATTTCAGCAGAATATGACACTTACCCTATCTTTTAGAGCATAAAAAATGTAGTAAAAATGATTTTTAAAAACTATTGCAGCCGTTCTTGAGAAAATTGCAAAAAAGTGGAAAAATTTCATGAATAAACGTCTACTTCCGGTTGACCAATTTTAATGAAAATTTTCGTGTCGGGTTTCTTACAGTACATACGTTTCAATTTTGTACGCTAGTTCGTTCTTGAGATATTTTTTACACAGACACGCGCACACACACACACACAAGGACCAACCGCTAAAAAAAAATTTTTTGGGTTCAGGGGGTCTGAAAACGTGTAAACGTGTATATTCGATAAAAACTCGATTCCGAAAAATTGACATGAAAATAATTTTCTTTCCTATAATATTCACACAGAGCAAAAATTCGAGAAGATTTTAAATTTATTTAATTATTTTTCATTATGTTATCTATAACTGGTAACTGGTTATAGGCTATATAACATAACACATAATAACACATAACACATAACACATAACAATAACAATATTAATGGTAATGAATGAAAATAATAATAATAATAATAAATATGGATTGAAAATAACACTCACAAAAGAATATTTCTCAGTACTGTTTCAATTTGGGCAAAATAATTGAGGTTTGTATGATTTAAATTAATAATCATGTACCAAAATTAATTATTAGCTTTGAATTTTTCTATTTGAACCCCCAGAACCCTTCTTATTTGATACAAACTAAGCTATGCTGTTCACAGCCAGTTCGTGGAACGTGTAACATCCGCGAATAGCCAGGGATTAATGTGTACTACTATAAAACCGTATTTCCATTTACAAAAAAATATCTGTGAACATTCCAGTGGTTTAACTGTATTTTAGTTTTATGAAATTTACTGTCACAAAAATACACACCTGTATGTTTACATAATATTAAAAACCAACACAAGCATAACAGATAAAAACAAATACACTCAAATAAAATGTGGATGCATAAAAGTTATTTTAAAATGTTTTTTCACGTTTAGTTAATGTAGTTGTACGAAATAAATTAAAGCAACTCCTTAGCTTTTAATTTTCTAACAAATTACCTAAGCAGAGTTGTTGCCCAAATTAGTATGTAAGTAAAGTTTATAGTTTACCAAAAATTCACTTTAAACAAAAGGGTTACATGAAAAATATTCATATAAACCCAGTTTTATGATAGCGGAATATTAATATGAACTTTTAATTTATGAATAAAGATTTCTCAGAGTAAAATTTTTGTGTTTTAAATGTATATATGTATATTTTTTAATATGTAATCTACATATGTTACGTATTACAAGCTAGTCAATGAAAACAATTTTCTTTAACCCTTAATACAATACAAGGTACAACCCATGGCACTTTCGACTAGACTTAAACAATATTAGACCACGAACTGGGTTAATTTCAAACCGTTTCAAGATGGAAAATTCCTGAAAAGAATAGATATAGAACCTAAAAAAAGTTTTAGAAAATTAAATTTGAAGATGTTTAGTTAATTTTGAGAAAGCTTGTGGCTTAGTCAACCGAGAAACACTACTAAATTTTACTTTTTATAGTGATTGTAATAATGTTTTACTACGGACGCAATCAGAAGTAAATGTTTTATGAGAAGTCTTTGAAGTTTGAAATCACAACTGGAGTTAAGAAGAGTAATTGACTGTCACTTGTTCGTATTAACTGTGTACTGGAGAAGGTTATCCGTGAATAGGAAATAAATTAATTATTTTTAATCCCAAAAATTCGTACGTTACAATCTGTTAGATTTCAGAAAATGAGCAACACCATGACCCAATCAGATGAGGCTGATATGTCTGATGTGTTACTGAGGTCTAGTCTTGTACAAACTCAGGCCGACAATTTCTGAAAGGTCTGGTCAATTGAATCCCAACCATCAAAGTACACCGGTGTCCTCAGCCTAGTATTCAAATCCTTATAAAAGTAAAACCTTAACTAAGATTTTAAACACGGAATCTGCATCTCCGTAGATCAGCTCTTAAACAGCTGACTTGCGGCGACGACTTTACCACTAGACCACCCGGTAAATTAAAATGCTTTGCGGTTACAATTCGTCTTCAAATTTTCTCCAAAAATATTGACATTACAGTTTTTGGACTTGTCTAATTCAATTTGTTGGGTCATAAACCATACGAACTACTTAATTTAGGCTCATAATTATAAAGTGACTAGTAGAGCGAAAATCGGAGCGAAATCTCTCGTTAACCGTAACTAACTATGTACAATTCGCTATCGAAGCCGGTTACATTGGGGTAGTTGGTAACGTGCACGCCTCTCATCATGCGGTCTTGGGTTCGAATCCCATTCAGGCACGGCATATATTCATCATACGTTACAAAAAAATCATTTCATCCTTCACCGTCTGCATTAGCAGTAATTTCAGGAGAGTCTGACGATAAACAGAAAAAAACAAAAAAAAATCGCTCCCGAAGTATTTCCAGATTCATAAAATAGCAGTTGATATTGTTTTATTATTATGGAAATTGGAATTCTGAACAATTTTTGTGAACATAATATACTGTTACCATGTACTGTTTATAGTCACTTCACCCTAGCCAAACGATATTTACTTTCTAATTTTATTATTAACCCTTAACTGGTGAGGTGGTATTATTGTAACACTCACAGTGAGGTGGGGTCTCACAGACCCCTCAAATTTTTTTCATTTTTTACACAAATTAAAATTTTTTGTTTTTATGCAATGGCTTAAGTACATTTTTAAACTGGTATAGAAATGTGGAATAGAGGTAGAAATAAAAAACACTTCGCTAAACCATTTCAAAAAAATATTTTTTATTTTACACTCGGAAAAATGAACTCAAAAACATTGTTTATTAAAATTCTATGTAAAATAGACAAAAAAAATATTTGATAATTTTAAAATGTTTACACCTTTTAATTATGAGTTTAAAAACAATTCACATAAATCAGAATAATTCTTAAATAAAACTAAAAAATTCTGCACGGTTTTAAAGTTTGTAAAAATATGCTGTTATTACACTGAACAAACACTAAACGTCTCTCAGTTTTCTCCACAAATACAGCAAAGATCAGCTCTACAATCCAGGCAGTATGGTTTTTGACATCTTCTGCATTGAATCTGGGTCGTTAACCCTAAACTGTTTATCTCCAGACGCCATTTTTGTAAATCACTATGAGAACGAAACTAATACACTCACGGTGAGGTGGGGTCTGACAGACCCTAAAGCAACTTTAACTTGTTGTACCGACTATAAAATCAAAAACTAGAACAGAAACAGATCGTAGGGAAGCTCACCACCAACTAACTTGAAGGTACTGAACGCGTCAAGGTCATCTGATTCTCAGTGTTGCCAATGTTAAAAAATGAAAAATCCCTGGGGTTTGGCAGACCCCACCTCACCAGTTAAGGGTTAAAAAAATAATAAGCGGTACATTAATACTATTACAATGTACTGTTTATAGTCACTTCACTCAAGTGAAATGAGATATACGTAATACTCAAATTAATTTTTAAGATTCAATTAAAAAATAATATGTATAAGCTGTGCGATCTAAACCCGCACAACCCACAGTCCACGACTTGTTTTTATTTTACGGGGCGCAGCCCGCTCTAAAATGTTGCTCTTAAATTTAGTAAAACGAAATACTATTTCATAATGAAAGGCATATGCCAGCCAAATATCGCTGTACCAAACAACAGTATGATACTGACATTTAGTGTTACTCACAAAATGGTGTTTAAAAAAATTGCCGGCCGTATTGGCGTAGTTGGTAACGTGCTCGCCTCTTACCATGCGGTCTTGGGTTCGAATTCCATTCAGGCACGGCATATATTTATACGTTACAAAAAAATCATTTCATCCTTCACCGTCTGCATTAACAGTAATTGCAGAACAGTCGGACGTTAAACAAAAAGAAAAAAACAAAAAAAATACCTAAAAATGTTTCATTAGATTTCTACAAAAATTACTTACCGCGAGAAATGCAGAGTGGCCCATATGTCGGTTTCCTCAGTATTTACGGAAATCGGAAGAAAGGTTATTGGATAAGAAACCTATAGACGAAAAAACAAATTTATTATATGAACTGCACATATACAACCTTGAAAATGTTCAAAATATAGCAGGTGTTCAAAATGTCCACCATGATTCCCTATGTACTTAATACAGCATTTTTAAACTGATTCACAAATTTTCAACAGTAACATTTTATCGTCGATTACATAGTCAAATGCAATTTTAATTGAACGTTTTAGTTTGTGCAGGTTTTGTGGCTTGGAAGAATACACTAGTTCCTTTATAATGTCCCACAGTGAAAAACCAAATGGCGTTAAGTCTGGCAAGCACGTAGGTCATTCGATTGTACTACGACGACCAATCCATTCATCAACTTTGGAATTTAAAACATTTTAAAAATACCTTTACGAAGGAACAAAATAGTAACTACACAAAAACGAATCTCACACTAGCCACTGTTACAGACAACTAATGAATGTTGTACGTGATGCTGCCAACATTATACTATTACCATTTTATCAAAATGAAATCACCCATCTCGTGGGGAAACCGACATATGGGCCACCCGGTAGTTAGTCTGGGAGAATTTTTTTAAACTTTTGTGTCCGTTCGGTAATACGTATAATATATGTTTAAGCATGATTTTTCGTTAATGAAAACTGTGTTGTTGTTTAGGTCAACAGCCGAAAGGCTGGTTTGAACCTCTAGAGGTTTTACTAAGTAAAAACGAGGAGTAAGGTGGTTTACCATTGCTTCCTCACTGAGTTGAAAGAGTATGCTTATCAGCATGCCAGGCCCTCCGAAAAACACTCACTTTCCATCCTGCAAATGACACCTTCACTTCATTCACCTCAGGGTCTGGCTGCATAGTGAAATTCATTACTCTCAGAGGAGATAACTCTGACTAGTGTCTTTTACACCTCTACCTCTTCTGTTCTTAAATAGTTCAGTCATATAAGTGGCTGACTATGTGATAAGAAACAGAACTATTTTTTTTAGCCCTGGACGAAACAGATAGAGTGCAATTAAAATAACACTCCACCTGCCCGTTTTGGGCATAATGAAAACTATCAAATCTAAAGCTCGTACGTAGTTAACAGACAGCCACTAGGAATCAATATCGAGAATAGCCACAACAAACATTGAATAGACATTGAACAATTACTAATCAACGATGGAGGATTGTTGACCTCTGGATAACGTTGGTACAAGTATGTAGGCCATACAAAGATGTACAATAAAATTATAGTTCCTATAGTTCCGTCGATCACCGTACCATAAAATAGTTGAATTTTTAAAATTACTCACAAGTAAATAAGACGTATACCAATTTTTAAACTCTAGCAAATTTATTCCTGCGGCCCGTCTCAAAAAATCAGTAATATTAATTGGCTCACAGTTATAAAAAGGTTGTGTACGCCTGATCTATACATTGCAGATGAGCTCTAGCCAATAAAAGCCAAGTTGGTGTGTGAGGTTGCCACTTTTCTGTCTCACACACTGTTCCACCAAACTCCAGCTGGCTTATTGTCAGTCTTCCACAGTACAATCAGAAAAATTGGGGGTGAAACACTCCCTTTGTTTTTTCTTGGCATTGTAGATAATAAACAATGTAACCTATAATTTAATCATGAGTAAACAATGTAAAAATAAAAATCAATCTATATAGAGCTTATAAATACGAAAAGTCAATAATTACATCTAAACCAGGCCTTGTAGAGAAAAATTTAAAAAAAGGTTATTGAATTTTTAATTTCCTAGAACTTGAATTTTATTCACATTTGTCGTAAAATAAACTAAGGCCGAAATATTAAAAAATTCTAATTTTTTACAGATTTCATGAAGAAAACAGAAAATCGCTTTTCGCATTTGTAAAAAATGTTTGAAATAAAAGTTGTAGGTTTTTAAATGTTCTACAAGTTTAATTATATATATTTGCTCTAAAGTACATATAAAGGCCTCAATCTTAAAAAAACCATTTTTTTCTACGAGAGTACTGCCTCCCCAAGAATTTCTGCAGACATGGCTTACCCTATCACGTAGAGCAAAATAAATGTAGTAAATGAGGCAATTTTTTAAAACATCATAGGAGCCGTTTTTGAGAAAATTGTAAAAAAGTAAAACCTTTCACAAATAAATTACTATTTCCGGTCAACCGATTTTAATGAAAATGTTTGCGGTGAGTCCTCTAGTTGTACAAAACTTAAGTTCAAAGAACTTTATACAATGAACTTTATACAACTTGGAACTTATACAATGAACTTATGTTGGAACTTTATACAATGTTCTGTTCTTGAGATATTTTGTTCACATACAGACACAGACCAATTGCTAAAAACAAGTTTTGGGTTCAATGGTCTGAAAACGTGAATATCCTGTGAAAACTCAATATAGAAAAATCGACATGAAAATAATACTTTCCTTCCCTATATATTCATATACGGCAAAAGAGAGTAAAAATATATATTCACCAAATATTTACGGCCTAATTGTTTTTTTAAAGCAATACGAATACAATTTTTATAACGAGTTTTATATACTCGTAAAAAAAATATTAAACTTGTCTGTGTAAAACGTGTGATGTGAATTTTAATTTTAAACCTATACCAGGAGTCTATATCTAATAGCTCTTGAGAAAAAGGTAAACCCGTTAACATCGGCATAAAAGGGCATCTGGGCACTCCTAAACATAATTTTATGCGACCGTCGTCGTGGAATTTGTTAACGAAAGAATCATTCTAAAAAATTTAATGATTTTAAAACGTTTGTAAAGGCGAGTGTTCGATTATTTAAATTTTCTGCAATATTACAATTAAAATCGTACATTAATTATATTAATAATACAGCTTTAGTAGATAGTCGTACGAGGTGTGGCTACTAAATAATGAGACTGACGTTGTAAAAAATTTTATTTTAATTTTATACATAATCACTTATTGTCACCTTCAATATACACTTCTTCTCTATCCCTACAACGCTCCATGCGAATTTCCCATTGTTGGAAACAGTGCTGGAAGTGTGCTCCTTCAGGACAATGTTCAACAAGCTTTCTCTTTTACAGCTTCGACAGACTCAAATCTTGTCCCTTTTAATGCAGATTTCACCTTAGGGAACAAGTAGAAGTCATATGGTGCAAGATCTGATGAATAAGGTGAATGTTCTAATACTGAGATGCTGTACTTGGCTAGGAACCGCTTGACAGATAACGCGGAATGAGCTGGCGCATTTTTTTGGTGGAGAACCCATGGTTTGTCCTTCCACATTTCGAAGCGTTTTTTCCTTACTCTTTGACGTAGTTTAGAAGGTACCTCAAGGTAGTAATATTGATTAATTGTTTGACCTTCAGGAACTCAGTGAAGGTACACAATCCCATGAATATAAAAAAACTATCATCATTGCTTTAAATTTGGACTTCCTCATTCGAGCTTTTTTGGCTCTCGGTGAAGTTCGGCTCTTCCAGTGCATGGAACGGCGCTTCGTTTCCGGATCATAAGCAAAAAACCACATATCATTACATGTTATTATCTTCTACCTGTTCCCTAAGGTAAAATCTGCATTAAAAGGGACATAATTTGAGTCTGTGGAGGCTGTAAAAGAGAAAGCAGCACGTATCCTGAAGGAGCTGACAGAAGATGACTTCCAGCACTGTTTCCAACAATGGGAAATACGCATGGAGCGTTGTAGAGATAGAAAACGAGTGTATATTGAAGGTGACAATAAGTGATTATGTATAAAATTAAAATTAAATTTTTCACGTCAGTCTCGTTATTTAATAGCCACACCTCGTATTATAAGGTACTATTTTTTAATTTGTTTATAAATTACAAGATTAATTATACAGTAGTTATCGCAAGCAGTGACATTGAATTCAATGACCTATCGGTTAGACTGACCAATGGAAAGGTTGATCTGCTATTACGCTCAATATAAAATATATCGTTTACTATGACATCAGTTAAAATCACATATTGGTGTTAGTGACAACTGTATGGATTTTCAACTATGGCGGTTATCTGTCAACAGTATGAGTCAGCATTTTACTCATTGGTTTGTCGAGTTTCAAAGTGTTTTTTTCGAATGCCGTTAGTCACAATATGTTCATGTCCGAAGTTAGATTACTAATAGGCCTATCCTTTTTTCCTATGTCCTTAATACAACACTGATCTACAGATTGATTGTCCTATTTACTCAAGTTTAGTTCATATTTTTTGTGTAAACCCGTCCGGTATTCGTAGAAGCGTCCGCTATTTTTATGTTTTACACAACTTAAGTATGGCGTCATCGCGTAGACATTTTACAGTGATGGAAAAGTGCACGTTATTTGGTGTTTGGAAAACGGTGAAACGAACGAGGATATTGCAAGGGAGTTCAACGTTGGGCGCTTTATAATACCCGCAATTTGGAAAACCAGGGGAAAATTTAAAATAGTTTTAATGAGGGTAAAGAGAAATCGAAGGGACTTCGACTTAGTCAAAAAAAGACGTAGAAGAAGCTCTTTCTGTGGTTTATTTCGCATTGGGAAAACAATACGACCGTTTAACTGGACCTTTGCTACAAGTAAAAGCCATTGGTTACAGTGACTATTGCTTTAGTGACCGGAAAAGCCCTTGGAGGTCACTGTATCCAGTAGCTACTGTATTTTCCACTTAACTTGAGCGGGATATTCCAACATATTTCATAAATTTTTACTTTATATTGTCCTATATGAATATATAAGGATAGAAAGTATTGTTTTCATGTCGAATTTCCGAAATCGAGTTTTCACTGGGTATACACATTTTCAAGCCCAAAAACTGAACCCAATAAACATGTTTTGCGATTTGTCTGTATGGGTGCGCGCGTTTGTGTGTGTGTGTGTGTGTGTGTGCGTGTGTACAAAATATCTCAAGAACGGAACACTGTGCAAAGTTGAAACTTGAAAATTAAGTTTGGTACTACTGGAGGACCCGAGACGATCAATTTCATAAAAATCGGTCAACCGGAAATAGTAGTAATTTTTTGCAATTTTCTCAAAAACGGCTTTAACGATTTTTTACAAATGGTCTCATTTACTAAATTTTTTATGCTATACATGATAGGGTAAGTGTTATGTTTGCTGAAATTCTTGGGAGGCCTGTGCTGTCGATGAAAAAATGTTTCTTTTAAGATTGCGGCTTTAATATTCATTATAGTGCAAAAGTTTGTATTATAAAAATTGTAGAACATTTGAAAACCTACAACTTTTATTTCAAACATATTTTTGTACGACGCTTAGTTTAGCAGCAATTAGTGACTTTCTGGTTTTTTTCGGAAAGAGTTTTAAGTTTTGTCGGATATCTCGTTGTTTGAATGAGGTAGTATATTGTAATAATTACAATTAAAAACGAAAAATTAGGAAAGAAGGCAATTATTATCGTTTACCTTCTTAGGTCCTAGAATGTTACGAACTATTTTGTGCTTTTATTGTAGTAAACAAGTAATACATCTAGTAAATTATGCTATTATAAATTATATCAGTTTCTCTTTGGATATGTTGATAAATAATTATGTGTGTTTTTTTTTTGTTTCAGGTGAGTTTTTTACTTGAATTTGAATTAATTAATATTCATGTCACGTGAGTTTTTCAATTTATCTCATACTTTTATTGTGTATTGATCGAATAATTTAATTGTTTTTATGTAAATTAATGACTCTATCGATTTTTAATTTCATGTTTTTTTTTTAAAAAAAGTAATCCGATAAATAATATGTCACAAATATACATTTTCAATATCTGTTATTTTTTACAGTATAAATAAACATTTCGTTTAGGCGTAGTTTTATCTTTTATATTTATTGTATTTAAAAAGGATATAATTCTAGCTGATGTGACCAAGCGAAGCGAAAAGGTTATTAATATCAATAGAAGTATACACATATAATATTATACATTTTATTTATTTTACCCTTTTCCTATTAGTTGCAAGAGGAATTAATTAAATAAATCGTAACTAAAGGTAGTTATTAATTGATAACTACTCAACAAAATTATTGTATTCTTAACCTAAATAAATTTTACACCCTATTATAATAATCCATATTGGAATGTAGTAATAATAGATTGTTAATAATACAGAATGTATCAAAAAGTACGGATTCATTTTTATTACACATGAATGTAGTACAAAAATATTAAATTAAAGAAATATTTATTATAATTTTTTGCGACAATATTCAAATTACAATGAAACTTACCATTAATATATTTATAATAGATTTTGAAAATGATTCCCTGTCACTCGAATGCAGCCGTTTTTCTTAATGTTAGCTTATCAATGTTAGAAATCTCACGTTCAATATTCGGCTTCAAGTCGTCGAGTGTATGAGGAGTTTTGTTAAAACCCACACTTTCTGAATATCACCACCAAAAAAAGTCTACTCGTGTTAGATCCGGGGATCTTGGAGGCCACAACCCTTTCGTT
Organism: Catonia carolina; assembly: GCA_035578175.1. NCBI lineage: Eukaryota > Metazoa > Arthropoda > Insecta > Hemiptera > Achilidae > Catonia > Catonia carolina. The sequence continues at coordinate 1,299,583 of JAQMRL010000001.1, forward strand.
ATCAAAATATTGCTAAAATAATTCCGAAACACGTCTAGTCTAGCGTTTCATCTGCAGTATAGAAAGTTGCGTTATCATGGTTGAACGGACATTCTCGTTTGTGGAAATATAACATTGCAATAAAATAAAGAATTAAGTCACGATAAACCATACCATCCACAGTTTTGTCAAAAAAAAAAAATCTATTATACGACGCAAAATCACTAATTGGGGCTAAGCTAAGTTTGGCAGAAGAAATAGTTTTAAAACTATTTTATAAAAAAAGTGGCAACAGAGGTACTGAAAACTTATATCACAGAACTAGAGGTTCAAGCCAACAACTTTTTCTAAGACCGAAAGTTAATAAATCCTTTTTTGCTAAAACTTTTGTTTTTTAGGTCCGAAGTGTTTTAATCTGTTGCCTATTGAAATTAAAAATAGCTTAAACATGTTAATATTTTCAAGAAAGGTTAAAGATTGGCTCAATGACATAACTGATGTTGATTCACTTGTAAGAATTGTTGGTTAGTGTTGGTGTTTTACCGTTGCTGACTTGCAAAGCTTGCTATTCAGTCTTTGTAGGAATTTACTGATCTTTGTAAACAATATAACAATAATAACTGATTTTAGTGTTAGTCATGTACAGGTGAATATCTGCTATGAACACTGACGGCTTGGTTAATATTGTTGTTAAAAATATAGTTAACATGCGCTGTAGCTGCCGCTACAATTTGAATTGCCATTTGTAGTGGATGATGACATTTGATTTGTAATTCATTTTTATAATTCATTTGATTTGTAATTCATTTTTAAACTTGTTTTTATGTATTTTTTTTATATATATAACCACCGTTTACTTGAGTTGGTGGTTATTTATTCCTAGTAGATAAGATATAATTTTGCATTTGTATAAAGTGGAATAAATAATAATAATAATTATTTTTATTATTATTGTTATTATTATTATTGTTTTAAATTTTGTATTGTTTAAATTTTACAGCTTTGCTCTAAAAATATATATTAAGGTTGCAAATTTAAAAAATCCTGTATTTTACCGATATCAGTGAGACAGGTATGAAAAATCACCAATTGACACTAAAGTTAGCTCTCTAGAAAAAGATAATTAACAATAATGTAGTAGGTTTTTTAGTTTTCTACAAAGTTCGTTACGTATACTTTTGTTCTACAATGCATATTTAAGCCGCAATCTTTAGAAAAACAGCTTTCATCACAAAAGAATTTCATCAGGCATGGCGCTTAACCTATCTTGTAGAGCAAAAAAAGTTTACTAAGGCGATTTTTATAAAAATTAAGGAGCTGTTTTTAAGAAAATTGCGATAAAAGTTTAAAATTGTACGAGTAAAGTACTACTTCCGGTTTACTGATTTCGATGAAAATTTTCGTGTCGGATCTGGTCGTGGTACCTAACTTCTGATTCAAGTTTCAACTTCGTACCATTTTCCGTTCTTAAGTTATTACGTTCACACACACACACACACACATACACACACACACACACACACACACACATACATACAGACCAATTGGTAAAAACATGATGTTTTACCCACAGGACACCTGAAAACGTGTATTTACGATAAAAGAAAACTTGATTACGAAAATTATTTTTTTTAACCTTAATGTGTGTGCGTTGCATTCTGTTCAATTTAAAACAATAAGCAACTCCATGACCCAATAAGATGAGGAAGATATCTATGATATGTTAATGAATTTTTTTCTTGTACAGGCTCAGACCGACAATTCCTAAAAAGTGTGGTTCATTGAAAACCCCTACCGTCAAAGTATACCGGTAACCACTGTCTAGTATTCAAAACCCAAAAAAAGTAACTACCTCTATTAGGATTTGAACCACGGAACATACGTCTCTGTATATTATCTGACTCGTGATGACGACTATGCCACTAGACCAACCCGGTGGGTTAATTTCGAAAAATTGACATGAAAACATAATTTTCCTTACCTATATTTTACATTGGGTAAAAAAAAAATAGAAATGAGATTTCCATAAATATTTTTTGAATTACTGATATGTATCTACCTACTTTTAATTACACAATAAATTTTTATTTGATTATAGAATGTGTTTTTATTTGTTTATGGCTCTTTTTATTTCAAAAAGTAATAAAAAGATGTAAATAAATAAAAGCATGAATAAAATGAATGGGGGTTGTAAGGTTGTAATGAGGTATGTGCAATTTGTGGATGGGAAGTGGTAAATTAGCTGGAGGGTCAGTTGTTAGTACCACTGAATTTACATTCCATTTATGAAGCTTTTGAAGCGTGCTTTTCATCACTGTGTTAAAAGCATTGAAAAAAATCTTGGATTAAAAAATACGGGTGTATAAAAATGTAACCATAGTTAAGTAGATTATTTAGAAAATAACTTAAAAATATATTTGTAAATATGTCAGGCGTTGATTTTATTTTTATGATTTAATAAGTTATAACTGTTTTTATTTTTTCGCATTCAATTTACTGTAAAGAGTGAAAAGTTTTTCGGTTTTACAGTTATTTGATACAAGGTTTTTTTGTAGTTGTCCCTACATAAGCCGTGGAATGTTCGTAAGTTTAGATACGTGGTGATACACAAGATCTACGGTGCTACCACCGCCAAGACCCCCGGATAACCTGGTTGATAACCTATATTCCTCATTGGGCCAAGAATATTTTCCTAGGGTAAGCGCACAGTGAACGCTGGTCGCAGGTCGCTTACAAGCGGGAGCCTGCTAGTAGGAATAGCCATTATATTTTAATCTGACGTCTCACAGTAAACGCTGGTGAAGAAAGCTGCGGCGTATTGGTCATCTGCGCATATCAGCTCACTGGTTAGTTATGCATAAATCTGCCTGCTGCTTGCTACCAGGTTGCTAAGTGTACTTGGCGTCGTATAATACGTATTCATAAATAATAACATCTTGTTAATTAATTTTTTTTTATTAGCTTGTACGGCCACAGGGGACCACTGTAAGTTCATTTATTGTTCCTTTTCACCCTTAACCTCGCGTGATAGTTCTTCATTCGGTCATATCTACTCTTCCTCTCCGCTTCGGATATCACCATTTTTTTTCCTGTTGGTTTCCGTTCTCTTGAATTTTATCTTTCATCAGTGGTCTTTTCTCTAAGTTGTTTGCCCCCCAAATCCGATGGCAAACTTCTCCGGTCACATTGACCAGATGGGGTAATTTTCCTTAAAGAACTTTCCATATTGTGAACTTTTCAAGGATGTTTCTTTCCTGGTGTGGCGAACCACTGTTTTCAACTACATTGTTGAGTTGTGGAGGATATTCTTTCAGCCGCTCCTCTGGAGAACAGACGGTGACCTATATGCCGCACCTTTGGTGAGCAGACGCTTATAGGATTTTATTGAATCATTTTGGTCCGCGGGTAGTATTTTATTTCCTACCTACCCTGTATATCTACAGGGCCTTCCCCTATCTGCCACCTGGGGACGCGCCACGTTGAAATTGATTCAAACTCCTAAGTCGTGGGTTAATTAATTATAACATAGGTTTATAAAAATAACTTTAAAAGATTATTACTGGCCAAGCAATACCAATGATATTGAGTATCGGTAGTCAAAATGTTCAAAAAACGTATTTCAAAGTAATCACAAGTCTTTCTTCCGGTAATATTGGTTGCATGTGCAAGTTCCACCATTGTTTTTGAAAACAAGTTCTTCTTTAGACAATATAAAATTGTTTAAAAAACCAGTAAAATAAACCAGTCATTCTCATGCATTCAAAAGAAACCTGTCTCTATCATTTTTTAATTGCGGAAAAAGATGATTATGCCGAACAATTTTCTGTTTTTATTAATGTCACTAACGGTATCGTCTTTAAATGATAATAATTTCGTGGAAACGTTTTCCATAAGAAATAATTCATCATCTGTGCTGCTACTGGAACTCATGTTGAATACTGACAACTGAATGAAGGTTAAGCACGTAGTTACATACTCCCACTTCGCGCATTCGCCACCGTGAATCGGTACCTGCGACCAACGTTCACTGTGCGCTTACCCTAACCGCTTACTCAGCAGCATCACTAAGAGACTAGGCGGTCAAATCCAAACGAGTGAGTGTGGTGAGAGCCCCGTCTCACTCTCATTAGTACCCGTGTCGGCTGGATTCCTCCAACCACAAATTGACGGATCCTACCAGCCACATTGGACGGGTCACCGCCGGGATCATCACAGTACCCCCGAAGAGGGTGCCTCTTGCGGTGCGCAAGTCACTCTACCACACTTGCACATTACGAACGGCTGCATCCTCCGCCCGAGACGGAAAGTAGCAACGCCGCCCGTTTGTTAAGGTAATTCCTGTTTGGTCTGGGGCGTACCTGCATTTTTTCCCAGTGTCAGCCGGATTTCTCCGGCCACGTTTGATTGGTAGCCGCCGGGACGATTTGATGCCCATATCGGTCGAATTCCCTCGGCCACCGGATAGGTTACGGTTGAGGTCATCACCCCACTGCCACCGAAGAGGGTGTCATATACCGCTCTCGTACACGTGCATCTACGGACGACTGGGTCCTCCAGGTGTTCTCCAAGAGAACGGTTGAAGGGTTGCGACACCGTCCGTTTTAAGGGTACGTCTTGTGCAGTCTGGGGCGTACGAATTTTACTAGTGGAAACCAGGTACACCTGGCCACGTTATGACGGTCGCCTTTGAGCCGTGAAAAATGCACGTAATTAAAGAACATTAAAATATCCCTAATTAATTATGTAGTGTTTCCTTATCCAATTAAATCGATTCCTTTAGTAAAGGTTTATAAAGCTCTTAACAAATCGCTTTTAAATACATTTTCCCAAAATGAATATTATAAACAAATGTAAAAAATCTGGTGTGAAACACTCACACAACATTCTTTTGCCAATGCAAATAATTACCAATATGACGTAATATCAGTAATAAAACATTAGAAATAAACCAAAAACTAACCTCAAAAACCATAATTTATTTTAATCATGAATGATGCAAAATGAAAACTAACCTTATTGGCTTAATAATTCGAAAAATCACTCTTTGACACTATACTAGGCTCTGTAGAAAAAAATTCTTAAGATAAAAATTGTAGATCATTTAATTTCATATAAATTTGACTACAAACACTTTTATCGTTAAATGCATACTAAGGCCGAAATCTTAAAAAATCGATTTTTTAACGATTTTCATGAAAAAAAAACTAGAAAATCACTAGGGTAATTGCCGCTAAACTAAGCATTACAAAGAAATATTTAAAATAAAAGTTGCAGGTTTTAAAATTTTCCACAACTTTGATTTTATACAATTTACCCTAAAATGCATATTAAGGCCGCAATCTTAAAAAATCATTTCTTTCTACGAGAGCACAGCCTCCCCAAGAATTTCAACAGACATGGCGCCTACACTATTTTGTAGAGCATAAAACATCTAGTAAAAGAGGCGGAAAAGGGAAAATTACATGAATAAACTACTACTTCCGGTCAACCGATTTTGATGAAAATGTTCGTGTCGGGTCCTCTTGTAGCACCTAACTTAAGTTTCATTTTTAAGTTTGTACGATGCTCCGTTCCTTGACATATTTTGTTCACAAGTGCGCGCGCATGCACACACACACACACACACACACACACACACACACACACACACACACACACAGACACTTGCAGACCAATCTCTAAAAACATGATTTTTGGGTTCAGGGGGTCCAAAAACGTGTATATCCGGTGAAAACTCGATTTCAAAAAATCGACATGAAAACAATACCGACTTTCCTTTCTACATATTCATATAGGCAAGAGAAAGTAAATATTAAAATTATTTTCTAACGATTTTTTCTTTCATATCTTTCCATCCGTCGACGCTTAGTTTAACAGAAATTTATTTTTTTTTTTTAAATTTAATCGAAATCGGTTCATAAAATAATATAATATATTTATTAATGCGAAGCGAAGCGAGTGGAGGTTTTTATATAGTAGAATAATATCACAGAATATTTTCACTCAAAAATAAAGAGTAGGAAAAGTAAATAAAAATGTAGTAATATCTGGAAAATCTTTTATAATAACATTATTTTTACTCGAATAGAAAATCAATAATGGGCACAAGTCAAATCTACACCACTTTTTGTTTTGAATCCAGCCTAGCCTCAACCGCCTGTTGTTAGCTGAGCTAAACCGCCGCGCCGGCCGGGGAGAAATCCCCCACCCGTAAATTTTGATCCTCCAAAAAAGTGACCGTTAAAATTTATACGTTTTGAATGAATTGTCATATCACAATTTTTTTTTATAAAACAACAAAATCTATTGATTTTTCCAATGTAATAGACACATTAGAATATATCTACTATAATAAACATTTAAAATTTTGTTTAAGATCTGAAAATGTTTTTTAAATTATCCTTAAAAATTCTTACTAATTCAGATTAAATTCTGAAAAAATCTTATTAAAATTAATGGTGGAAAACTATTATATTTTACCATAATCTTTCGGTAGTAAGTATTTTGCTCATCTTTTGCCCAATTTTGATTCTGTATACAAAATACTCACTATTGACCCTATTTCAGTCAATAGTATGATCTAAAATCGCAAAATCTAAAATTTTAAAAAGAAGATTTTTACCAACCAACATATGAAGGTTTTTAAATAAGATGTGTATCCAGAAAATTAAGGGTACCTACTTAAAACCGGTGCAAACATACAGCAATTTTCTCTAAAACGACCCAATCAAAAATATTTTGATTGAACATCCTTCAGTGACTGTATTTTATTTGTTTCTTAAATTTTTTTATTTTACTTTCTCTTGTCTTTTATGAATATATAGGAAAGGAAAGTATTATTGTTAAAGGAAAGTATAATGCTAAAAAACAAGTTTATAGCGAGTAGTCCGTATGTATGTGTAAACTAAATATCTCAAGAACAGAATATCGTACGAAGTTAAAACTTGGAACTTAAATTATTTATCAGCAGAGAACCCGACACGAACATTTTCATCAAAATCGGTCAACCGGTAGTTTATTCGTACAATTTTTCACTTTTATAATATAACTATAAATCCATTAGTTACAGTTATATATTTTAACAATGTATACTCATTTGTAATTCGTTTCGGAATACAAATATAAACAGTTTTTAATCCCGAATGTGTGTACGTTTTAACTTGTTAAATTTTAAAATAATCATCTACCCCATTATCCGATAACATAAAGGTGATATGTATGACGTGTAAATGAATAATTGTAGACAGACTTAGGCTTACCATTTTTGATGGAGTATAGTTAATTGAATCCCAACCATCAAAGTACACTGGTAACCACTGTCTAGTATTCAAGTCGGTATAAAAGAAACTGCAGTTAGGATTCGAACCGCGGAAACTTCGTCTCCGAAAATCAGTTGTTAAACAACTAACTCGCGGCGAAGACTTTATTACCACTAGAGTAACCCGGTGGGTTAAAAAATATGAACTTAAAGCAAAAGTTTTAAAGTTAAATTATAATTTTATTTCTCAAAGTTTTTACTTATTCATAGCCTAGTATGTAACATATACTAGATTAAATTTACATAGGTAGTTATCTCTACTTCTAAATTTATGTACGAGGTGGGAAATTAACCTTTCCAAGTATGTTTCTCATGTTCTACAATAGAACAACTTAATATCTCTACTTAAAACACCATTTCTCACTGAACCAAAACCTCTTTTTTGAGCTCACATTTTTAAAAGTGTAATCGTTTCTCTCGTGTCTTTCCTACCGGAGCTAAAAAATATTTTCTATAATAATGTTTCAATTATTATGATGTGCCATATACCTTTATAATTTTTCTGTTATCCTACGCGACTTAGTCCCATACAATTCGTTAAAGAAAAGGTACTCACATTGTGAAGTGACTATTATGTAATGCACACTCCGCAGAGTAAATAATCAATTCGGGTAATCGCAAATAGCCATTTCAGCTAGAAAATTGCTCAGAAAATATTAAAAATGTAATCAATATAATATTATATAAATGGTAAAGCCCTCATTGACTCACCCAACACTTATTCTCCTATACTTGCGCAATAGCTAGCAAGCTGAAAATTGGATTAAATGTTCCCTTTACGGTAAATAGAAAAGTAAAACATTAATGATTTCGTCATTCCATCATTAACCCTTTATAGGTCTTTGGTAAGTATACTTACCACTGGCAATAAGGTCGATTTTATTTAAGAATAAGCTTTGCAGTTGAACCCTATTGGCATTTTACAGTTTTATAGGTGTTCTCTGGTAAGTAGGCTATCCACATTTTGAAATTAGTGCGTAGCGACCATTTGCTTTATGAGCTGCACGAATGTGGTACGGATTCACACCAGCATACGCAACCGTGTTGTTTTGTTGTTACTTTTGTACAGTGCTTAGAAACTTCGAGGTTTCTACGGAAAAGCAAGCATTCATGCTAATATAAAGTTGAGATAAGTTATTCTATACATTTTTCTGTTATATAGTGCTACAAGTTGTTTTAAGAAGCATTCTTACCACTAAACATTATGTTATTCCCATTTCAATAAACGTTTCTTGATATGTATACTTACCAGGGCTTAACATAGAAAAAAATATCTTACTCTTCTGGCACTAGAAATACATTATTTAAGTCCCTATAAAACAAAATTTAACATTTTACAACATGTTTAATTTCCCCCGTAGTACTGCCCTATGAAGGGTTAATGGGTTGAAAAGGGTGTTCAACACGTAAACCGATATTTCCGTTCACTAAGTTCAGGACAAGGTAGATGGTTGAAACTCAATGGTGATGTTACTTAAAGTTCAACTACAAAAATTATTCTTAAACCATTCCAAAAATGTACTCTTGAGGGGATGTAAATGGTGTTCAACCCTTAAACCAATGTTTTTTATTTAATAAGTTCAGAATCAGTTAGATAGCTGAAACTCGGTGGAGGTGTCCAAATAAATATATATTCAGTTTTTTCCAAATCATAAAATCTTATTTTTGATTTATTTATAACCCTAATTTTAAAAATCTGGTGTGAAACACTCACACAACTTTCTCTTGCCAATACAAATAATTAACAATAAATCTAACATTATTAATAAAATATTAGAAATAAACAAAAAACTAACCTCAAAAACATAACCTTATTTTAAAGACTCTGAGTGAATGACGCAAAATGAAAATCTACCTCAGTGTGGCTTAAAAAACCGGAAAATCACACTTTTACGCTAAACTAGGCTCTGTAGAGAAAAATGCTATGAATAAAAGTTGTATATCTTTTAATTTCCTATAAATTTAATTATGTATACTTCTGTCGTAAAATGCATACTAAGGCCTAAATCTTAGAAAAATCAATTTTTCACACGTTTTCGTGAGAAAAAAACAGAAAATCGCTAATTACCGCTAAACTAAGCGTTATACAAAAAAAATGTTTAAAATAAAGGTTGTAGGTTTTTAAATTCTCTACATTTTTTATTACATACATTTTCGCGCTATAATACATATTAAAGCCGTAATCTTAAATAAACACTTTTTTTACGTAAAAACACTCTCGCCAAGAATTTCAGCAAACATGGCGCCTACCCTATCTTGTAGAGAATAAAAAATTGAGTAAACCAGGGAATTTTTAAAAAAAATCGTAAGACCAGTTTTTGAGAAAATCGCAAAAAACTGAAAAATTATACGAATAAACTACTACTTCCGGTTAACCGATTTTGATGAAAATGTTCGTGTCGGGTCCGGTAAGGGTATGTAACTTAAGTTTCAAGTTTCAAGTTCGTACGATGTTCCGTTCTTGAGATATTTTGTATACACACACACACACACACACTCACACACACACACACACACACACACACACAAACCAATCGCTAAAAACATGTTTTTTGGTTTCAGGGGTCTGTTTACGTATAGATCCGGTAAAAACTCGATTTCTTAAAATCGACATGAAAACAATACTTTCCTTCCTATATATTCATATAGGCAAGAGAAAGTAAAAATATTGAAATAAATAAAAATACCCGGATGGAGCCGGAACGGGCTGTTAGTGTTTGAAATTTGGCAAAAAATTTAGAGCGGTTTACTGAAAATTTATTGTTTTACAAAAAATAAAGTTTCTTCGAAGTCGATAAAAGGTAACGCTACAACTACTTACAAAGGTATGAAAGTAAAGAAACAACAGCCGTGTTAACAAAAATTCATGGCGTGAATTCTGAAATGTTCAGACACTAACTTAAGCTTCTTACATACCATTATAATGCAGAATGAAAATATTTATAACTTTAAAAATCAGGTTTTCAGTATAGTAAGAATATGAAAACTATTACAAAGTTTACTGAAATTTAAAGTAGTCATCTTTGCGGTTTCTCGGTTCATTTATTTAAAGTCGTATCTACTACTTGATCATTAGTGACTATAGTGGGTTAAGTAACATTCATTTAGCAAAACAAATGAAGGGCTTAAGGAAAATACAGGCTCAGTTACATTTACCAAATTTTTTAAGAAACTGTTTTCTAAGTTTCAAAGTATACACCTGTATTTTATAATTTTGTTTAGTATTACTTATTTAAAATACAAAATACTGTGACACTTATTGCGAAGGTCCGTTTCAGGATCTAGGTTATTAAATAATTAACACGCTAAAGTTTACAAATTACAAATTACAAATATTTATTAGACTAAAAGATTACAAAATAAATGATTAAACTAATTATAATTAAATAACACAAGAAATGATTTAATAATTCACTTAAACTAGATAATAAACAATAAATAACTTACAATCACTTTTATAGCTTACACAGACATACAAAACATAGAAATTGAATTCACATTAACTTTACAATACACTAACAAAAAGACACAATACGCACACAACAAAGGCAGTATAACAATCTTGAATCGCTACAATACTCGGATGTATAACCTGTAAATACACACCCCGATAATCTCTCGGCAAATATCACACGAATACTGACTGGACCGCGCCCGGGGGCCTCCTTTTATAATCATTCACAAAGATCGTTCCAGAACAAACTCAAGTACAAGAATAACTCTTTATTTATGAATGCTAGAAAAATCTTGTTATTAGGTCTACAAAAAGTCTTTTGTAAATAGAAAACGTAAACAACCTGCCTCCCTCATAATAGCTGTACACAATACCTAAACTTTATGATAGTTATTACAACCCTTATGAATGAATAGACACACTTTTATGGTTACAACTGTCATTTACAAAACTGATCTTATTGTGTATTGTCATTTTATTATTTCTTAACTATTTTTATGAATGGAATTCTGGAACATTCGTGTCTTTTTTTTTATTTTTTTACAATTCATTAAACATTCTTGGATCTTGTTACAATACACTTGCTGATATTGATAGAAAATATTGGTTACTTTTTTACTTTCTCTAGCCCTATAAGTATTAATACGAAAGGAAAATATTATTTTTATGTTGAATTTTCGAAATCAATTTTAACCGGAAATATACGTTTTCAGGACCCCAGAACCCAAAAACTATCATTCAGTTTTTGTTTTGTGTGGGTGTGTGTGTGCGCGCGTGCGCATGTGTGTGTGTGAACAAATATCTCAAGAAATGAGTACTGTACTAAAATGAAACGTGGAGCTTAAGGTATGTTTGACTAGGGGACTCGACACGAATATTTTTAGGAAAATCGGTCAACCGGAAATAATAGCTTCTTTATTCGTCCAAGATTTACTTTCTTACAATTATCTCAAAAACGGCTGTTACGATTCTTTTCAAAATGCCTCATTTGCTAAATTTTTTTAGCCAACGCCGGCCGCGTTGGGGATGTTGGTAACGTGCTCGCCTCTCATCACGCGGTCTTGGGTTCGAATCCCACTCGGTCATGGTATTTTTTCATACTTTACAAAAAAACTCATTTCATCCTTCACCGTCTGCATTAGCAGCAATTTGCAAAACAGTCGGACGTTAAACAAAACAAAAAAAATAAATAAATAAACTAAATTTTTTATACTCTACTTCTACAAGATAGCATAAGCACAATGGTTTCCAAAACTTTTTAGGGGGGGGTAGCCTGTGCTGTGGTAAAAATGTTTTTCTTTTCAGATTGCGGCCTTAATATGCATTTTAGGGAAAATGTCTTTCATTTAAGTTGAAGAATATTAAAAACCTACAACTTTTATTTCAAGCATTTTTTTTTTGTACTACAATGGTTATTTTAGCGAGAATTAGTGTATTTTTCTATTTTTTCATCAAAATCGATAATAAACGGGATTTTTTAAGATTGCGACCATTTAGCAACAAAAGACTCGAAAAATTTAAAAATTTAATTCCTTCTAAATATGTCATTTTTAGCGATTCGTTGTCTGTTCTGTGAGCAATGGGAAATATTCAGTGTTACGTACCAATCATTCAATAAATCCTTTTCCTAAGTTCTGAGTTGACTGCAAAGAATTTTAAAATAGCGTTTACCTGGATCCCATCTCATAAAGGGATTACAGGCAAGTAAGAAGCACATCTAGCGGCCAAGAGTGGTGTTAACTTGCAAGAACATTTCCATCCAGTGTCTTATTTTGAACTAAAGGCACACTTCAACAGAAAATTATTTAATTCCTGGAACAACAGGTGGAATGAGATGCCACCTGCAAAACTCAACGTGGTACGATAAACGTTGCGAGAATTTCCTTTACCCGAATTTCATAAACAAAGGGACCAGGTTTTCATCTGCCGATTGCGGATTGGGCACTCACTCATATCACACCAGCACCTGCTCACAAAATCTACGCCGGCAGTGTGCACTTTCTTTAATGCAAAAGCAACAGTTTCACATATCGTTTCAGAATGTCAAGAACTTCAAAGCGCCCCTTCTCTTATAGTTGTTTCTACAATATTTCAAGACAATGTTAGGTCTGAAGAAAGTAGTAAAAAGTTTTAAAATTTCTGCATTGCATGGCTATTGAAGACAAAATCTGATAGGCCTACTCATTTTCTTATGTTTTAACTTACGAAATTATAGTGATTTTTATAATTCTTATTGAGATCGTTAATAACCATTAACTGTTCATGCGATCTTTATTAATAAATGAAAAAACCTGGTGTGAAACACTCACACAACTTTCTCTTGCCAATGCAAATAATTAACAATAAACCTAACATTATTAATAAAACATAAGAAATAAACAAAAAACTAACCTCAAAATACATAACCTTATTTTAATCATGAGTGAATGACACAAAATGAAAATCGAACTCAGTTTGGCTTAGAAAACGGAAAATCACTCATTCACACTAAACTAGGCTCTGCAGAGAAAAATGCTCTAAATAAAAGTTATAGATCTTATAATTTTCTATAAATTTAATTAAATACACTTTTGTCATAAAATGCATAGTAAGGCCGAAATCTTAAAAAAATAGATTTTTCACACGTTTTCGTGAGAAAAAAACAGAAAATCGCTAATTACTGCTAAACGAAGCGTCATACAAAAAAATGTTTGAAATAAAAGTTGTAGAATTTTATATTCTCTACATTTTTTACTATATAAAAGTTTGCGCTAAAATGCATACTAAAGCCGTAATCTTAAAAAAACAACGTTTTAACGTAAAAACAGCCTCACCGAGAATTTCAGCAAACTTGGCGCCTACCCTATGTTGTAGAGCATAAAGAATTTAGTAAACCAGGCGATTTTAAAAAAAGTCGTAGGACCAGTTTTTGAGAAAATTGCAAAAAAGTGAAAATTTATACGAATAAACTACTACTTCCGGTTTACCGATTTTGATGAAAATGTTCGTGTCGGGTCCGGTAGTGGTATGTAACTTAAGTTTCAAGTTTCAAGTTCGTACGATGTTCCGTTCTTGAGATATTCTGTTCACACACATACACACACACACACACACACACACACACACACAGACACACACACAGACCAATCGCTAAAAATATGTTTTCTGAGTTCAAGGGGTCTGAAAACGTATAGATCCGATGAAAACTCGATTTCTAAAAATCGACATGAAAACAATACTTTCCTTCCTATATATTCATATAGACAAGAGAAAGTAAAAAGAGACACTACAAAAAGACATTACATCAAAGTTATAGAAAATTTAAAAAATTCTACAAATTTTATTCCACGTATGTTTTTCCACAGAGCTTAGTTAAGCGTCAATTAGTGATTTCCCGTATTTTTAAGTCAAACAGAAATCGATTTTCATTTTTCGTCATTCACTCTTGAATGAAATTAGGTTATATATTTCATTTACATTGTTTACTAAGATTTAACATAGGTTATATGTTTCATTATTTACAATGAAAAGATATAGTCGTGTGAGTGTTTTGCAACAGAATTTTTTTAATGTTCTTTATTTTAAAACTCACAGACAATATTTACAGCAAGATGCACAGTACTGTAGCAACAGAATGATCAGCTGATGTTAAATATATCTATCTGAACTGAGCTTGTTTTTCCGTAATACAGATGAACTAAGCCTGTTGTTCCCCTGTAGCCTATATTACTTTCTCTTGCCTATACGAATATATAGGAAGGAAAGTATTGTTTTCATGTCGATTTTTCGAAATCGAGTTTTCACCGGATCTATACGTTTTCAGACCCCCTGAACCCAAAAAACATGTTTTTAGCGATTGGTCTGTGTGTGTGTTTGTGTCTGTGTGTGTGTGTGTGTGTGTGTGTGTGTGTGTGTGTGTGTGTCTGTGTGTGAACAGAATATCTCAAGAACGGAACGTCGTACGAACTTGAAACTTAAAACTTAAGTTACATACCACTACCGGACGCGACACGAACATTTTCATCAAAATCGGTCAACCGGAAGTAGTAGTTTATTCGTATAATTTTTCAGTTTTTTGCGATTTTCTCAAAAACTGGTCCTACGATTTTTTTTAAAATCGCCTATTTTACTCAATTTTTTATTCTCTACAAGATAGGGTAGGCGCCATGTTTGCTGAAATTCTTGGCGAGAGTGTTTTTACGTAAAAAACGTGTTTATTGAAGATTACGGCTTTAATATGTATTATAGCGCGAAAATGTATGTAATAAAAAATGTAGAGAATTTAAAAACCTACAACTTCTGTTTCAAACATTTTTTTGTATGACGCTTAGTTTAGCAGTAATTAGCGATTTTCTGATTTTTTCTCACGAAAACGTGTGAAAAATCGATTTTTTTAAGATTTTGGCCTTAGTATGCATTTTACGACAAAAGTGTATATAACCAAATTTATAGGAAATTTAAAAATCTACAACTTTTATTTAACGTATTTTTCTCTACAGAGCCTAGTTTAGCGTGAAATAGTGATTTTCCGTATTTCTAAGCCAGACTGAGGTTGATTTTCATTTTGAGTGTTTCACTCATGATTAAAATAAGGTTATGTTTATTGAGGTTAGTTTTTTGTTTATTTCTAATATTTTATTACTAATGTTAAATTATATTGTAAATTATTTACATTGGCAAGAGAAAGTTGTGTGAGTGTTTCACACCAGATTTTTTTTGAATTGGTTTTAAGTAGGACTTAATCTATTTTCCCGAAAGTGATTATTTGATAAAATAGTACATGGAATCAACACGCAGATGGCAGCAAAACTTAATTTTTTTAAAAATTGTGACAACCTGTTTTTCCCCGTTACCATGGCGTTCTTTAGTTACAGGCGGGATAGCAGTGGTCTGGAGAAGTGGGGAGAGTGGTGACGTCAGAAGTCCAGTTTCTAATTCATTACATTACAATGTAATAGGCTATACGTACATAATAAATTATTATGAATCCTCACTTACTATCTCTGATTTTGTGTGTGTTTGTTTTGAATACGGATTATAAATAAGATTACTATAAATTTATTTATATAAATTTGTTTATTTAGATCTAAATACGTAATTACAGTTTATAGAATAAAATTTTTCTTCTCTTACCTCGCCGTCTGTTCTTTTCTATTAAAACTAAATCAAACTGCTTGGATATTAATGTTAGCTGGCCAAATGTTTCATCATCAGGTTCAAAAAGTGTTGTCTTTAATTCATAAATAAGGGTTTTAATATGCGATGACATGGAATACAATTTAGGTGAGTAGCTGATTTTACTGACATTGTCATCGCATATTCTTCAAATAAGACCATTTTAAAATCTTAAAGCAATCAAAATTAGCTTTGATTTCTTGTTCAGATAATTTAATATTTTGATAGAAAATGGTCGGTACTAAATTCGAGTCTATAGTAAGAAAAACATAAAATTTCCTAGCCGAGTAATTAATATTTTCCTATTATTAATTCAGATGTTTTTGAATGAACATGCAGGTCTGTAAAACCAAATGTACTCAATCTTATATTAATATTATCTTTTAAAAAATTCAAATTTTGAATGAGATCTTCATTCATTTTGATTCATTTGATTCATTTTGACATGCAATTTGTTCATTTTCCTCTTTAATTTTTTTTGTTTTGGTTTCAGCTCTTCTTTTTTCCGGAGATTTTCTTTTCGCTGGAAGAGTTTTACTCAAATAATCAGGCAAATTAGGAAATATTGAGGGATAAGCTTCTTGTTTAAGTCGCGGTCTGTCTAACTTCATTGTTCTGGTTTCACCAGAATTAGTTTTGTAATCGTACTCGGTTACAATAAATCTGGAATCGAAGTGTTTAACGCAAACATGGGTATGAGCATTAGGAGACCAATCAGTCCTAGGTATAACCCGTTTCCATTTCTCAAAAGAATCTTTCTCTTTCGGAAACTTAAACATTGAGATGTACTTTTCTTTTGAAGAAGCAAAATAATTACTTTTTCATTGAGGCACACAACAATGATACGGCATTTTAAAATTCTTAACAACTGAATATTCAACACAATTAATAATATAGCAACACTGAAATCTACAATTATTCTGATGAATTTCAACACGAAATGATGAAAAATTATTTATTAAAAATACTGTACTGTATCATCAAATAGAATAGCACCAAACGACTAGTCTCACTAAATTGTAAACACATACTTAAATATGCGAATAAGACAGTGTGTAGACAGCGCCACGTCAGTTATTAAGACTGCTGACGTCATTACCCCCACTCCAGTACTCCCGCCTGTAATTAGAGAACGCCATGCCTGTACCCATCACACAACCAAACAGCACAATATTTTTATTTCCTAATTTCAGGACAGTAGGCTACTTAATAAATCTCATATCAGTCATTCCTTTCTAAGCTCAGTTTAACTGTATACTTAAAATGTAAGTTAAATCTAGGTTAGGATGACGCCAGTAAAAATTTTATATCTCTATATTTTATGTAAGCCGAGAAAAACGTATAAGAATACAGAAGAAAGCTATTTTGAGAGAACGACAAACGAAATCCATAAAACATAGAATGTGGTGCAGCATTACCTCTAATAATGACCACCACTATAAGATGGGTTATCTGGCTCTTCTAATCTCTTCCCGCCAAGATTGCTTTTCTCAGACAACATCTTTGTAACCTGAGACAGTTTTATCACCCGTGCGGATTCGGTTCAAGTCAAGTTGCTTTAATGTTTTTATTGTATATTCTAGTTTCAGTTCGGAAACTAATTTCATGAACAGGTTCAAAAAACAATAAAATTGTTTCTGTAATAGAAAACATAGGAATATGAGCCTGGCTGTATGTGCAAGGTTGTCAGATTTATCATTTTATTTCAATTATTAGATTAGTTGAGTTCGATAATCGTTGCCGTTTCAAAATTTTATCGATCGTGTGTAAAATGTATCGAATTTAATAAATTCCAGTTTGTTGACACTTTTCCCCGTCAATACCACTATAATCACCTTTTGTTTATTAGTCTTGTAATTTTTAATAAATTCAGCAAAAAATACATAAAAATGATAATTAACAAACATTAAAGTATAACGATATTAGTTTAGTTTAATCATTGATATGACAAATACTTAAATCTATTAAAATATCAATGAGTTAATACAGTAGGGAGCTGACTTAATTGCTAGTGCAAGATGAAGTGCAAGGGGGCCTAGTACTAACATTTTTTTTCGAAATGGTTTGTGAGAATATTTTTAGAAAAGCGCGTACTAATGGAATGATTACTACTACTAGGTTATAGGAGGAGGGGAATCGTACAAACAATCCTCTCCAACCGCATTCCTTATGCTAGCAATCAAGTGAGCTTCCATCTATAGCTTCCAACTATAGTTCATTTCCATAAAAACTTTGCAACAATTAAATAAGTAGGTTGAAAGCGAGTCTATAGTTGTCATAAGATGAATACGGGAGCTTTAGGACCGATCCTTTCTCCTCTTTTTCATCTACTTCACCCGCTGCAACTCTTTCGAGCTAAAGTTCGTTTTCAATTTATTATATATATGTATTAAAACACTAATTAAAACAAGTAAATACCTATATTATAAAATAGACTTCCTTAAAATGTTTTACTTAAAAACAACTATAAGTAAAACTGGTTATTACCTACTCGTTAAAATTAAGTACAGTAAAATGAAATACTGACATCTGTTTTCACCTCATTTGGTGGAATTTTAACTACATTATATGATTGCCACGCATACAGTATCCACAGCAGTATACGTGCGTGCGTGCTTGCGTGCTTGCGTGCGTGCGTGCGTGCGTGCGTGCGTGTGTGTGTGTGTGTGTGTGTGTGTGTGTGTGTGTGTGTGTGTGTGTGTGTGTGTAAACAGAATATCTCAAGAACGGAACATCATACGAACTTTAAACTTGAAACTTAAGTCACATACTACTACCGCAACCGACACGAACATTTTCATCAAAATCGGTTAACCGGAAGTAGCCTAGTAGTTTATTCGTGTCATTTTTCACTTTTTTGCGATTTTCTCAAAAACTGGTCCTACAATTTTTTTTTTAAATCGCCTGGTTTACTAAATTTTTTATGCTCTACAAGATAGGGTAGGCGCCAGGTTTGCTGAAATTCTTGGAAAGACTGTTTTCACGTAATTTATTTATTTTTTTTTAAATTGCGGTTTGATTATGCATTTTAGCGCAAAAATGTATAAAGTTGTAGACAATTAAAATTTCTACAACATTTAATTCAAACATTGTTTTCTATAACGCTATAATAATATTACCTTACCTTAGTTTAGCGGTAATTAGCGATTTCCTGTTTTTTCTCACGAAAACGTATAAAAAATCGATTTTTTTTACGATTTCAATCTTAGCGTGCATTTTACGACAAAAGTGTATAATCAAATTTATAGTAAATTAAAAGATCTACTACTTTTATTTAGAGCATTTTTCTCTACAGAGCTTAGTTTAGCGTGAAAGAGTGATTTTCCGTATTTTTAAGCGAAACTGAGGTAAATTTTCATTTTGCGTCTTTCACTGATGATTAGGTTACCTATGTTTATTGAGGTTAGTTGTTTCCTTATATCTAATGTTTTATTAGTAATGTTAGATTATATTGTTCATTATTTGCATTGGCGAGAGAAAGTTGTGTGAGTGTTTCACACCAGATTATATTTTTATAAATAAATTATAAATTGTTATTATAAATTTAACGGTTCTATGTGGAGGTTTAATAAATTGTGTAATTATTATATTTTGCTGTGGTCGAATAAAGGCCAACGTATTTGTCACCGGAGTTTTGTTAAATCATTATTTTAAGATTTATTAATTTTTATCTTGAAATTTGTTAAATAACCGGTATTTTTTAACAATTTAAATAAATTCCATTCATAAATAAAAAAACATACCAGGAAGATTTGTATACGCAGTAAAAAAGCCTTTTGAAATGCATTACTTTTATCTCGAAATAAATGTATTTACGTTTTTAATACTACATAAAAGTGAAACTGTGGGAGGGAGTTTTAGATAATTGAAGAGGTAAAAATGAGTAGAGTTGCATTGTGGATACGATAATAGAAGCTGGAAGGGTTGGCAGAACTGCGGCTGGGTCTAGCCTGCTTACTCCCTCACGTTGAGTAGCAGAAAGTAGCAACAGTTGCTTGTTTCTGCTCGTAGCTGCGCGTAATGTGTCTCATCTACGACTGGGTTGTTTGTTCCTGTGCTGTCTTTACTGTGTCGTCGTCGCAACAGGTCCGATTTTAATAAGATATTCATTTCGAGTTACACCGAACAAACGAATATTTATGTTCGAATGTAATAAAATAATTTTCCCTTTATGATTTTAAAGAAAATCAAGTAAGTTCTGAACGTGTAGTAATAATTAATATTTTCAAATGTGCGCTATATTTTAAAATTCAATGCCTTCTCAATTACGCGGTGCGTTTTATGTAATTATTTTATTATCAATTTAATTAATAATATATAATTCAAATACCTAATTAATTCACCGACAATTAAATGTGTCATTAATTTTTCAGATATTATATACTATATATATATATATATATATATATATATATATATATACATCATCATTATAAAATACAAGTGCTATTAAATACTTGAAATAATATTTAAATTGAATTGTTCCGTTTTTATGAATAGAATTACTCGTATTTATAAGATAAATAATTTAATTAAATTATAAAAGCATGCAATTTTTTAATAAATGTTTTTTACAATAGAATATGAATTGTGGACAAATTAATTTTATAGTCAAATATATAAATTAAATTATTAATCCTTTGACTAAACTACATTTTAATAACATAAATAAATGGTTGTAATAAAGTTTAATTACTAAAACATTATAATTTAATTGCAATTACTTAGAATTATACTTGTTTTTCGTAGTATTTAATATTATTTATATAGTAAATAAAATTGAGGTTATGATTATTATACTATTTACTCGATACGGTAATTCGCTATAGAATTTAACGGCTATAAAAAGTTAAAATTCATTTATTTTGAATAATATCTTTTAATTTAGGTCTATTAAATAAATAAAATGTATAAATGTAATTACGAGACATCATTTTTTATCTATTTAATTACTATGATATATATAAAATTCTTATATTATTTCTACACACATAGATTAAATATTTATTTTAAATTTTAAATAATTCAGAGGAATTCTTTTAACATGTAAAAATCAATTTTAAAGCTGATTTTTAGTGGAATATTATTTAAATTATTGTCTATATGTTGTGAATCTATTAGTTTTATTAAGAAGATATTTCATTTTATTTTAATTTTGTGATTTTTTAAGTAATTCGGTTAATTTTTAGAAAAAAATAATTAACGGAAGTTGAGATTTATTACCATAATTTATTTTTTTAAATTGTAATTTTCGCGGTGTTTCTGATTATTCATATAAACGAATCTAATTAAATATACAACGGTATCATAAAATACCGATGTAATAGATTGTTTTTAATAACGTAGTTTTAAATCGTAATACAATATTGAGAATGTTTATTTTTTTGTATTTTTCCGAATTATTTTTATGTATTTTCATCTGTGATACAACTGTGGAGTTTTTATAAAAATCTCTTACCGGAAGAGAGACGACGGGGTATAATAAAAAGCCATGTACGGCAAAAAGCCAGACGTCTGGTAAATCCTAATATTGTGTGAGCCAGTCCATACGTCCAGTGTTAAGTATCACACAGCTCCAAAAGTACTTGTCTTTCAGTGTCGTATCCTTAGCCTTCGTTGGAAAACTTGTCGGTAAACTTTTGAAAATGAAATACACCATTTCATGACTTTCTCATTCATACTATGTGACACATAATGGAAAAACATATAACCAGTTGATTTTTTTTCAACTTTAAGTATAATAAATTGTGCAAAACTTTCGCGCAATATTCTTTATTGCTTTATTCTTCTATCATAAAATTTGTAATTTTTTTTTTTTTGTATAAATCGTAACCAGACGACTCCTGAAAAGAGTCGGATCAGAACTCCTGAAAAGAAGAGTTGGACGTCAAGGGAAAAAATAGGGAAAGTCCAGATAATCGCCGATTAATCTGAAAACGAACATGGTTTAATCCATTGGTTAATCACCTTAATAAGTATGCCATTCTATAAGTTTTACACAATTTATCTTAGTATTCACCTTAAAGTTTATTTAGTATTTTTAAAACAAACGTTATCTAGAAAAGAACTCATATATACCATCAAATATTTTATCAATCAAGTTATTTTTAAACAGGCACACTCTTAAACTTTAAATTGCATTCACCAAAGTCTACATTTACCATTAAGATAAATGTAAACAAATATTCACATTTTATTGTTTCTGTATAACTCCCTTGGTTTTTTTAGAACAGGTAGAGGTGTAAAACAAACTAGTCAAGAGTTATTTACTCTGAGAGTATGAATTTCATTATACAGCCAGACTCTGTGGTGAATGAAGTAATAATGTCATTTGCAGGGGGTCTGGGATGCTGATAATTGCTGACTTTTCCACTTAGTGAAAAAGGCACAGTAAACCACCTCACTCCTCTTTTTACTTAGTAAACCCTTCACAAACCAAATTTTTTTTTTTTTTTTGGTTAGTGATTCACACCAGCCTTTCGGCTGATGACAACAACAATGTTAACTTCTACATAATAATTAGGGTTTCCCAGAAATGAAATTTTTTGTCGGTGATGTCGTTTGGTGTTGGATAATAACTGCATCCAGAAAACTCCAAAAAGGATCAAGATAAGCTTAAGTGTTAACACTATATTAAATTCATTACTTACCAATCCGTTTTATTACATTTTTCTTTGTACTACTTATTTACTTACTCAATAATTGTGTTATCTAAGTAATACACAAATTTACCTCAAAATTTACTTAAAGTTTATTTATGTTTAAACATTTAGAAGCAACTTTTTAAACTTAAATATTTCATCAATTAAAAGATTTTAGCTTTTTTTTAATTTAAACAATTATAGATTAGTACAACTTTTTAATGTTAACGTTTGTATTAGTAATTTGTTGATGTATTTTATGGTTATCTCCATAAGTAGATTTTGTTTAAACAATTTATTGTTGTAATTGGCTACGTAGTAATCAATTCTGTTTTTTTGGTTTTGACTGTGAAAATTTAATTTATATTAAAAGGTAATGTAATTTACATACATTATCTCGTGAAAAATATAGAGTGAAAGAAATTGTTAGCATTTGAAATTCCTTAATTAAATAATAGTCTGCGTGAGGTTAGGCGGTTTATTCCCATTTTACAATTAATTTTTTTTCTGGATTTTAAAACCTTTCCATAAATTACTCCGTAAAGTTTCACCTTATAAACTAATATAATGTACAGAATGTGAAATTTGGAATTAAACTATTATAAACTGATATTAAAAACATTTCTTATCATGTTATTTTTTATCTCTTATGTCTGAACGTTGCAATCTGTTCAATTTAGAACAATAAGCAACCCTATGACCCAATGAGATGTGGATGATATTGTATGGTGTGGAACTGAGATGTAGTTTTGTACAAACCCAGACCGACCATTCCTGAGAGAGTTGGTTAATTGAATCCCAACCATCGAAGTACACTGGTAACTTTTTTTTTGGTTTAACGTCCCACTGTTCTGCAATTACTGCTAATGCAGACGGTGAAGGATGAAATGATTTTTTTGTAACGTATGAAAATATACCGTGCCTAAATGGGATTTGAACCCAAGACCGCATGATGAGAGGCGAGCACGTTACCAACTACGCCAATGCGGCCGGCACACAGGTTCAATTTGGCACACAGGTAACCACTGTCTAGTAATCAAACCCAAATAAAAGAACTACCTTTATTAGGATTTGAACTAGGAACCTTCGTCTCCAAAAATCAGCTGTTAAAAAGCTGACTCGCGGCGACAACTTTACCAATAGACCAACCCGCTGGTTCTTTTATCATTCAATCTGGCAATTTGTCTTAATGTAAATACCTCTGATGATATTTTCCTACTGATTTGATCAGATAAAATCCCATAGAGAGGTATCTATCAAGTGACATTTATAAAAACCTTTCATAGTCAATAATAGTCAATTATCTACTACATATTATGAACAGGACCAATTGTATTGCAGTTTTTTTTTAAAAAAATCACCTGTTGCCACTAAACCAAGCTTTCGACAAAACAAAATTGTATTGGAAGTATGAAAAAGTGTTTTTTATTATAACTTATTTCCCATAGATTTAATTTTAAGTATATTTTAAAATAAACTGATTTTGACGCGGGGTTTCACACAAAATTACTAAAAGTGTCCCTCAAAGGGATATATTGGGTGGTATAGTATTTCTACCTATTCCCTATTTTTATTCCGTATCAAACAATTGGTAAAAATTAAAACGTTTTGCTTTTTCTTGGTGAGTACTATTCGGAGAATAGACGTAACGATTTTGAAAAATTAAAATTTTTAGGAAGTTACAAAAATAATATATTTTCTTTCTCTTGCCTATATGATTCATATAGGCAAGAGAAAACAATACTTTCCTTTCATATATAGAAAGGAAAGTATTGTTTTCACGTCGATTTTTCTAAATGAAGTTTTCACCGGATATACAAGTTTTCAGACCCCCTGAAACCAAAATACATGATGTTAGCAATTTGTCTGTGTGCGTGAACAAAATAACTCAAGAACAGATAAAACCTCCAACTTTTATTCCACACATTTCTTTGTTTAACTAGCGTTAGTTTAATGGTAATTAGTGATTTTCTGTTTTCTTTTTCATGAAAATTGTAAAACAATGGATTTTTAAGATTTCAGCCGTAGTGTTTTACGACAAAAGTGTATAATAAAATTTATAGGAAATTAAAAGATCTACTACTTTTATTTTAAGCATTTTTCTCTACAAAGCCTAGTTTAGCGTTGGTTTTCATTTTGCTCATGATTAAAATTAGGAGTGTTTACACGATATTTTTATTTTATAGTTACCTCTTTTGTAAATTGTAAGTTTTCACATTGAGAAGGTTTTTATTTTATTTTTTTGTTTTATTCATCAAGTAATGAAAAATTTCAGATTTTATCTCATCGGAAATTTATGGAATTGATGAGCGAGTTAGTCATTTAATCGGTTTATGGGAGCTTTATCACTTATAAATATAAAGATATTATTTACCACCAAAATAAATTCTATGAATTTACTTTTTTGTTCTTTTAAATTACGGTGTATTAAATTTTTTTGTGTACTACAGTTGAGATAAAACAAATGATTTTTATTGTCGCGCAAATTAGATAAGTGAAAAATGACAATACCGTTTATATTTTTTAATCAGGTAAGTCAATTTTGATTAAAGGATTGTTTTTTTAATTCAATTAATTAAATGTATTTTAAAATATTGGAACTACAGTAGATCTAAATATTCAGAACTGTAATTCTTTTTTAATTTAATTAACACGAAATTTGAATATAAAACATATTTTGGCCTCCCATTTCGTGTTAAAAGTATTCCTCTGTGTTAAAATTTAATTTTTGTTTGTTTTATTTTATTAATTAATCCAGTATTGAATTTTGAAATAGATATAAGAATTTTCAACGTGTAATAAAAAAATTGTCTCCATCATCTGTTTTCTTTATGTATATTTCCCACAAAATGTTTTAATTTTTTTTATTAAATATTTTCTTTTAAATATTGTTTTAATATTTATATTGTTTTAATATTGTTTTATACGCTGAGTTCTTTGACTCAGCACGTTTTTCTCCTGTATATCAGGTCAAAATAAATGTAGTTATGATATTAATGAACTGTATAAAAGTTATTTATTTTTCAAAACGTGTAACCGACATATTCGTACACAAAAAGTATGGATAACCGGAACTGATTTTTGATTTTCTTAAACATAATTTTTCGTATAAAACGTGTTTTAAAATAATAACTAAGTAATTTTCGAATGAAAAACTTTTTTTAGGGTTCTTCTAAACATAAAAGTTAAATTTAAACAAAACTGAAAACAGTATAGTTGAAAATATAAAACACGACAATAACCAAGTTCTTAATACAAGATGTACTTACAAAGTAAACACTTGGTGGCAAAATATTCGAAGGGCTCACGGAAACAGGCTCAGTCAAATTTAACAATATTTTCAGGAAACTATTTTCCTAATACACCGCTACTCTGCTTTTTAATGTTTTTCTTTGTATTAACATCTTATCATGCTATTACAGATATTGAGATAATATTTTGATTGATATTTAGTCAAATGAACTCATATAGACAATACAAAAATGATAAAACTCTTCTTACTACAAAAGAAACCACGATAAAATACGCTTAGTTCTTTGACTCGGCATGTTTTTCTCCTGTATATCAGGTCAAAATAAATGTAGTTATGATATTAATGAACTGATTAATAAAAGTTATTTATTTTTCAAAACGTGTAACCGACATATACTCGTACGTACACAATAAAACTTTTTCAATTTTAATATTACAAGTTTGTCTTAAGATAACATTTCCAGATTTTAAAAAGCTAATGAAAAAATTTTAAATTCTCAATAATAAAAAAGTGTTTTATTTCGGTTTTTGGAATCTTTTAGATTTATTTTCTGGATGTACTGAAATGATTTTGGTTTTGTTTACAGGTTGTTTTTAAGTTTTTAAGTCGTGTTTAATCTTAGAATAGAATATTTTTGCTGTGACTAAGTCTGTTTGTCTGTATCACAGATGGACTAAGCCTGTTGTCCCCTCCAACCTACATTATTAAATTTTTATTTCATTGGACATAACCAATTTTTACCAAAAACGATTAGATGATAAAATAGTTCACAGAATTGTCTAACACATTGCTGCAAAACACGATTTTATAAAAACTGTGGCTGAGCCTGTTCTTCCCGTGAGTCCTTAATTTTTTCTAGTTCATTAAAAGTTATAAGTTTTTATTACTCCCTGGCTGTATATCACGGTGTAATATGTTTACTTTGTACACGTACAAAGCATAGGCCTATGTTCAAGGTAAGGGGTGTCGGACGTTCCTGATAACGCAGTGTTTACTTTTTGCCCAAATCCTTAAGATGAAACTTCAATGTTTGTTTTATTTTGTAGAACTGTCTTATTACTTTCTTTTGGCTTATTATGAATAATAGGGAAGGAAAGTATTGCTTTCATGTCAATTTTTTAAATCGAATTTTCACCGAATATACACGTTTTCAGGCCCCCTGAACCCAAAAATCATGTTTTTTTTAATTATTCCGTGTTTGTATTTCAGTGTACTGTGTAAGAAAACTATCTCAAGAACGGAATATAGTATGAAGTTGAAATTTGAAACTTTAAACTAAACTTAGGTACCACTACGAGTCCCGACACGAACATTTTCATCAAAATCGTTCTACTGGAGGTAGTAGTTAATTCGTGCAATTTTCTCTGTTTTGCGATTTTCTCAAAATTTAAATATCACCTCATTCACTACATTTTTAATGCTCTACTAGAAAGCTAAGAGGCATACTGCTAAAATTCTTAGGATGGGTCTGTGCTCTCGTTGTAAAAAAATTGTTTTTTTTTAAGATTGTGACCTTAATATGCATTCAAGGGGAAGTAATTAATAGTTGTATAATTAAAGTAGAAGAACATTTAAAAACCTAGAACTTTTATTTTTCAAAAATGGTTTGTACAGAACGATTAGTGTAGTGTTAGTAAGTGATTTTATTTATTTTGCTCATCAAAAATTGTTAAAAAATAGGATTTTTTAATATTGCGGCCTTAGTATGCACTTTACGACAAAATTTGTGTATAATTAAAGTTAGAGGAAATTTAAAAAATCTACGATTCTTATTGCCACAATGTTTCTCTACAGATCCTAGTTTAGCGTCAATTAGTGATTTCCCTTGTTTTTGAGTCGAACAGAGATTAAATTTTCATTCTGCGTCATTTGCTCATGATTAAAATTAGGTTGTTTTTCATTTTACATTGTTTACTAATGATTGACAATATGTTACATATTTCATTATTTACACGGGCAAGAGAAAGTCATTTGAGCGTTTTACATCAGATTTTATAATTTCTTACATGGAAATTTATTGGTTGCAGTGAAACCAGGCTTTAAAACATTTCCCCAAGTGGTTAAAATCCGCTTTGGAAAAAATTCCAAAAATTTTGTTATTTTAAAATGTAATGAGGGTAGGCCTATTGTATTTTTCCACTAAAAGGAATTTATTTAAAACGTCGAACAGACCATGAAATTTGGTAAAATTAGAATTTTGTCAATGCGTAGAAATTTGGCATAAAAAATTTAAAGAAAGGTGATATTCAGAAAACTAGTAAATAGACTTGTTTACAAAAACATTAAGGTTACAACATGACATCAATTTTTTAAACTTACGAGAACTAAAGGGTGTTTCAAAAAGTACCAACTTGTTTGTAGATTACATGAATATAGTAAAAAAATATTAAATAAATGAAATATTTATTATAATTTTATGCATCAATATTCAAATTTCAATTTGCAGCCACTTTTCATAATGTTTGCTCATCAGTGTTAGAAATCTCACGTTTAATGTTCGTTTTCAATTCACCAAGTGTATGAGTATCGCTTTTGAAAACGACACTTTTTAAATATTCCCTAAACAAAAAGTCTGTAGGTGTAAAAATAAACACAGATTCGTCATTTGAAAATAACGTCGTTGACACGATAAAGGCAAATGGGTTCTGGAATAGCACTGGTGCATAATAACGATATTTAAATCGTTACAAGCTGTTAACCTTGAATACTACAGTGTTGCCTACTGACATGTGAGACATCAAATTTACCTTTGCACTTTTCCGAAACACTCGTCAATTTCCTTCTTTTTCTGTTTTTTCTCCTGCAGGTTTGTTAACAAGCTCAGCAATCTGGATTAGTTCGCTACATTCCAAAACGATCCACCCGACCAATTCTCTTACGTTTCAACTAAGATCTTGTTTAGGTGATCAGCCGAAAAGCTGGTTTGAACCTGTAGAAGTTTTACTAAGTAAAACGAGAAGTGAGTAGGTTTACAATTGCCTTCCTCACTGAGTGATAAAATACGCTCATCATCATGTCGGGCTTTCTGAAAAGCACAAATTTTCCATTCTGCAAATGATACCTTGACTCCATTCACCACAGGATCTGGCTGTATAATGAAATTCATTACTTTCAGAGGATATAACTCTGATTAGTGTCTTTTACACCTCTACCTCTTCTGTTCTTAAATGATTCAGTCATTTAATTGGCTGACCATATGATAAGAAATAGAACTATTTATTTTAGCCCTGCAACGAACAGATTGAGTGTAAATAATTTTACACTCCGCCTGTCTGTAATGGGCAGTTCAAGCAGACATTTCAATTGTTACAAATCGTAACCTTGAATGCAGGGTTACCAACTTACATATATTGGAACATTAAATTTACCTAGTCGTTTTTTTATCTTCTTATCGTTACGATTGCGTACTTTTCTGAACCACCCGTTATTTGTAATTTTCATAGAAATTTGGTTCTGGTGCTATTGGAAAATGCGAATTTCAACTGTTTAAGTGTTGAAATTTTTATATCAATTGATTTTCATTTTTCAAAGTCTGTCGCCTCCTTAATATCGATTTCATTTATACACACTTATACTTATAAAGTGGGGAATTAACCTACCCATGTGATTGTGATTCTCATGTCATAGGATAAATTAATTTGGTGTCTCTTTTCAAGTGCCGGGTTTTCCAGAAACAAAATATCAGGTTGTAGATAAAAATAGGTCTATGTAATAATTTTTTTCATGTTTTGAATTGCGTTTTATTTCTCTTTGTCTGAGAAAATGAAATGCTTTTTTGTCATACTGTGTTAGTGGACTCGGTGTGCAAATTTTGCTGCGTTTCTGTGTAATTAGTTTTGGGTCATAAAGTTTTCCAACTCGAATATCTTTGAATAATTGCTTGGACGGTTAAAACGGGTAACGTTTGCTTGAATTTACTCGTAAAATGAGATTTTGTTTTAATTTTTAAGCGACTAAATAGGATTTCCAAGGTTCCCTCTATTCCGTAAATGATTTCTGTTTGTACACTACAAAAACACAGTTTCTTACCGTACTAAGATCACACAAAACTCTCAGCTTCTTGATGTAGATCAGTTTTTCTTCAATCGTGCACTTGCTTACCCTAGAGAAGAAAACATTCTATTTTTTCCGAAATATTTAACGGACATGTCCTTCTGAATAATTTAAGTTACGTAGATTGTGGCATTTAGGTATGTGTAAATTTACTGACTAAAACGTAGTTTGTCTCTAAACTTTTGGGAAACATAGAGAAAGTTTTTTATCGGTTCATTATCAGCAGATTTGTATCAACCCACGTCGTTACGATTGGGTCCGCTGAACTAAGCGTCAGACAAAAAAAAATCTTATAGAAGTTGCCGTATTTAAACTTTCTTTAAAAAGTGTAATTTTCATTTTTGCGTAGATTTAATTTTAACCGTATAAACTTCATAATAAACCGATTTGGATGTAAATGTAAATTAATAGCAACTGAATTAAATGTCTAATACATAAAAATTTTAAATCAAAACATATGTAAAAATTTCAGTGATTATCTTTAGATTTCGTTATCTAAATTATTGCCCCAAAAAATGTTTTAGGAAAACGAAATTTTTAAAAGAACCAATTTTTCGTAAAAGAGCACTGCTTCCCTACAAGTTTTTTTAGTTGAGATCTTAATGATCTTAGAAAATGTTGTAAATTAAAGAAGTCTTATTAAAATCTTAAATTTTTTGAGATAATTGGAATCTCTTATTTTTACAACAAATGAAGGTACTCTTAACTTGGAACTACATAGCTAATTCCAAAATATATATTGTGAAACACACACACTCAAGCTTTCCTCTTGCCATTTTTAATATTGTAAACTAAACTAGTTTTAATCAGGAGTGAATGACGTTAAATGATAATGAACCTCTGTTGAAGTTTGATTTCCACGAGCGAATTATGGAAAATCACAAATTGCGCTAAACTAAGTACTTAGAAAAGAACGCATGAAGTAAAAGTTTTATGTAGTTTAATTTTCTATAAATTTCGAAATATACACTTTCACTCTAAAATAAATATTAAGGCCGTAATCTTAAAGAAACCACCTTTAACCTCAAGAACAAAGCCTTTCACGAATTTCAGCAGAAATGCTGCTTACCACATCGTGTAAAAATCATGAAAAATTTTATAAATGAGAAAATTTATAAATGAAAAAATTTTAAACAAAATCATTCAAGCTGTTTTTGAGGAATTACAGGAAAGTGAAAAATCACATAAATGAACTTATATTTTAGATTCACCGATTTTCATTAAATCGTTCATATCCGGGTTCCGTTATGGTACCACATTTTATGGCACATTTTATACCACGTTACAGTACACACACACACACACACACACACACACCACAGCCACATAGACCGATTAATCCGTTATATAAAGATATTCTTTGAGCTCAGGGGACCGAAAACTGAAAACGTATATTTCTGGAGGAAACTCGGTTTCAGAGTCTACATGAAATCACACTTTTTCTTACCTATACTGTAACATCGTTAACGTTAAACGTCTAAAAAATTGAAAGGTGTACAGTGGAGCGTCAGCTATCCGAGCAAAAAATAAATTAAAAAAATTAAAAGTATTTAATTGAAAATTAATTCTTTATGTAGGTCAAGACAAAGTAAAAACCCTTATAATTGTACTTGAGGAAACCGTAGTTTCGGGAATTTAGATAAATAGGTCTCTAAAATTTATAAACATAAACCTTCAATGATGAAATAATTATTCGTACTTGTGTTATGAATAGGATTGGAATTCGTTATATTTGTTTAGTTCTTGTTTTGAATATGATTCAAGTTCTATTTTCTTTGGTCTGAATATCCGTAGCTTCAGTTAATTGGTATCCAATTAATTGTTTTAAACCAATTATAACTGGTGGGTCAAATATAACTCGGACGTTAAACCAAAATAAAAAAAATATATATAACTAGTTCCGCTTATCATCGGAGTACCTGACATAGAATTCCCACGAATAAATAATATAAGATTCTGACAACTACCCCCTTAATTTCTCTAATGATTATAAAATCATTAACAGGATTCATGCAGTGGTTATCCTTCTATAGCTTAACTAACTAGAGACTGCATATGAAGGCGGAGCATAGTGACTTAGATCACAGCACGGAGCCAATTGACTTTCGTTGATCGTATCCTGCGTTGTCACGTTGTGGTCCACTGTGGACGGCAGCTGGAGTATGGTGGAACGGAGTGTGACTTAGCGAAGGGACAACCTCACACCCGACCTTGGCTGTTATTGGCTAGATCTCATCTGCAGTCTTTAGGTCACTGGGGTATAGATACTTTTGTTTTTACCTTCATGGGTAAAAAATCGTGAATATTACATGAAATCTGAGTATAAATTTTGCACCATTACAGTATTTTCTCAGTCTATACTATCGATAGAGCTTGAGAAAGGTATGAAATCAATATTGAATTTTTTAATTTATATGGTAATTTTTTAGTTGTTTACGTAAGCCACAATTTTGTTTTTTATGCTTAATTCCTATGAATATTCGTTTTTTTTTTATTAAAACTCGTTGTTGCTGATAAGGTATTTCATATATAAATATTTGTAATATTTCGTTTTTAAAAAAAGAGTTACTTTAGGCTACTGAAAATATTAATCTCTGGCGCATTTTCAGTTTAGAAATAAATTTGCAAGCTGTAATTTTCCAGTTTTTTAGTTTCTCCCGGAGGGTATAACAATCCATATGCTCCCTCTTTTCGCTTCTACTTAGTGAATTCTCTCAATTTAAAAACAACATTAAAATCTTAAAAATATGTGAAAAAATCAAACCGATTTTTTTGTAGATTAATTTTCCTCGCTTTATCTGTGTTATATAAAGATAAAGTTTTGTTATCATAAACATTTTTTATATTCACATTTCAAAACATCATCACGTTTTATCACTCCTGAGGCCAAAAGTTGGTTTTAAGAAGGAAGTTTTTATTCATCTTGGAGTCAAAACTACCAGTCCAAACCGGCAAAAAAGTTTTCTTTCTGCATCCAAGAGACTCCAATAATGAATTTAGAACAAGTCCAGATAAAACTAAGTACAGTGGAGCGTTAATTGGTGCTAGAGCGGTTCTTATATCAAATACTTCGAATAACTAAACACGCTAAATATTGTAATTTGATACACTGTAACTATATTAATACTATACTAATAGTGTATTTGATACTATATGTAATACTGTAATACTGTACTAATACATAATAAACTATATGTTTGATAGATTATTAACTTTTCTTTATGTCTGACTGTTTTGCAATTACTGCTAATGCAGTCGGTGAGAAAGATGATGGATGAAGATGAGTGATGAAAAAATTCCAGACCTGACCGGAAATCGAACCCGGGACCCCGGCGTAGAAGCCAGTTGCGCTAACCACTACGCAACGGGATTATAAACAATTTAGTATTTCGATTTTTTTTAACTTCCGACTGTTCTGCAATTAGTGCTAATGCAGACGGTGAAGGATGAAATGATTTTTTTGTAACGTATGAAAATATGCCGTGCCTGAATGGGATTTGAACCGAAAACCGCATGAAGAGAGACGAGCACGTTACCATCTACGCCAATGCGGCCGGCGTATTTTGATTAGCACGTAGTAATCAATTCTGTTTTTCGTTTTATGGTAATTGGTATTTGAATTTTATAAAAAATTATTTTGTTTTAAGTGTACTTCAGAAATGTAGTGAAGGAACTATAAGCAATTGAAGCTTCTTAAATAATAATATTTATTAGATAAGGTGGTTTTCTACCACTATACAACTATACAACTATACCACTATACAACTAACAGCGGTTTTTCAAAGTTTTAAAAACGTTCCATATTACCCAATGTAGAATCATATTTCACTAAAACAGTAATGACCAAAAAGGGTTTTTTTAATTTAATTTATTTTTGATAATTTGTAAAATGTACACTTTATTTGGAACTAAGCCAGTCCATCTTCGTTAGTTATAACTGTAATGTTTTTAAATGTTGTTTTTTTTTAAATATCAGCTCTTGTAAACATTTTGAGTTTAGAATAAATGGTCGAGAAATCGCACTATCTTTCTCAGGGAGTATAAATATTTACTACATTTTAGAATAACTATTGTTTTTAAACAATTTTAATTGTTTTTTCATATAAAAATGAATAAATTTACCTTAAAAATAAATTAAATAAATTATACCGAAATAAATAAATAATACATAACATTTAACTTTTACAAATGATCAAATAGTTTTACACGTTAGTCATGAAATAATCGGCTATAGGCTGCTAGTAAAACTATTTACAAATTAATAAAGCATAATAGTACCTTATTCTCACTAAAAAATCCGGCGTGAAACGCTCATACAACTTTTTCTTGCGAATTTGCTCTCGTGGCAAAATATTTTTTACTTTTTAAGTATCATCCTTAACATGCATTCTAGAACAAAAGTGTAAATAAACAAAGTCGTTGAATATTAAACTGCTGCAATTTTTATTTCAAACATTTTTTGTACATCGTTTAATCTAGCGTCAATAAGTAATTTTTTGTATTTTGTACATTAAAATCGGTAAAAAATGGGATTTGTACGACATGATATTGGTATTTAACGGCAAAAATTTAAATAAGAAAAGTTTTAGGGAATAAAAATAATCTACAACTTTTATTTTAAACGTTTTTCTCTGAGTCTAGGTTAGCGTTCACTAGCGATTTTTCGTATTTTCTTACTTTCAACGGAGGTCAATTTTCAGTTTTCGTCATTCACTCATGATTAAAAATAGGTTATGTGTTTAATTTTACATTTTTTACTTATGATTCATAGCTTATATGTTTCATTGTTTAGTTAATTCGATTTTAAAAATTTTTTAATTTGTTTTTTATTTAGAAATAGTATAATTTTTACTTTCTCTTGCCTATATGAATACATAGCAAGAAAAGTATTGTTTTCATGTCATTTTTGGAAACCGAGTTTTCACCGGATCTACACGTTTTCAGACCCCCTGAACCCAAAAAAACATGTTTTTAGCGATTGGTCTGTGTGTGTGTCTCTCTGTGTGTGTGTGTGAACAAAATATCTCAAGAACGGAACGTCGTACGAACTTGAAACTTGAAACTTAAGTTACATACTACTACCGAACCCGACACGAACATTTTCATCAAAATCTGTCTACCGGAAGTAGTAGTTTATTCGTGTAATTTTCACTTATTTGCGATTTTCTCAAAAACTGGTCCTAAGATTTTTTTAAAATCGCCTGGTTTACTAATTTTTTTTATGCTCTACAAGATAGGGTGGGCGCCATGTTTGATGAAATTCCTGGTGAGGCTGTTTTCACGTAAAAAAATTGTTTTTTTAAGATTACGGCTTTAATATGCATTTTAGCGCAA
The DNA here is from genome assembly GCA_035578175.1 of Catonia carolina. NCBI lineage: Eukaryota > Metazoa > Arthropoda > Insecta > Hemiptera > Achilidae > Catonia > Catonia carolina. Next base: position 1,334,769 of record JAQMRL010000001.1, read on the forward strand.
AAATTTATGTAGTAAAAAATGTAGAGAATTTAAAATACTACAAAATTTATTTCAAACATTTATTTTATAATGCTTAGTTTAGCAGTATATAGCGATTTTCTGTTTTTTTTCTCACGAAAACATGTGAAAAATATGTTTTTTTAAGATTTCGGCCTTAGTATGCATTTTATGACGAAAGTGTAAACAATCAAATCTATAGGAAATTAAAAGACCTACAACTTTTATTTAAAGCATTTTTCTCTGCAGAGCCTAGTTTAGCGTAAAAGAGTGATTTTCCGTATTTTTAAGCCGAACTGAGGTCGATTTACATTTTGCGTCTTTCACTCATGATTAAACTAAGGTGATGTTTTTTGAGTTAATTATTTGCATTGGCAAGAGAAAGTTGTGTGAGTGTTTTACATAAGATTTTTTTTTGAATTGTCATGGTTTTAAGCCCAAACCAAGTTTTTAATCTGTTGCACAATGTACTTAATAAAAGAAGAGAACACCTACCCTAGGACATGGTCTTTAGCCATAGTTAGGTAGGTCAATTTCCTTCACCTTGTATATTGTGAATTATACGTAAAAGCATTATAGCTTTAGGAAGGAATGGGAATAGATAACTATTGTAAAAATCTGGTGTGAAACACTCACACAACTTTCTCTTGCCAATGCAAATAATTAACAATAAACCTAACATTAGTAATAAAACATTAGAAATGAACAAAAAACTAACCTCAAAAAACATTAGGCCTAGTGAAATACGCAAAATTAAAATCGACCTCAGTTTGGCATAAAAATACGGAAAATCACTCATTCACGCTAAACTAGGCACTTTACTAAAAAATGCTTAAAATAAAAGTTGTAGATCTCTTAATTTCCTATAAATTTTATTTTATATACTTTTGTCGTAAAATGCATTCTAAGGCCGAAATCTTAAAATAATCGATTTTTCACACGTTTTCGTGAGAAAAAACAGAAAATTGCTAATTACCGCTAAACTAAGCATTATACAAAAAAAATGTTTGAAATAAAAGTTGTAGAATTTTACATTCTCTACAACTTTTATTATATAACGTTTTGCGTTAAAATGCATATTAAAGCCGCAATCTTAAAAAGAAAATGTTTTTACGTAAAAACAGCCTCACGCAGAATTTCAGCAAACATGGCGCCTACCCTATCTTGTAGAGCATAAAAAATGTAGTAAACCAGGCGATTTAAAAAAAATCGTAGGACCAGTTTTTGAGAAAATCGCAAAAAAGTGAAAAATTATACGAATAAACTACTACTTTCGGTTGACTGATTTTGATGAAAATGTTCGTGTCTGGTCCGGTAGTGGTATGTAACTTAAGTTCTAAGTTTCAAGTTCGTACGATGTTCCGTTCTTGAGATATTTTGTATACACACACACACACACACACACACAGGCACACACACACACACACACACACACACACACACAGACACACCAATCGCTAAAAACATAAAAACATGTTTTTTGGGTTCAGGGGGTCTAAAAACGTGTAGATCCGGTGAAAACTCGATTTCGAAAAATCGACATGAAAACAATACTTTCCTTCCTATATATTCATATAGGCAAGAGAAAGTAAAAATATGGAAATAAAGTTTTATTATTATTTACATGGGTAAAAGTCGTGTAAGTGTTTTACACCGGATATTCTTTTACATAAATTGGAATGTAGAAAAGGATAATTACAACTGTAGTTCATGCGATTGATTTTATTTAAAATAAATAAATAGGTTTACAGAAAAAAATACTTGATGTGTAAATATTTGGAGATCACAGAATTGATGGGAAATAGGAAGGATGAAAAATCCTGTCAAACAAGCCCGGGGCCTGACAACGACAGAAAAAATATAAAATCATTTAGATGTATACACATAGGGTTTAGAGGGAAACAGGGAAATGTATATTGTACTAGATTAAGAGACATTTTAAATAACATAGAAATCTAGAAACTTTGCAGAATAACACTAAAGGACACGTATGAATTACCTACTCTGTCTTAATCCGAAATAAAATTAAAAAAACAAAAAATCTAAACTTTCAGTGTAGTACCTAACACAGACTAACACACCTTTCATAAACAAAGCAAAAAAAGTTAAGAAACTTTTAATTAAAAACGTGTCTGTATTATATACATCGCACAATGTGTAACCCTCCCTCTCTATCGCTAGTCTCTCTCCTGAACACTGTCTCTGTTCAAATTCGCCAATGAACATACAGAAACGGCGCTTACTTACAAAAATGAATTGTAGACAGACGGTTATGTGTACTACAAACATTTACATAAACTTTACCCCCAAACACAACTTTTTTATAATTCATTAAATTTACTTTCCTTTCATAAATAGTAATGGACGGCGAACCGCACCAACATTTTCGCTAATCTTTAACCGTTACTCAGTTTTACCCATTTTAATAAATGTATAAATTTTCAATATACCTTAAGATCTACCCATAGGCCTATCCGAAACAACTGATTCTTTAAGCAAATACACAAGCGTACGTTACCTGCTAAGCAATGTATTCTGAACGCGTTACTCTCTCCTTTCTGATAATATTTGTGTAGCATATCCACAAATCATTAAGGCCTATCACTGTTTTATACCCTATATAAAATTATATGGAAGAAAATTAGTACTTAATACTTTAATGATATTATTTGAAATCGAATTTTGACCGGAAATATACGTTTACAGGTCCCCAGAACAAAAAAAAACCTGTTTTCACCGATTTTGTGTGTCCGCGCACGCGCACGTGAAAGTAATATTGCAAAAAAGGTGTATGTCATTTTTAAAACCTAAACTAATATGGAAAAAAGTTATTATTTGTCGTTTTGAAATACAGGTACGTAATAACAAGAAAATTTAATATACCAGACAAAATATTTTTTCATACCCTCCCTGGAATTCCTAATATCTAATACCTGATGTAATTAAGTATCTTTATTGAATTAAATGCATTAAAACATGCTTTTTAGATTTATAAATTTTAGGAAATTTTCTTACTCGCATTGTTTTAGAATATAGTGAATGAAAGTTCCTTTTTGGAATGGATATTTCTTATCTGTATTTTAACTGATCTTCATATTCTACGATCTCCTAAAGCCAAAAAATGTGTTTTAGAAGTATGAATACACGAATACAGACGAATGTCTTGATTCGGATGCTTGTTTGTTTTATTCGGTGTAGAGTAATTAAAAGCTACTAGACGAAATAAATTTGATAACCGTATATTTAAATATCTGTGTTGCCCAAAATTGTATGACAGTTTACTTCAATGTTATAGTACAAAAATTCAATTTTTATTGTTTAAAAAAACTGGCTGCATTGGTTTTGATGAATTTTCTTTTACTACATTTACTATTGTCATTAAAAGCTGCGTAACGATGGAAAAATTCTTGGGGGAATTCTGCTCGCCTTCGAACAAAATGTGTTTTCAAAACTACCACCGTAGGCTATTTTAATAGCAGTTAATAGCAAATTAGTAAATTTTGAGTCTTAGTTTTCCAGGAAAGTATTTAAAAGAACATGAACGTTTTCGTCGGGGGTGACAACATTGATTTTCTGTAACATTTAATTGTAAGCTATATTTTTTTAACTAAATATGTTTACTTTCGTTTGCTCTATATAAATACATAAGGAAGAAAATAGGGCTATTGTTTTCATGTCGATTTTTTGAAATCGAGTTTTTACCAGAAATACGATTATAGGCTTAGAGGTCCCTGAACACACACAAAACATGTTTTTACTGATTGTGTGTGTGAACGCAATTTTTCATAAACAAAATTTTGTACAAAGTTGAAACGTTAAACTTAATAAGTTACACTTAGGGAACACAGCACGTACATTTTCATTAAATATGGTCAATCGGATGTAGTAGTTCATTCGTGCAATTTTTACTTGTTTGCAATTTTATCAAAAAACGGCTTCTATGATGGGGTAAGCGGTATGTGTGGTGAAATTTGTGGGGGGTTGTGCTCTCGTGATGAAAAACGTTTGTTTTATTTAATTGAGATCTTAATATACATTTTAAGGAAAAAGTGCCTACTTTAAGTTATCGAAAACTAAAAACGTACATTTAGAGCGTTTTTTCTATAGAGCTAAATTTAACGTCAATTTGTGATTTTCCATACTTCGGTCATGAAAGTCAAAATCCACCAAGCGGTTGATTTTCATTTTGCGTCATTCGCTCATGATTAAAATTAAGTTATGTTTATAATACTACTTTTTTTACTCATTATTAAACATAGATCATGTTTTACAATATGTACATTGGCAAAAAACCATATTTCGCACCAGATTTATTTAGTATTTTTTATCTCATGGCATATTGTAATAGTAATCTTGTTGTATTGTTTAGATCTTTAGCCGAAAGGCTGCTTTAAATCTCTAGAGGCTTTACTAAGTAAAACAAGGAGTGAAGTTGTTTACGATTACCTTTCTCAGTGAGTGAGAAAATATTGTTATCAGTATGCCAGGTCCTCTGAAAATCATCTAATTTCCACCCTGCAAATGACACTTCGTTTACCACAGGGTCTGGCTGCATAATGTAATTCATTACGTTCAGAGGAAATAACTCTGATTAGTGTCTATTACACCTCTAACTCTTCTGTTCTTAAATGCTTCCGTCATATAATTGGCTGACCATGTGATAAGAAACAGAACTATTTTTTGTAGCCCTGGAACTAGCTGATCGACTGCAAATAATTTAACTCTTCACCTGCCTGTTATGGGCAATGGAATCATATTAGTTTCATTAGTATTTAAATTTATTGTTACCCCTAAACCTAGGTTCGTTTGGGATCTTGGTTTAATAAATAATAAATAAACTTATAACAACTTGTTACAATTATTTTTTGATAAAATTAATAATTACATATAATGATTTAACTAACAATTGCTTTTAGATTACATCAAATGAATCAATTACAAAATTTAAACGAATAACAATAGATTACTGTTCTTTAGAACCAAAAGTTACCTGTCCACAAATGCTACCACTCGCATGCATAAGTAATTTTTTTTTTTGTTTAACGTCCGACTGTTCTGCAATTACTGCTAATGCAGACGGTGAAGGATGAATGAAATGATTTTTGTAACGTATGAAAATATGCCGTGCCTGAACGGGATTCGAACCCAAGACCGCATGATGAGAGGCGAACACTTTACCAACTACGCCAGTGCAGCCGGCACAAGTAAGGCACCTCGGAACCAGTCCCGTAATTACACAATTTTGAACGGTTCGACCCTTTTCATTCACGATGAGGCGTTGAATGTACAATATGAAGGCGGTAATTGTTCTTATACCTGCGGTCTAATAGTTACCCAAACATTCAAGATCCTTTGCCGTTATTTTTGCACCTCTTAGAAGGATTAAAAATATAAACCAAATTTTCTACTACTTTGGATTTCCTTGAAAAACATCTCATTCCTTGCAATTCACTATCCTTGTTCAACACACTCCACCCCATACAATACTGAATTCTTACAATAAACAACTTATTCTATCAACCGTTTCTGGAATAATGTTATATTATTTACGGAAATACATTAAAGCAACAGTATTAATAATAGAAGTAGTTGAGAAATAAGCACAGAAAAATTACATCAATCTACCCTTGAACATAGGGGACTCTTATAAATTAGCAGAGTAATTTCCTCGCCATACATTTTAATTTAAGTAATTTTAAATTGTAATTAAAGGAAATAATTTATACTAATGAAATTTTCTGTGTATGTTCGGTGAAAACTTAATTTCGAAAAATCAACATGAACACAACAAGTATCTACTTCTCTTCCCTAAACTTCACACAGGCTAGAAAAAGTAAAAATTGTAAATCTGTCTCTTTTCAATTTTCTTGGTCATATTTCAATGTAGTCACGCAAATTTTAGCAAATTTCAATTACTTCGTTATATCTAAGGTTACTAATTAAGGAGTTAATTGCCGGAGGCTAAATTTTCTCTGTATTTTACTTTTAAAATGTACTAAGGAATTGTTTGAAACAGTAAGGACCTGTTTTTTATTCAGGTAAATCAACATAGGCTTCAACTCTTCAAATATCATTAACTAAATTCTACCCCTTACTCAGCGTTTCATTGGCCCTCCCAAGCTTGATTCGCCTCCTCTTTGCGCCTAATTGGCCCGGTCGTGAATCCACCGCTGGCCCGGGTAAATCTCGGTCTGATTTTAAAACTTTGATCAATTACTAATTGAATTTTCAGCACAGTTTTTACAGCAATGGTACATTTTCAGTAAATTTAATTGCAAACTAGATTAACGTTCTCACAAATCTTTTCAGCCGTTTGCTCGTAACAGGCAGCTGGAGTGTTAAATTATTTGCATTCGATCTGTTAGTTCCACAGCTACAAAAAATAGTTCTATTTCTTATCATACGGTCAGCCAATTATATGACTGAAGCATTTAAGAAAAGAATAGTTAGAGGTGTAGTAGACACTCGTCCGAGGGTTTTTCTTCTGAACGCAATGAATTTCATTATACAGCCAGACCCAGTGGTAAATGAAGTGTTTTTTGCAGGGTGGAATTAGATGCTTTTCAGAGGACCTGGCACACTGATAAGCATACTTTTCCACTCAGTGAGAACGGCAATCGTAAACAACTTCACTCCTTGTTTTACTTAGTAAAGCCTCTAGAGGTTCAAAGCAGCCTTTCAGCTGAAGACCGAAACAACACAACAAGTTTACTATTAAAATATGCCACGAGATAAAAAAAAATCAAATCTGGTACGAAATATTATTTTTTGCCAATGTACATATTGTAAAACATGATCTATGTTTAATAATGAGTAAAAATGTAATATTATAAACATAACCTAATTTTAATCATGAGCGGATGACGCAAAATGAAAATCAACCTCTTGGTGGATTTTGATTTTCATGACCGAAGTAGTATGGAAAATCACAAATTGACGTTAAACTAAGCTCTGTAGAAAAAACGCTCGAAATGTACGTTTTTAGTTTTCGATAACTTTAAGTAGACACTTTTACCTTAAAATACATATTAAGAACTCAATTAATTATTAAAAAACGTTTTTCAACACGAGAGCACAGCCCCGCACAAACTTCACTACACATGCCGCTTACCCCATCATAGAAGCCGGTTTTTGATAAAATTGCAAACAAGTAAATTATTTCACGAATTCGGTTATACTACATCCGGTTGATTTCATATACGGATACTACATCCGGTTGATCGCATTTAATGAAAATTTACGTGTTGTGTCTCCTTGCGTAACTTATTTAGTTTAACGTTTCAACGTTGTACAAAATTTTGTTTTTGAAAAATTGCGTTCACACACACAATCAGTAAAACATGATTTTGTGTGTTCAGGAGACCTCTAAGCCTATTTCTGGTAAAAACTCGATTTCAAAAAATCGACATGAAAACAATAGCCCTATTTTCTTCCTTATGTATTTATATAGGGCAAACGAAATAAAAAATATTTCAGTTAAAAAATGTAGCCTACAATTAAAAATATTACAGAAAATCAATGTTGTTACCCCCGACGAAAATGCTCATGTTCTTTTATTAAATAATTATTTTTTTATTCCAATTGAAATTACTATTTGCAATATTACTTCTACAGATATTTTTAACAGAACCTCTGAAATTTAACTAAAACACAACATCAAGTACACTACACTTCCTTACAAACTTAGATTATAAATTTTGAACATGCAATATTTTTTTGAATTTTGCTATTCCATTTGCAGGTATCAGTGAAAGTAGTGGTTCTGATAAACCACGGTGCGTTGACGCAGTGGTTCAGCACCCTGTTTTCGAATCGTTGCGTGATGTTTATATTGTTTTGTTTAGTAGTATTTTTTGCGCTGTACACCATTCGTCCAGGTGTATTAGCACGTATTTATTAAACCTTCAATAAAGGTATTTTTCCTAGCACCCAGTATATTATCCGATTTCTTAGTCTGAATTCCTCTTTTTAGTTTTTGACATGCGCTATAAATAAAAACGCTTAAACTTCTTTTATTTATTATTTATTTCTTACGGTTTGGTGATGTCTACATTAGCTTATGCATAGGTATTGATGTTAAATTATATACAGATTAAAAATGTTAAACTTGACCGGAAATTAAATCCGGGATCCGTGGCGTAGAAGCCAGTTCAGTTGTGCTAACCACTACACCAAAAAACCGATAAAATTATTCGCAGAGTATTGTTATATTTGTCGTGTATTTGTGTGGGTATCTTCTTCGTTCAGGTGTGAACACTACTGGAATAAAGCGGTCCGGTATCTGTAAAACTGACTGATATTTGAAAATTAAGCTTTACTTAACCGTTGTTGTTTAGGTCATCAGCCAAAAGGCTGGTTTGAACCTCTAGAGGTTTTACTAAGTAAAACGAGGAGTGAGGTGGTTTACCTGCCTTCCTCACTGAGTGGAAAAGTACGCTTATCAGCATGCCGAGCCCTCTGAAAAGCACATATTTTCCACTCTGCAAATGACACCTTCACTTCATTCACCACAGGGTCTGGCTGTATAATGAAATTCATTACTTTCAGATAAGATAACTGATTAGTGTCTTTTACACCTCTACCTCTTCTGTTCTTAACTGATTCAGTCATTTAATTGGCTGACCATGTGATAAGAAACAGAACTATTTATTTTAGCTCTGCAACTAACAGATTGAGTGTAAATAATTTGACACTCCACCTGTCTGTTATGGGCAGAATTTTTTTACTTAACACCCATTTTTTTTACTTAACCAACCCATGAAATTGTTTAAATGGCTCAAACCTGCTTTAAAATTATCGAGAAGGTCAGTGCGAGTTTCCCTACCTTTTTATAACATCCATTTCATTAATTTTTACAATTTAAATAAATATTTTAGATTCAATCAAAAACTTTAAGTAAGACAATTGAAAATTTTTATCTCTGTTTTGAGAAAAATGAAGTTTTATATATCTGCATAAATGTTCTCTTAATTTTCACCTAACTAAAAGTTCATCGGTCCAGAAAACCTTTTGTCTTCAATAGGCCATTAAAATGAATATATCAGTTAAAACACGGGTGTCTAAAATTTATCCATATCGCAATACTTCCTTATTACATGCTATAGAAACAGTAAAAATACCGTTCCAAGAATACAAAGAATGTAGAATTTACATTAAATCGATACTTGTTTATTTTTTAAATAAATTATGTGTTTTCCTTGTTAATGTTTTGCTTTTCTTTCTTTAAAAATATTGTTTCTGTTGAATTTTTGTTTTCTCTACTTGTCATGACAGTTATTTTTGTACGTACACGGGTATAACATATCCCTTTCATATCGTACAACCTTGGCCCACAATGTATCATTTTTCACTACAGATTAACTGAACTACAATTTCAGTATTGTTGTTTGGTGATGTTAAAAATAGTTGGTCTTTTATATTAAACGTTCGGGATTCGATTCCTCGTCAGTTTTCCACACTTATTTTTACTTTCTCACTTTCTATTTACAGCAGTTCCCTACAAAATATATTGGAGAAACCTCTCATTTAAAAATTTTATTCATACTATACTATTCAGAATTTAATTTTCTACAAGTTTTATTAACTTTTATGTGTTTATCAGTAGAAATATTGTAACAACATACTAACAATAACAATATTGTAAATTGTACTAATGTTGTAGGTAATTAAAGAAAATTTGTAAAAATTAAATATATCTGACTCGTAAGTCTTGAAAAGTAATTTTTTAAAGCAATAAAAAAATTGGAGAGTTATAAACGAAACAAAGCATAGCTAGAAAGTCTTGAGTATCATGTACTGAATAAATCGGCAGTAATTGAAAGATTAAACGTTTTTTGGTTATCCTTTAGGATCGCGAGTGAGTAAAAATATGTTCATGAGAAACAAGATCCTCTGTTGGTTCATGCGATAAACATGTTTTCATCAATGAAAATTTTAATGCAAAATAAAAATTTATATAGAACCAGTTCTCGCGGAAGCTTATAGTGACAACAACAGTATAAGTAAAATCCAGCCATGAGGTTGCAAAGTAAAATTTTAAACAGTTTTTGCAGTTTTCCCAAAACGTTGTAAAAGTGACGAAAGTATAGGGTGATTCAAAAAGAGCGCCGGTTTTGATATATCAAATTAAGAGATTTATTTTATTGAAAAACTGAAAATAAATACATCAACAAGTTCATCTTACCTTCCGATTTCATGTATGAAAAATGATGTCATGCATGTGTCCTCCTCTACTGCGCTGGCACGCATCAACTCTGTCCATGAAATTGGATATTACTGCACGACAAGTTTCGACTTCCATTTGCCCGATAACCCGTCGAATTTCCTTCTTCAAGTCATTGATGTTTCGGGGTTTATTGGCATACACCAATGACTTCAGATGACCCCAAAGATGAAAGTCACAAGGCGTCAAGTCACACGACCTTGGTGGCCATTGATGGTCGGAATTACGAGAAATGATGCGATCCTGGAACCGTTCACGGAGCAACAACATTGTTTCTCGTGCAGCGTGACAGGTGGCACCATCCTGCTGAAACCACAACTCGTCAATGTCCATTCCATCCAAATGACGCCACAAAAACTCCCTAATCATCGTACGGTATCGGTAACAGCCACACTGTCACGAACCAACGCAACGTTCTGCTCAGTTCGGTCAGAACGACGACGTCCAGAACTTTTAAGGTCGACTGTTGAACCCGTCTCAAAAAACGTTTTCATGAGCCTGCGAACTGTTGATTCATTCGGTGCTTCATTACGTCCTAGAGTACCGCGAAGTCGTCTGACAGTAGCCGCATAACTCTCTTCACTCTGGTAAAATGTTTTGACGATTAACACTCGTTGTGCAATAGTAAACTTCTCCATGGTTAGACACAGACTGCGAGAGTACTACACTGCGAACAAGAGAAACTACAACTGAATCGTCAATCGGAATGTTCTCCGAAATAGAAATGAGGTCTAACAATGTTGCCAACCGATAAACAAAAATTTACCAGCCGTTTAAAAACCGGCGCTCTTTTTGAATCACCCGTTACTTTAGTAATGTAGTAAGTTTTCAGTTTCTGTGTGCCGATGGTTTTTTTTAATCCCTAATAAATCATGTGCACCTTGCAATTTGTTCAATTTGAGAACAATAAGCAGCCCAGTGATCCAATAAGATGAAGTATCTTTTAATTAGTATGACGGGTAAATTATTTTATGTAGTCTTGTATAGACTCAGGCCTACCATTGTATGGTTTATTGAACCCCAACTATCAAAGTATACCGGTAACCACTATCTAGTATTAAAAATTCGCATAAAAGTAACTACTAGAATTTGAACCACGTAACCTTCGTCGCCAAAAATCAGCTGTTAACAGCTGACTCACGGCAATGACTTTACCTCTAGACCAACCCGTCGGGTCAGCCAATGATTGTTGTGGTGTAATCACTTTCATAATATTTAGAGAGAGAAAAAATGTAAATCGCACTCCGATTGGTCAATGTGATTTCTGTTCTGATTGGTTGGAGTTTACGTTACTGGTATTATACACGCGGTTTTATAAAAAAGTGTTTGGTAGTAAATTTCTCATAGTATATTTTACACAGGACGGTCTAAGCTTTTAAAATTTAAAAGAATTTTTGAAATTATTTTTGTGGTTTCTGAGATTACTTTGTATAAACAAACAAACGTCACTTTTTCCCAATATAAGTATAGATACTGAATGAGCTTGGATGTATTTCATATCGTGGCAAGACACCCTATATAAGTAAAATGCAATATTATTTTAAGATTTTCGAGGAAGCCGGTGTGGTGAGCTTTCAATTTATTTTAGTTTTGTGCTTTATTTTAATAAAAGTGAAATGGTGTTGGTGTTAACGGTGTGCTTTTGTATTATATAATGCTTTTGTGATTGATGGACGGGGTCATTGTGAAAAGAATTTTTCATTGAAAATTAATGATTTTGCATTAGACAAAGTGTTAGATGAAATTTTTTATTGATATTGAAAACGTGTCAAAATTCAGTTATTTAGATTCGATACAAATTGTTATTAATGTCGCTAGATGGCGCGAGTGTACGCTGTAAGTAAAATAAATAGTGGATGGTCCATGAACTTGGAATTAAATTGAAAACATGCATTATATGCCTACCATTCCCTCAAGAAAAAGTATAGTACAACGTAGCATCAGAGCAAAAAACGGGCGCAAAACCACATTATTTTTCTCGCGCTCCATTTTTTTATTACATGGTCAGCTCTGGTATAGTGGTTAGCGCAACTGGCTTATATTCCAAAGGTCCATATTTGATCCCAGTCAGATCTTGCGTTTTTTTTATCATTCATTTCCATCTGTCACTTATTATCATACCAATAAGAGCATTAGCTGTAATGTGCACAAAAATCGGACGTAAAATAAAAGTAAACATCTGTTTAATTTGTTTTTCTCTGTATGAATTATAGTGTATGCCTATAGAAAATTATGTGTTCATGTAATTTTTTCGAAATCGAGTTTTTACCGAAAGTACACGTTTTCTGGTACTCTGATGCCCCAAAATACATGTTTTTTTGGTCTGTGCGAGTCAATGTGTAAAAAGTTTCAGTACCTGTAATTCATTCATATAAACCTTACGTTGCGTGACCCCCTGAAATAGCAAAAATAGTTTTTGAACGACATTAATTTGTAATTTTTTGTTATACGTTCCAAATTTTATTGAAAATCAATGGGAAGCGAGTGCAATACTATGTCACTACCAAATACCTCGATGTTATTTGATTCCAAACTGCAATGAAAAATGCAACAATTTGAATTAAATAAATTATGCAGGCGCACAAAAACTCACCAAACTTACGCAAACTATCAGTGCAAAAATGATTCCACAACAACTACAAAAACCAAACATTTGATTTCTTTGCATAGAACTACAAAAACTTTTTTCAAAGATACTTTTGTTTCCTGGCTCCCAAACTGCGTAAACAGTTTCTCCAAACTTATAAAAATATACGGAACATCCTAAAGTTTGAAGCGAAATCACAAAAATATCGATAAAGCATCGGTAAGCAGAACATGAAGGGAATGATGTAACCCTTAAATCTGTGAGCTGACATCCTGATATTTTGATTCTGAACGACCTGTTGTTTAAACAGGCACTAAATTGACCTATCTTAGTATTACGTAATGCTATAATATCTAAGTTACTGAGAAAGCTCCAAGCTTTTAAACAGTGAAAGAACTTTTTAAATCGGGTTCCTAATTTTTGATATTACCTCGTACAAACAAACAAACATTACTTCTTTATAATATTATAATAGAAGAATAGATATTATAATAGAATAATAATATAAGAATAGAATAGATAGATATATGTGACTGAGTGCCTTAGAATGACCGGGAAGGCTGGTCTACGAAAAGCAGAGAAATTTGAGAGAAAGATCCTCCGCAAGATAATACGTCAATAAAGGAGGAAGATTGTACACAGACAATATATGTTACGAGGACGAGAAGAACTGTATAAGGAAAATGAACGATTAGAAAACGAAGACTAAAATTTTATGAACATCTGTATAGAATGACAGCCGGATGAAATAAAAAAACAAAATTTTTAAGACTTAAGGGCTTCCTTGAAGATCAAAAACAGAAAACCGGGTGGACAGAAGAAATGAGAAAAGTCTACAGTGAACGAATACTGAGAATGTGGGCTTCAGAAACAGCTTCCAGAAACGACTAGTCAACTCACATAGTCTAAAATTGGTCCTACACGAGGAAAAAATTACACTCGCATTATTGGAATGGTGTTAGCCAACTACGTACAATAAGTTGGGAATACACAATTGTACACATAAAATAGTCACTGAACTACTGTACAGATGAAGTAATAGTTTCTGTAATCATGCCGGCCTCCGGTGAAGCTCCAGAAGAAATTACTAAAAATAATGTGCAACATGGAACGGGTTGTTCTTATTAGAAGTAGCTAAAGTACTGAACATTTTACAGTGGTTCATATAACAGCATAACAATCTTATTAACACAGTTTCATATTTATTAGATACAGGTGAAATATAAAGTCATCAAAGTTTTCTAAATTACGACAGCAGAAAATCAGTGATATTATTCAGCCAAGTAGTAGGAAAATTTACAATTTCTTGTAATTTCTGATGAACTAGAAGAAATATTTTACCGGTGTTAGCGATTTTTATTGTAAGTACGTCTTGTGTTAAGAAATTATGTTCGTGTTATATTCTCAGCTATACTGTTCATAATTTTTTTTAATTTAATTTTTATGTTTAAATGGCTATAATAAAATGTTTTTCATTATACCCATTTTTCTGAATTGCCTTTCAGAGAGAATACGCCAAATCAATATTTTAATACATGTTTTGCTCACTTTTTTCTCCCACAATCTTTCATTCTTTCGGATCTTTCCTTCTTAAAGTTGTTTAATGCTGTGGGGTTCACGTCTCTTCCTTTCATTCTTTACTCCGAAGATCACTCTCTGGCTTTTTTTTAATTTTCCTATTATGTATTTCTTCTGTGATGATTTTTGCATCTTTACGGTCATTCAGTGTTACTGTGAACCATGGTGGTTTGGTTTTGAGATTTATTATTATGTCGAAAATTTGTTTTGGAACTCTGCTATCGTCCATTCTTACCACACGTCTGAAAAATACAACTCTCCTTTTTTCATTACATGGATTATCTTTTCAGTTTTTTCGTGTATCTCTTTGTTCGAACGGGGTCTGTTCGTATTCTTCCTTCTTAGGTCTTAAGATGTTCCGAACTATTCTCCTTTCTATGCTCATTATTTTATTGATAACATCTTTCAATATAATTTTAAGTGTTTCTGCTCCATATAACGCTGCCGGTGTTGCCACATTCTGTTAGTACCTGATTTTTGTATCCCGTTATAAGGTGTTTTAATTATATTTAGGTTTCTGGTATACATGCATTTTTCATTTTATCCGTCCTTCTTGCTAAGCTGTCCTTCTCGTTATTGTTTATACCGATCCATTCTCCCAAATATTTAAACACACTTACTCTTTTAATTTTATTTTGATGAATAAGTAACTGACTCGGGGAGTTCTTATCATTTGTTACGAACTCCGTTTTGAAAATAATATTTATAAACCTATCTTTTGAGCTTGAGTTATGAAGATACTCTAACCAAAAATTGAAGGAAATATCTTAATTAGTATTTGAGTTAATGATACCGAAGTGTGCCGGCCGCATTGGCGAAGTTGATAACGTGCTCGCCTCTCATCATACGGTCTTGGGTTCGAATCCCATTCAGGCACGGCATTTTTTCATACGTTACAAAAAAATCATTTCATCATTCACCGTCTGCATTAGCAGTAATTGCAGAACAGTCGGACGTTAAAAAAAAAGATACCGAAGTGGAAAAAAATAAAATTTCCAAAAAACCACCGTTTTAAAAGAATACAAAGCAACATGTATAAGTACGATGTAACACTTAAACCTAAACAGTAAACGCAAACAGTACATCACGAAATTTTAGGTTGCTTTTCCGTAAACAAAGCATTCACAACATGACAGCTAATTCTTGCACACGATTCCATTTGTAAGTGAAAGAATTGTAATACTAATGGAATTCAAACGGAACAAAAAGTAAGCAACAAACATGACAAAAAAGCGAAAAGTTGGCGGGCACAATCGTTTTCTTAATTTGATTAATTAACTTAATTAATTTTCAAGGGTTTACAATTACACTACAGCTACAAATTATAACCCAAATTAATCAGAAAACTATAGAGAATAATAAAATTAAAATTAAATCAATTTTGTTTTAAATTTTTAAATGTCTGTACCCCTTGACGCACAGTTGAAAACTAGCAATGACAGATCATAAATTTGTCTACTTCTGTATTTTAAATTTTTTGGAGAATTCCCTCTTGAAGCTTACTCTTGAAAAGGTGTTTGTGAGAGTATCTCTGATTATGTTGATG
This sequence comes from Catonia carolina, assembly GCA_035578175.1. NCBI lineage: Eukaryota > Metazoa > Arthropoda > Insecta > Hemiptera > Achilidae > Catonia > Catonia carolina. The sequence goes on from JAQMRL010000001.1 coordinate 1,350,699, forward strand.
GTTTTCAAGTCGAGATTTTAATATTATACCCATTATTACAATGTAATAATTGGTATTGTCATAATGGGTTTCATTGTTCTGAGTATGTAGACTGCAAAAAGAGCTTTCAGAACCGTTTCAAGTTACCTTACGTGGTCTAAAATTGGCCTGGTACAAGAAAAAAAAATAGTTGGGGTACAGATATTATGGATTTTTTTTAAGATCCGGACGGTGATGATAATGATGATGATGGTGGCGATGGTATTGGGATCGCTGATGAAGAGTTAGTTTATTTTAGTACAGATTTCAATTAATATATCCATTTTAATTTAAAGAGGTAGTTAATGACTATGTGAGTGGAAACCGGAGATTGAGTTGATACAAATAAGCGTTTACCTGTAATTAGTAAAACGAATGTATTAGGTAAAGATTACAGTCTGTAATTTAATCTTTAAACCTGCAGCATATGTATCAAATTTACAAAATAATTAATAATCCGTATCAGATATCTGTGAACTCTTTAATTACATACTGTAGTTGTATTATCGCGATACAGTATTAATAGTAATTGCGCCTGCGCGTAGATACAGTGCTATAAATTACCACTAAAATAAATCTACCTGTGGTTTTCATTACGGTAAAAAAAAATTATAATTAACTTGTTCTGTGGAATGAGATACCGCTTGATATTCTTCGGTTAATCCAAAAGCTTTTTTGAATTACTTAATTTGACCTTATATCGTCCATTTTTTGGGATGATATTACGGTTTTACAGGAAATTATTTATTTACTACTTTCACTTCCCCAATATGAATGTACAGAAAAGGAAAGTAGGTATTGTTTTCATGTTGATTTTTATAAATCGGGTTTTGACCGGAAATATATGTTTTCAGACCCTCTGAACCCCATAAACCCTGTTTTTAGCAATTAGTCTCTGTGTGTATTTGAACAAAAATCAAGAACAAAATATCTTACAAAGTTGAAACTTAAAAGTTAAGTTAAGTAGTATAATAGGACCTGACGCGAATATTTTCATCAAAATCGGTCAACCGAAAGTTGTGGTTTATTCGTGCAAATTATTACTTTTTTATAATTTGCTCAAAAAACAGCTTTTACGATTTAATTTAAAATCACCTCATTTTATAATTTTTTGATGTTCTACCAGATAGTTTAAGCAGCATGTCTACTGAAATTCTTGGTGGGTTTTGCTCTTGTGGTATAAAATTGTATTTTTAAGATTGTAGTCTCAATATGAATTTTACGGCAAAATTTTATAATCAGCATTATAGGAAATTTACAACCTTACAACTTTAATTTTAGCATTTTTTTCTACAGAGCCTAGTTTAGCGTTAAATTGTGATTGTCGCATTTTTAAGTCGAACAGAGATTGATTTTTACTTTTCGTCATTCACTCATAATTAAAATTAGGTTATGTTTCTAATTTTACATTTTTTTCATAATTAAACATAAGTTAGGTTATATTTTTTAGTATTTACATTGGCAAGAGAATATCTGTGTGTTTCATACAAGATTTTTCCATAAGGATAAAACGTCCACCCGATTGGAACATGAACAACTAGGTTACTTTAAAATTTAACAGACCCTTTAACAATTCAAAATCGTTAAATTGCAATTGGAGGGAATCAAACATAAGATTCTTACACTTTAGTATTTAATCTATGGTCTTCTTTCTAAGACATTTAAGGCAGTCAAAAATGTTTTTGATTTTTATTAATATTAATTACTCTTTTATTATTATGAATAATTATTACTGAGCATCAAGGCACGTGTATAAAAAAACCACGTAAAACTCTCTCATCACCTCCAGTTTAACTTTTTAAACCGTTTGAATTATGGGAACAGAATAGCGGAAAGACGAGGGGAACTTAAAACCTCCGGGATATTAATTTAATTAATCCCTTTTGATATGGAGATCAAATTTTTATCCACCTTATGGATCCGTGGAGTAAGAGGTAACTGAAAATCTTTTAATAGTAATCCCACCCTGTAACATCTCATTAGTAATACTTCACTGAGATAAAAATAATGATCTAGAGACAAAGCCAACACTACCATTCTCTTACGTCACTAATAGAAGGGAAAATATTTTAAATGTGCATTCTTCTTACATCTTTTCACAATCTATTACTAATATTATATACGTGTAAGAAATTAAATTTATGAACGTTATTTTTTGTCTGTTCATGCTCTTTTCTATTATAAAATAGCTAGCGGTCGTTTATATTGGGTAATTCAAAATTCAACGGAAATTCTTCAGCAGTCAATTGAATTGCTAAAAATAATGAATAATTGTTCGTAAAATTTCAACCCAGAAAAGCTTCGTTGGCGAGTTACGGCTGTTTTATTTAATTACCCCGGTTAAATGTTGTCATACAGTAATTTAATTAGGGGTTATATTTAATTTAATTAGGGCAGTAAATTTAGAGCTTTAGGAGGCAAACTTAGTGGCACCTTATATTTTCTAGCCAAACAGATTTAATACAATAGGTTCGAGAACAGTATCTCTCAATATTTTAAGTACATTTGACAAAAATCATGAAAGTTATGGGTCAAAAATAACTATTTTAGGTTTGAAGTTAGTCTATTATTTTTAATTTCTCTTGCCCTTTATGAATAAATATAGGAAAGGAAATTATTATTACTTTCATGTCGATTTTTTGAAATCGAGTTTTTACCATACATACACGTTTTCAGTCCCCCCTGAACCCAAATAACATGTTTTTAGCGATTGGTCTATGTCTGTATTTACACAAAATACGAGTATCTCAAGAACAGAGTAGCGTTTGAAGTTCAAACTTAAATTAGGTACTACAAGGGAATCCTGCAGGAAAATCTTTACCAAAATCAGGCAACCAAATTATTCGTACAATTTTTTACTTCCTATGATTTACTCAAAAACTGTTCCCAAGATTATTTTAATCGTCTAATTTACTACGTTTTTTATGCTCTACAAGATAGTGTAAGCGTGGCTGCTAAAATTCTTTGGAAGGCTTGACTCTTGTAGTAAAAACAGTTTTTTTAAGAGTGTAGCCTTAATATGCAAGTTAGAGCAAAATTACGTATATTATAAAAGTTATAGAAATTAAAAATCCTACAACTTTAATTTCAACTATTATTTTCTACAGAGCTTACTTCAACGTCAGTTTGTGATTTTTCGTATTCTTATACTTGATGTTTGTTTTAAGTATTTCACTCTTGGTTTAAATTAGGTTATATTTTCAATTTTGTATTGTTTACAAATTAAACTTGCGTATTTTGTTCATTATTTACATTTGCAAGAAAAAGTCATGTGCGTATTCCACACCAGATTTTTTTTTAAATCTAACAGGTAGAGAATTAAATTGTAAGAGAATTTTTCAAAATTAAGTAAGTAAAAATAAATACGAGGTATCAAAATTTTAATTGTGTAATAACAAAACCAAACTAAATTGTTACAAAAAATTACTGTTTTTTAACAGAACGAAATAATTTTTTCATAGGTTGACAAAAGCGGCTTATCATTTATTTAATTCGATTCTGATTACATTGATAAATAAAATTAACAGGATTACAATGTTGTTCAAAACCAGAAACGGGACTCCATTTCGTTCAGTTCAAAATTTCGCCCGACGAGTCCATTCTTTTGTAAAGCGAATCAAAGAGGCAGTATTATTATTTACAATTTCTACAGTCACTGTTCGATCCTTTAGATCGTTTTGTGTTTTAATCCGTGTTAAATAAACAATTGACTTTATAAAACCCCACAGGAAAAAGTGATGGCGTGATTTAAGGGAATCGTGGTGGCCATTTCACTGGTCCGTTTCTTTTATTTTTGACTATAGAAGCAGCTCCCGAGAGATTGCCGTTGGTTTAAACCAACCTTTAAATCCAAATATGTACTTTCAAATTTATACCAAGTGTATTTAAAAATATTTTTTCCAAACTATTTGATTTTCTACCTAATAAAACCTACTGGAGAAAAATATCAGGTGAACATAATATGTCCTAAAATTTATTTTCCCGTCTTTCCACCAGTTGTTATTAATTAAAATTTTTTATCAAGAACGGATAAGATTAAGTAATAAAATTTAGTATTTATTTGTCAAACAGGAAAAAATATTAAAATTTTTGTTCGCAAATTTCAAAAAGGCGGATACTTTAATTTTACCATCTTGAATACCTCAGAAATAATATTTACGTATATGGTGTATTTTTTGTGAACAAAATGGCACATTAACCGTAAAAATCCAATCAAAACAATTGAGTCAATGTAAGAAATAGATCTGGTTCAAAATTGCGGCTATCTTAGTTTATTTATCATCGTGACTCACTTGATAACTAGATGAAACTAAAATTTATAATGTAATTTCCATAATATTTTATTTAGAAAATCGTATAATTTTTATAGGTGTTACTTACGAATTTAATGCCATTTTTAGAAACGAAGCTCTTTGGTATTTTATAGACACTAGTGATCGTTGCTTATTATGATCATGTCAGGATTCTGGATTTTGATTATTCAGAATTGTATTTCTGGAAAATGGAATTCGTAATTACCTAGCCAACGAACACAAGCATTCGCTTGTTTAAAACTGTAAAAGTATAAACGACCGACAGCTTTAATAAATAATACAAAGTTACATAACTTTATGTTCACTATATTAATTATACTCAAATTAAGTACAAAAAATAACTATAGCATAGCTTTTAAGAGCAGCATTCAGAAATGTATGGAGCTAGACTGACAAAAATTAAATAAAAATATTTTTTTCACAAGCTACACGATTATACAATGTAATAAACTAAATGCAAAAATCTGGTGTAAAAAAACTCACACAACTTTCTCTTGCTAATGCAAATAATTAACAATAAACCTAACATTAGTAGTAAAATATTAGAAATAAATAAAAAACCTCAAAAACCATAATATTATTTTAATCATGAGTGAAAGACGTAAAGTGAAAAGCAACCTCAGTTTAGCTTAAAAATACGGAAAATCACTCTTTCGTGCTAAACTAGGCTCTGCTTAGAAAAATACTTTAAATTAAAGTTTGTAGACCTTTTAATTTTCTATAAATTTGATTACATACACTTTTGTCGTAAAGTGCATACTAAGGCTAAAATCTTAAAAAAATCGATTTTTCACACGTTTTCGTGAGAAAAAAACAGAAAATCGCTAATTACCGCTAAACTAAGCGTTATACAAAAAATGTTTGAAATTAAAGTCCTACAACTTTTATTTCACTTTTATTTAACTGTTTGAAATAAAAGTTGTAGGACTTTAATTTCTGTACAATTTTTACTACATAAATTTTGCGCTAAAATGCATATTAAAGCCGCAATTAAAAAAAAAAAACATTTTTTTTACGTGATAGAATTGTGAAAGAATACTAATAATACGTGAAAGAATTTACCAAGAATTTCACCAGACATGGCGCCTACCCTATCTTGTAGAGCATAAAAAATTTAGTAACCAAGTGATTCTAAAAAAAATTGTAGGACCAGTTTTTGAGAAAATCACAAAAAAGTAAAAAATTACACGACTAAACTACTACTTCCTGTTGACCGATTTTGATAAAAATGTTCGTGTTGGGTCCGGTAGCGGTGTCTAACTTAAGTTTCAAGTTTGTACGAGGTTCTGTTCTTCAGATATTCTGTTCACACACACGCGCGCACACACACACACATACGCGCGCGCGCGCACACACACACACACATACGCGCGCGCGCGCGCACACACACACACACAGACCAATCGCTAAAAACATGTTTTTTGGGTGCAGGGTGTCTGAAAACGTGTAGATACGGTGAAAACTCGATTTCGAAAAATCGACATGAAATTGATACTTTCCTTCCTATATATATATAGCAAGAGAAAGTAAAAACTGGTAAACGATACCCTACTATAGTTAACTATGTAACAGGGCAACTAATACAGTTAGCAAAAACGTTTTAATGAATAATTTTAACACAGTTATGCAAATGATATTCTACAATAAATCTGAGAAATGAAAAAAAAATATTGCAAACCTAATGCCATGACAATTATATCCTTGAATCTATACTTACAACAATTTGAAACTTAAAAATTATTACTATTATATTATATAAATACATAAAAATTATCTTAAATTTAGAATTTTATAAAAAACAGTAACTTACTAATAATATAAAAATGCAATAAAATATATTATAATTCAAATATGCACCAATTAAATACAATACAATTTAACTATATAACGTAATAAAAATGTATGCTTTTAGATACAACAGCTCAGACAAAGACTCCCTTACTAGCTGCTCACTGAAATAAATACCATTTTCCATCAGCCATGACTTACATTAATTTTTAATCTATTTAATGACATACGTAGCTTCAAATGAATTCGCAAACTGTTATAAGATTTGAGCAAAGTCTGGAAATTTTTACAACTCAAAACACACCATTGTCACTAATAACCAAGGAGTTGATAACAACTTCAAATAAACTATGAAAAAGTTCTTAAACTTTTTTCAACCTCTAAGGAAATGATTCATCTAATTTTAGCTCTCTAAGTAATCGGTAAATTAGATGAAACGAAAATCTAAAATATTTCAATGGCTAAATTGGGAAAATATTATATCGTGGTTTTTAAATTTCGGTTTCGATTCTCAGATAAAATCTGGGGATAATTACAATTAAAGAGAACTTAACGTATTTAATTGATTACCGTGCTGAAATGATTTATTTATAAACCAATTAAAATAAACCCTAAGAAAAATAATGGTTAAAAAGTATTCGTTGACTTTCACAAATTAAACGGTATTGATTTTCGAAGAAGCTATCCATTTAAAAGAACAAATGTTAGAGACAAAAGTAGTTGACCTTTAATTTCTTTCATGACCTTTAATTTTTAATTTGTTTCTGAGAAACTTGAAAGAACCCTAAAATATGTAAAAACCGAATATATTATTTAGTTTATTCAATGTTTCAGTTTTCCTTTCTTCTAATCCTTTTACAGTATGAAATGATAAGATAATTTATTGGTTCAAAATTATCAGGACTAGTAGGATCAACAATATGTTCATATTGCTTACACATGAGTCAACGTTCCAAGGAAACCATACTATATTAGTAACAAAAGGGTTAAAACTAGGGATAATCCTATTTATCACATCAGAAGTAATATCCTTTTTATCCTTCTTCAGAGGATTTTTCCACTCAAAATTATCACCATCAATTTGACTTCATGAACCCAAATAATTTTGGGAGGAATGCCCGCCTTTGTGTGTGGTGTTAAGAAAAATATTATGATTTAATCAATATTAAATTTGTTCGACACATTTTGATACTGCTTGTCACCAGAATGGAATTAAATAACATAAAAAGAAAGACTTGTTGCAACTTTCTCAGAAAATCGCTAATTGCTGCTAAACTAGACGTTGGAAAAATTATATCACGTACAAAATTTTTGTCTTTATTCAGAAGCAACTATAAATAATTGTAAACTCTTAATACAACCAGCAGTATTTTTATATAAATGTTGGTGTGAAATGGTTTTTTTGTCGTAATTGAGGTAACGTAAAAATAAAAATGTAGGGATAATTTAGAACTCTTTTTGCGCATCTTACGACTGAAGAACGCCCTCCGGTCGTCTAAGGATTAAAGATCTTTGCCCACTAGAAAGTATAATTTTAGGAGTGTAACCGTACCGACACATGGAAATAAAATATTCTTTGTATAGATTAGCTTCGGAGAACACCTAGTAAACCGTTCCGTCACTGGCCAACAACGTAGCATGCCGTGTCCGTTCAACCAACAATTTTCAGGCCAGAATATTTTGTAGGTGACGGCACGCTCGGTGTGTGATATGCATTGTTGCCGCATATGCTCTGTGTTGCTATCCCGTTTTGACACAAGACTACATAGTTCTTTGTTTGCCAATAGAAGAGGACTGAACGACTACCAAACAAGTTCGGTAAGGTTTTCATACGCGCTGTAAACGGGTTTACACTGTTTACGCTGTTTATCTGTTGCAGTGGGCATAATAGTGATCGGAGGGTTTTTCGTGCCCGACACCGTCAAGGCATGATACGGTGTTTTAAAAAAAATAGTTGGCAAAGACGTTTAGCTTCCCATTTAACATTGAGTGCAATCTAAAGAGTAAAACAAAATTTTAAGATTTTATATTTTCTTACTTTCTTCATTACCAATGAAACTCACTGGATCGAAAAAACCGGTGTTATTAACTTCATTCAAATTATATCCGCTTACACTTCATCTGTTGAAACGCAAACTTAAAAGCTTCTCAATTTCCGAGGGTGTAAAAGGCTCTTACAGTTTAAAACAACATATTTGAGTTCTTAAAGCAACTCAGTCAAGCGTTAAAGATTGAAAAAAGTACGTCTGGTTTAAATGGCCCGCCGTATGTGACAAACATACAATAAAAAATAATCTTCAAATAAAGTAAAAAAATCTGGTGTGAAACACTCGCACAACTTTCTCTTGCCAATGCAAATAATTAACAATAAACCTAACATTAGTATTAAAACATTAGAAATGAACAAAAAACTAACCACAAAATACATAAGTGAAATACGCAAAATTAAAATCGACCTCAGTTTAGCTTAAAAATACGGAAAATCGCTCATTCACGCTAAACTAGGCACTGTACAAAAAAATTCTTAAAATAAAAGTTGTAGATCTCTTAATTTCCTATAAATTTAATTTATACACTTTTGTCGTAAAATGCATTCTAAGGCCGAAATCTTAAAATAAATAGATTTTTCACACGTTTTCGTGAGAAAAAAACAGAAAATTGCTAATTACCGCTAAACTAAGCGTTATACAAAAAAATGTTTGAAATAAAAGTTGTAGAATTTTACATTCTCTACAACTTTTATTATATAACGTTTTGCGATAAAATGCATATTAAAGCCGCAATCTTAAAAATAAAATGTTTTTACGTAAAAACAGCCTCACGCAGAATTTCAGCAAACATGGCGCCTACCCTATCTTGTAGAGAATAAAAAATTGAGTAAACCAGGTGATTTTAAAAAAAATTGTAGGACCAGTTTTTGAGAAAATCACAAAAAAGTGAAAAATTACACGAATAAACTACTACTTCCGGTTGACCGATTTTGATGAAAATGTTCGTGTCGGGTCCGGTAGTGGTATGTAACTTAAGATTTAAGTTTCAAGCTCGTACGACGTTCCGTTCTTGAGATATTTTGTATACACACACACAGACACACACACACACACACACACAGACACACACACAGACCAATCGCTAAAAACATGTTTTTTTGGTTCAGGGGGTCTGAAAACGTGTAGATCCGGTGAAAACTCGATTTCTTAAAATCGACATGAAAACAATACTTTCCTTCCTATAAGTTATATTCATATAGGCAAGAGAAAGTAATAAATGCTTAAACTTGTTCCTTTCAAATATAATTAAATAATCTAGTTTGTTTCACAAAGCCTATCGTCTTCGCTTACTCTAAACTTAATTGCAAATTCTCATTATTTTGTTTAAAATCCTTTTTTCACTAACATGTATTTTATAAATATAATATTTCTGGCTAAGTCTGTTGGACAAAAAAGTCACCAAACAATAGAGATCTGTTTATTATTTCTATTCATTCAAACTGGAGCAAAAAACCATTACACTGTAATATATATTATATGAGAAATTTGAAAATTAGGGTTTTGTTAAAATTTAGTTCTAATTTCAGTCCAATGGACACGTAAAACCAAAAAGCAACATCGATACAAGGTATTCCTTTCCAGATAGGACACATCCAGAAAATGTTTCTTTTACATATTGATGTTTTTGGCTTCAGGAGATCATAAAACGCAAATATCAGTTGAAAAACATTTTTTGTCCACAATATTTTTCACCCTTACAATTTTTTGATAGCTGGTATGCATGTTAATAATATAACTTGTTTAATGAAAATTAAGTAGACGAAAGAAAATTTATCTAGAGATTTTTAAAATTAACACGGCTGATTTAAGAGAACTGATGGGTTGTTATTTTGTACGCGGGGAAATATAAATGGAAAGCTGCCATTAGTCATGTTTAGGAGCAAACATTAATGTGCACCATAAAAAACGGTATCAAAATTTCGTTACTCATTACACTCCCTGATACAAATACAGTCGCTGTTTTTTTTTCTTTTTAATGGTATTATCAAGTAATCTACGTATACTTGGCGAATGTGGCCGTAATGTTCTAAATTACAGCCTTAAGGTACGTTTTAAAGAAAAATCTCCATAACAAACATTCCATGAAGAATTAAAAACATAAATATATTTTTTTCACATTGTCGAACTTTCGGTAAATAAAATATCTGTGAATGCGAATGAAGCGATACGGATAAGCTAGTTTTTTAGGGGTAAAAGAAATATAATTTAATGAATTATTGACCGACTCTTTGATCACGAAATCTCAACCACAAGCTTTATAAACTCGAAGTAGGATATATTCCGTTTGAACTAAAGGTACTTGTTCATTTTTTTTTTAATTTCTACGTTTTTCCTTATTTAGGATTATTTTCGACCTTGTATAGTATATCCAGACCGATCGGAAAGCCCTTTTTGTAGCCCACATTCCAGCATTCTTTCACTGTAGGTTTTACGTTTTTTACGTTCAAAATGTTGATTTAACTGACCGCCTTGTTCTACTGGTAAAGTCATCGCCGCGGTCTGATGTTTGAGTGCTTATATACGAAAACGAAAGTTCCATGGTTCAAATGCTAGTAAAGGTAGTTACGTTCATGGAGATTTGAATAATAGACGGTGGTTAACGGCGTACTTTGATGGTTGGGATTCAATTACCAAAATTTTCTCAGGAATAGTCGGCCTGATTCTGTACATGACTACACCTCATTTACACGTCATACAACATACCTTCATCTCACTGGATCATCGAGTTGCTTAAGGGGAGCACTATACCTCGAAAATCGAAAAAATAGATTTTTCTAATTTTGGCGCCATTGCCTTCTGTATCTGTTTCTGTGTAATTATAAATATAAAAATTATAACTGTACGATAGAAATTACGAAAGCTATACAGATTTTTGTTAAGTAATATTTTGACCAGAATTTCTTTTAACTGAGTTAATCTGTAGAAACAATTAAGAGTTGCGATATTCAAAGAACACAGAAACCTGAGAAAGCAATGGAAAGTGTGTCAAAAGAAGCAAGACAAGAGAAAAAAAGGGAAAATTCTTTGAGAAAAAATAACAGTCTGGTGAGGATCAACATTATGGGGCAGGCCGATTTTAGGGCAAGTAAAACCTTAAAGCTCATTTCCCGTAAATTCACTTTTTTCCATAAAGGTATAGTTTTCTCAAAAACTATTTGACTTTAAAGGTTGAAATTTTATGTGAATATTTCCCCGTATAATTTTGACATATGGTACTAAAATCATTGCAGTATTATTATTAAGTTGGGAATATAATAAAACATTCTACAAAAAAAATAAATTGTTTTTGCATTTTTTTTAAATCTCGAAATGGTATTGCTAGCTCTATATTAATAATTATATTGCCAGAGCTTAAAAAGATGTCTTAGAAAAGGCTCAAAAAAAATTAAAGCCCTAACTCTTTACGATTTCTTAGAAACGTGTACCTAAAAAGAGGTCAATTTAACATGGGTTAGATAGGAGGTAAAGTGCTCCCCTTAATGTACTGAATTGAACAGATTACAATATAATACACACATTAGGGTAAAAAATTATGTAACTACGGGTACTTTTTGAATATACAAGAAAGGAAAGAATTGGTTTCAATTAAATTTTTAGAAATTGATATTTCACCAAAAATACACGCTTTCAGGTCCCTAGAACCCCAAAAAAAAAATAAGTTTAACGATTGGTCTGTGTGTGAACTTAATATCTCAAAAACGAAACAGCATACGAAGTGGAACTTTGGAATTTTATTTAGGTACCACAAGGAGACCTGGCTCGAACATTTTTATCAAAACCAGTCAACCAAAAGCAGTAGTTTAATTAGTGCAATTTTCTTATTTTTGCGATTTTCTCAAAAACTGCTCCTATGATTTTTTTTTAACTGTCTCATTTACTAAATATTTATGCTCTACAGTGTAGGGTAAGCGCAAGTCACCTAAAATATTTGGAGAGCCTGTATTCTCGTGGTAAAAAATATATATTTTTTTTAAGATTGCGGCCTTAATATGCACTTTAGCTCAAAAGTGTATATGATTAAATTTTTAGAACAATATAAAACCTATAACTTTTATATAAAATATTTTATTCTGCTTAGTTCAGCGTCAATTTAGCGATTTCATGTATTTTGCTCATAAAAATTGGTAAAAAGATGTTTTAAGATTGCAGCCTTAGTATGCATTTTACAAGTGTACATAATCAAATTTATATTACGAAGTAGAAACAGTTAACATTTTTATTTTAAGCATTTTTTCGTACAGAGCTTAGTTTAGCCCCAATTAGTGATTTTCTTAGGTTACGTTTTTATTTCCCACTATTTATTCATGATTAAATATAAGTAATATATTTCAATATTTACTTTAGCAAGACAAAGTCGTGTGAGTGTTTCACACCAGATTTTTTTTCTCTTATTATTTTGTTTATTACTTTGTAAATACGTATCATTTAATAAAAATAAATCGTATTGGAAATAGTAAGTTTTTTTACGTATACTTCCTTTTAATCTATCATTCCCGGTCATCCATCTCCCAGACCGGTTTATGACAGATTATCGGCGTTTTAATGTATTTGAATCTATCAACGTTCCCAATGTTTCCGTATTTTTTCATCAGAAAATTCGAGCTTTTAGTTTATTAAAATATATATAAAGATGTAAAAAAGTTACTTTTAACTTTTTAAAAAGTCTTAAAAATCTATTTCGTAAATTTTTGTTTTTATGAGTGCATTTAATTTTTTGTTTTACTTTTTCTAATTTAATGAGGTAGTTAAATTTCTTAGCGTAGACGTAGAATCAGGGAAGTTAATACCACAGTAATAGGGGTGTATTTTAAGGGTGTATATTTAATATGTGTATTATCATCTAGATACATGTTAAAATGAACCACCGTCGCGTCGTTATTATAACACCTACCCCTTATAAGGGTGTAAGATACCCGTTTAATTTTACCTCCTGATATTGATTATATGAACGTTTATGAGGTATTCTTAGGAAGTTCATTTTCAACGTTGAGAATCTAATACATCACCATTTCATTCTGTATTTATTGAAATCTACAAACGTTTTGTTATCTTCTGTACTAATAAACGCAAAAGCTTACACTCACTCACTCTTTAATTTTTCAACGTTCCTATCACCAAGAGAGCTGAAATTAAGTAAATTTGTTTCTTAGGATTACAAAAACTATAGCATTTTCATTTAATTTACTTGCAACTTAAGAATAATAAAGAGTTGGGAACATAAAAGCAATATATACAGTAAAATCTGTACCAGATATTATTTTACAATTTATAAATAAACTTGAAGACGTAACTTGCTTTGCTTGTACTTTTCTCACCTCTCCCACTACCGTCCATTGGTACTATTCCACTAATGCCGATCCAGCTGCTAATCATCGCTGATGCTGCTCCCACAATCACAAACAAGCAATTAGAAGGGAACTCTTCCTCAGTCTTTAGTCAGCGCATGCGCAAAGGCAATTTTTTACTATGTTTTTCGGTTATGGTATATGAATTTAATGTTTATAAGTTGGTTTAATGGTAGATAAACTTATTTTTTCACTGCTATAATTTTAAGCCCTGCAGTACAATATGTAAATAAAATGAATGGGCATCACAAAAGTTGTTTTAAGTTAACATTTGTTTTTATTGTTTTTATTTGTGTAATAAAATTTTGTGAATATTTTTCATTGATTTTATATAGAGAAAATGGTTAATAGGGTTGACCAAATCGGCAGACGATTGGACAAGACACGCTTTCAGGTGTTGTGAAAAAAATACATAAAACGACAAAAATTTGCATAAGTATTTTATTTTTTTAGTTTAATTGTTCATGATATTTTGTGCAATAATGTCTAGTATAATTTTGTTTTGTAAACTTAAATGGCAAATAAACACACTGTTATTATTATTACAGTAAAATCATGTTAAGATTTATCAAGAGACCAATGCGAATTAGATTTTTATATGTATGTCGTGAATTTTTTACAAAATATATCATAAGATAAAATAATAAATTTTATGAACGTTCAAAAAAAAATTTATGACTTACTGTGCATGTGTTTGTGTTTTTACTTTCTCTTGCCTATATGAATATATAGGAAGGAAAGTATTGTTTTCGTGTCGATTTTAAGAAATCGAGTTTTCACCGGATCTATACGTTTTCAGACCCCCTGAACCCAAAAAAAATGTTTATAGCGATTGGTCGGTGTGTGTGTGTGTGTGTGTGTGTGTGTGTGTGTGTGTGTGTGTGTGTGTGTGTTTGTGTGTGTGTGTGTGTGTGTGTGTGAACAGAATATCTCAAGAATAGAACATCGTATGAACTTGAAACTTGAAACTTAAGTTACATACCACTACCGGACCCGACACAAATATTTTCATCGAAATCGGTCAACCGGAAGTAGTAGTTTATTCGTGTAGTTTTTCACTTTTTGCAATTTTCTCAAAAACGTGTCGTACGATTTTTTTTTAAATCGCCTCATTTACTCAATTTTTTATTCTCTAAAAGATAGGGTAGGTGCCATGTTTGCTGAAATTCTTGGTGAGGGTGTTTTTACGTAAAAAAAGTGTTTTTTTAAGATTACGGCTTTAATATTAATTTTAGAGAAAAAATGTATATAATAAAAGTTGTAGAAAATTTAAAATTCTACAACTTTTATTTCAAACATTTTTTTGTAAAACGCTTAGTTTAGCGGTAATTAGCGATTTTCTGATTTTTCCTCACGAAAACGTGTGAAAAATCGATTTTTTTAAGATTTCGGCCTTAGTACGCACTTTACGACAAAAGTGTATATAATAAAATTTATAGAAAATTAAGAGATCTACAACTTTTATTTAAAGAATTTTTCTCTACAGAGCCTAGTTTAGCGTGAAAGTGTGATTTCCCGTTTTTTAAGACAAATTGAGTTCGATTTTCATTTTGCGTCATTCACTCATGATTAAAAAAAGGTTAGGTTTTTGAGGTTAGTTTATGTTTATTTCTAATATTTTATTGATAATGTTAGGTTTAATATTAATTATTTGCATTGGCAAGAGAAAGTTGTGTGAGTGTTTCACACCAGATTTTTTACTTTCTTTTGCCCTTTATAAAATTAGGAAAGTTATATTTTCATGTTAAATTTTCAAAATCGAGTTTTCACCGGAAATAAAAGTTTTAATATCTCCTAAGCACAAAAGAACATGATTTTACCGATTGGTCTATTTTTACTTTCTCTTGCCTATATGATTAAATAGGAAGGAAAGTATTGTTTTCATGTCGATTTTTCGAAATCGAGTTTTCACCCCGATCTACACGTTTTCAGACACCCTGAACCCAAGAACATGTTTTTAGCGATTGATCTGTGTGTGTGTGTGTGTGTGTGTGTGTGTGTGTGCGCGCGCGCGCGCGCGTGCGTGCGCGCGTGCGTGCGTGTGTGCGCGCGTGCGCGCGTGCGTGCGCGCGTGCGTGCGTGCGTGCGCGCGTGCGTGCGTGCGTGTGTGTGTGAACACAATATCTTAAGAACGAAACATCGTACAAACTTGAAACCTAAAACTTAAGTTACATACCACTACCGGACCCGACACAAACATTTTCATCAAAATCGGTCAACCGGAAGAAGTAGTTTATTCGTGTCATTTTTCACTCTTTTGTGATTTTCTCAAAAACTGGTCCTACGATTTTTTTAAAAATCGCTTCATTTACTAAGTTTTTTATGTTTTACAAGATAGGGTAGGCGCCATGTTTGCTGAAATTCTTGGTAAGATTGTTTTCACGCAAAGAAATTGTTTTTTTTAATATTGCGGCTTTAATATGCATTTTAACGCCAAAATTTATAAAATAAAAGTTGTAAAGAATTTGAAATCCTACAACTTTTATTTCAAGCATTTTTTTGTATAACGCTTAGTTTAGCGGTAATTAGCGACTTTCTGTTTTTCCTCACGAAAAAGTGTGGAAAATCGATTTTTTTAAATATTACGGCCTTAGTATGCATTTTACGACAAAAGTGTATGTAATCAAATGTATAGAAAATTAAAAGATCTACAACTTTTATTTAAAGCATTTTTCTCTACAAAGCCTAGTTTAGCGTGAAAGAGTCGTTTTTCGTATTTTTAAGCCAAACTGAGGTAGATTTTCAATTTGTGTCTTTCATTCATGATTAAAATAAGTTTATGTTTTTTGCGGTTAGTTTTTTGTTTATTTCTAATGTTTTATTACTAATGTTAGGTTATATTGGTCATTATTTGCATTGGCAAGAGAAAGTTGTGTGAGTGTTTCACACCAGAGTTTTTGTGTGTGTGACGCGCGCGCGTAAACGCAATAACTCATAAACGAAAATCGTATGAAGATTAAACTTGGAGTTTAAGTTGGGTACCATAATTGGATCGGACATAAAAATTTGTGTAAAAATTCATCGAACGGAAATAGCAGTTTATTCGTGCGATTTTTCACATTTTGCTCAAAAATGGCTCATACGAATTTGTAAAGTTAATTAAATTCATTTTATATTTACTTTATTTTTGTACTCTACAAAGGGATGAGTGCTCTATCTAAAGAAATTCTTGCGGAGCTTTGCTATTGTACTAAAATTTTATTTTACGATTGTAGCGTTAATATGCATTTTTGAGCAAAAGCGTATATATAATCCAATATAACCAGACTTTGTTAAAGAGGTATGTTACAAAATAAAAATTTTGCACCAGGCACACAAAACTACATTAGTGGTGAATGTAATTCCAGAAAACTCTAGTTTGGAAAACTAAAATTGTTATATATCCATATGCATTGATGTTACATGTCCCATATTTACAAAGCATGTAGCTTCTGGTTCTATTATACGTGCAGTATCTCCAATAAACTCAATTTTTATTAAAATGTCACATATTTCCTTTTTACAAAGTAAAGTTCAATTCACATAATCTTCAACACTAAAAGCCAGAGTGCGTAGTGTCAATTTGTGATTTTCCATTTTTTTTCTCATTGAGATCGGTAAAAAACTGGGAATTTTTTTTGTAACACAGCTGAAAAAAATACTCTTTATAAAACTTCTTCAAAAGATGCGTCTTTTTTGAACGTATAAACTAACTAGACGTAAAAATAGTTTTTATTTTGAAAATTAAAAAATTTTTAAAACTGTTGTTTCAAAACATTATTCAAACGTTCGAACTGTAAGTCCAAGTGAGAAAAAATCTTACTTCTTGTGGCGGTTTGTAATTTTACACATTTTTATTTTTGTATTTATTATTAAAAAACAAATACAACGAATCCTATCTATTATAGGCCTATCTATTATATATACCTATCTATTATATATCCTATCTATACAATATCCTATCTCATTTCCTAATACCCGCAAAGCGAGGGTATGAGTTGGTATAATGTTATACTTATTTTATATTTACACAAAATTAACATAAAAAGAAAGAAAAAAACAAAATTTACGAAAAATAACATAAAATAAAATAGAATTTCCTAACGTAATACAAAACTTATATCAATATCATTATTGAAACTTCCCTTTTCTACAATGTATATAATAATATTTATAATTTGTTAAATATAGTAATTATTTGCAGTAAATATAAAATGAAATAAAAAAATTATTATTTTTACTATTACACTAATTTTAATAATACAAATAACAGTACAGTTATCAACCATAATTACAATAATTCAAAAATAAATATAAAAATTATAATACAAAAAATAAAATGTCATGCAGTGACAAAGGATGAAAGCAGACTTTCGATAACAATGGTGACGAAAAATTTACGACCGATCAAGAAATTTTTTAAATTGTCCATTAAAAATTAATCCTTTCTACTTTCTCTTGTCTATATGAATATATAGGAAGGAAAGTATTGTTTTCATGTCGATTTTTCGAAATCGAGTTTCCACCGGATCTACAGGTTTTTCAGACCCTCTGAACCCAAAAAAAAACATGTTTTTGGCGATTGGTCTGGGGTGTGTGTGAGTGTGTGTGAACAGAATATTTCAAGAACGGAACGTTTGTACGAACTTGAAAACTTGAAACTTAAGTTACATACCACTACCGAAACCCGACACGAACATTTTCATCAAAATCGGTCAACCGGAAGTAGTACGTAGTTTATTTGTGTAATTTTTCACTTTTTTTGCGATTTTCTCAAAAACTGGTCTAACGACTTTTTTTTTAAATCGCCTCGTTTACTAAATTTTTTATGCTTTACAAGATAGGGTAGTTGCCATGTTTTCTGAAATTCTAGGTAAGGGCTGTTTTCACGTAAAAAAATTGTTTTTTTTTTTAAATTACGGCTTAAAATATGCATTTTAACGCAAAAAATGTAGAGAATTTAAAAATTTTACAACTTTTATTTCTAACAATTTTTTTGTATAAACGCTTAGTTTAGCGGTAATTAGCGATTTTCTGTTTTTTTTTCTCTCGAAAACGTGTGAAAAATCGATTTTTTTTAAGATTGCGGCCTTAGTATGCATTTTACGACAAAATTGTATATAATCAAATTTTTAGAAAATTAAAAGATCTACAACTTTTATATGAGGATTTTTCTCTACAGAGCCCAGTTTAGCGTGAAAGAGTGATTTTCCGTATTTTTAAGTCAAACTGAGGTCGATTTTCATTTTGCGTCTTTCACTCATGATTCAAATAAGGTTATGTTTTTTGAGGTTAGTTTCTTGTTTATTTCTAATGTTTTATTAGTAATTTTTGGTTATATTGGTCATTATTTGCATTGGCAAGAGAAATTTGTGTGAATGTTTTACACCAGATTTTTTTTAATTGGCAAAAGAAATTCGTCATTGCTATTCTTTTTTGGCTGCAATGCGTTATCGAACAGTAAACGTGAGCACGATTGTTTAAACTTTCAGATTGTAACGTGAAATCGAACTTGGGACTTTTAAGAATTATATTGATTTAGGTCACCAGTCTGTAAAGTTCCCTCAAGACACCTTTTTTTAGTTTTTCCGGTTTATCAAAAGAAGAATACAGTGTGTTTTTATGGTATTTGTAAAACGATATAAATTAGATTTCTCAGAATGTAATACACCATTGTTATTTCAATGTTCTCTTCTTTCTTTTCTTTTGTTTCTCAAGCGTGTCGCCCTCGCATTTCAATCTTACTGGTTTGCAAGATTCAATTTAAACGCCCATTATCTTCCACCTGAAACTTGAAATTTCAAATGACTTTGTTTTTTATTTTCTTTAATGACATTGTAGTGAAAGAAAGTATTTTTATAAAATTCTTTTCATCGTAGTTCTCTTTAAAAGAGTGATGTATTTACCGGGAAAATTTTTTCTCATTGTTTATCTCTTATTAAATGCAGGTGGTTATTTTCGGATTTCCAAGACTAAGTTGTTTTGATCTAATTCCTTTAAAGAAAATTTCTCTAAAGATTCTATTCTAATTTCTTCTTTCTTTTATTATGTTTAACTAATTATAGAAAATTGATTTTAAATTGTACTAATTTAACGACTTTTAAGTATTTTAAATTTATTTATTTCCTTTATTACTCGTCCAAAAGAGCAAAACCCTGTGCTTGGAGGTGAATTACTCTAATTACGTCAAAGCAATACTAATCGCTTTAATAATTATAATAAAACAATAGTTTTTCATGTTTTTGCCGTTTTCTTAAAAGCGGCTTCTACGATTTTGTTAACAATTGCCTAATTTCTAAATTATTTTTGCTCTACAAGATAGGCTAAGAGATATATTTGCTGAAATTCGTGAGGCTGTGCTCTCGTAATAAAAATGGCTTTTCAAGAATGCATGCGCCCTTAATGTGTGTTTAAGGGAAGAAGGGTACATAGGCTAATCACAGTTGTTGAAAATTAAAACCCTGCAAGTTTTATTTTAATTATTTTTTCTTCAGCACTTAGTTAATCTGGCATTAGTCATTTTCCGTATTTTTAAGTTTATTAGAGGTTGTTTTTCATTTATCGTTATACTTTCATGATAATACGTGCAGTTCTTTTTTGCTTAAGTTTTTAATTTTACATTGTTTACTTATGATTAAATATAGGTTATATTTCTCGTTATGTACATTGGTGAAAGAAAGTCGCGTGATTTGTCTCACAACAGATTTTTCAGTTTTATTCTGTTTGGATGTACTAGCTGTCTGAGTTATAACATGCCTTGTATAAATTTTCTACACAGGGGCATCACATCCGGAAATGTCTGGTTCGTTCAAGAACAGCGAAACTCCAGGAGTACGATGAGTGTTCAACTTAATAACTACAGTTATTATTCATTTAAACCTATTTAAGGACTTAGTTATTTGCCTTGTAATAGAGAAATACCGTAAATACCGTAGAGAAATACAGTAGACGAAATACCGTAAATCAGAAACAGTGGAAATTTATAACGAATGGAATGATTCATTTAGAACTGTTCACTATAAAGATATGAAAAGGTTAGTGATGAAAGCTTTCAGAGGAAGAATACCAAAGATGATTCCAGATTTTTTCTATCGCAATAAAAAGAATTTCAATATACGTCGTAAACGAATGTTACAGGTGGATATATCTCTGATATGACTACTTTATGACATTCTTCTTTTAGTTAAACTTGAATATAAAAAGCATTCCATTAACCTATTGCGCCTTTTTATATAAAGTTGCCTATTAAAGTAGCAAAACTGGTAGGTATTTCAAAATTGATCAAATACTTAAAAAATTGCGTGAAATACTAGGCCTACTACAGTTTATTAAGAATCAATAATACTAAAACAGATAGTACATGTTTTTTGCGTGAAGATTACTAAGAGGAAGTGTTTTTTTAACCACTAATCTGTTTACGCTACAATCTGTTGAATTTAAGAACAATAATCAACTCCCATGCCCATAACAGGCAGGTGGAGTGTTAAATTATTTGCACTCGATCTTCTAGTTTCAGGGCTATAAAAAATAGTTTTGTTTCCTAACTCATGGTCAGCCAATTCTTAATTGAAGCATTTAAGAACAGAAGAGTTAGAGGTGTACAAGACACTAGTCAGAATTATCTCCTTTGAAAGTAATGAATTCCATCGTTATACAACCAGACCCTGTGGTAAATGAAGTGAAGGTGTCATTTGCAGGGTGGAAAGTAGATGCTTTTCAGAGAACCGGGCGTGCTGATAAGCATAATTTTCCACTTATACCCCAACAAACTAAAGACTGCAGATGAGATCTAGCCAGTAACAGCCAAGGTCGGGTGTGAGGTTGTCCCTCCACTAAGTCACACTCTGTTCCACTAAACTCCAGCTGAAATTTTGTTAGGCTGTCATCCACAGCGGGACCACAACGTGACAACGCAGGATACGATTAACGAAAGTCAATTGGTTGTATGTTGTTGATCTAGGTCACTATGCTCCGCCTTCATCTGCAGTCTTTAGTTCGTTAAGGTATAGTGAGGAAGGCATTGCAAACTACCTCACTCCTCGTTTTACTTAGTAAAGCCTCTAAAGTTTAACCAGCCTTTCGGCTGATGACCTAAACACCTACAACAACTAGCAACTCCATGAAAAAATGATATGGGGATGCTATGTATGTCACGTAACTATGATAGACTTGTACAGACTCAGGCTGACCACTCCTGTGAGAGTGTGGTTAATTTAACTCATCATAGTACACCGGTAACCATTTTTTTATACAGATTAGCAATTGCACTGGAGGGATTGCGTTACAAGTATACTTTACTTATAAATATTACTTACATGACACGTATATCAATATTTGGGCGTGTAGTTCTTCCGGAAGGCATACAAATAATAATATGTATTCTGCTGTAAAATAGTAACTCTTTTTTTTAACTATTTGGTAGCAAGTGGTCTAAATTTCCGTGGTATGTTTCAGTTATGCCGAATTTCCTCACTCTAAGTGATTGGTAATTTAGAGATTTAGTGATTAATAAATTAGCGAAGACTTTCGAATTTATAAATACGCTTATATAAGGATAACGAATAATAAATTTATTTTTTGTCCTCTTTATTTGCTCTCCCTAGAGATATTTCCGTAATTGTGGCTTCATAAAATGCCTGTTCGTTTTCTAACTCGGTCAGTGGAATAAAACTCGGGATGATATTTGCCCACAACTGTCCGGAAGCGGTTATATCATCCCTCGCGTACGTTATTGGCCTTGTGGGCGTCGTACACTTTTGCACTCTGTGGTTACAAATTTTCACTGGGTAACCAAGAGGAAGGGGCCCCCATACCTCCTTGTCACGCTCAACAAATTACTAAAAATGTTCTTTAGCTCTCTTTGGAGATTAAATTGTTTAAAAAATTTGGATCATTATTATAATTATAAGTAATATGTAATTATGAATTCAAAAATGAAGGTTACAAGATCTCATTGAGGATTTCAAACAACCAATATCTATATTCAAGAAGAAATTAAAAGAAAGCAACAATAGTTGTTTTGCTAAACTTCAAACAGTTCTCCATTTTACTCATCTATATATATATATATATAAAATTCAATGTATGAGTGTGTGTGTGTGTGTGTGTGTGTGTGTGTGTGCGCGCGTGTGTGTGTGTGTGTGTGTGTGTGAGTGTGTGTGTGTGAGTGTGTGTGTGTGTGCGTGCGTACGTGCGTGTGTGTGTGTTCCCCTTTATCTCCTAAATTACAGAACCAATTTTCATGCAGTTTTTTTTATGTTGTAACTATGATGCCGGTGCAGGTTTTAGATTATTGAAACCCTTAAAATGTTAGTCTTAAAGAATTTAAAGTAATGTTTATGTCCTACATTAAGGCTTTTATGAGGTTAGATAATCTGCTGCTTTTAAACCTGCGGATGTGATTCAAATAAATATTTGTCATAAATAAAGTCATATGATTTAGCATATAGCGACGTGGTGCTAAGGATCAGCTGGTGACAACATCACATGATAATTTTATTGTATTTTATTATGTAGATACGATTTTGTATTGTTGAGTATTTTATATAAGTAAAGTTCCATGTTTCTTTAATATGTTTTAATTTTTGCCACATATCTTTAAAAAAAGTGATTACACCATTTTTCACGCGCCAATCCGCGACGGGGCATGCTAGTTATATATTTATTACATTCTGATATTTGAGAACCAATTTTTTCAAAAGATGTTTTTCCACATGTTTGCTAATTTTGGCAAAACGGGAAAAATAATTTCAAAATTAAATCTGTGTGAACTACTATAGGTTTTTACTTCATTTGATATTTTTATGAAACTTAAATCCTTATGAATTGGTTTTAAGTCTAATTTAATTATATTGTTTAGGTCATCAGACGAAATGCTGGTTTGAACCTGTAGAGGTTTTACTAAGTAAAACGAGGAGTGAGGTGGTTTACAATTGGATTCCTCACTGAATGAAAAAGTACCCTTATCAACATGCCGAGCCTTTTAAAAAGCACATATTTTCCAGTGTGCAAATGATACCTTCATTTCATTCACCACAAGCTCTGGCTGTATAATGCAATTCATTACTTTCAAAGGAGATAACTCTGTCTTTTACACCTCTACCTCTTCTGTTCTTAAATGATTCAGTCATTTAATTGGTTGACCACATGATAAGAAATAGAACTATTTATTTTAGCCCTGCAACGAACAGATTGAGTGTAAATAATTTGACACTCCACTATCTGTTATGGGCAGTTCATCTTCTTCTTCATGTAGCATCTCCATTACGAAGGTGTGCTAGCATCATGGCAATCCTGACCTTGGCAATCCTGACCTTGGAAACTGCAGCTCTAAATAGGTCGATAGATGACAAATTAAACCACTCTCGCAGGTTCCGTAGCCAGAAGGTTCTTCTTCTTCCAACCGATCGTTTGCTCATAATCTTTCCCTGGATGACAAGATGAAGGATTTCATATTTTGGACCTCTCAAGACATGGCCGAGGTACACCAGCTTTCTCTTCTTGATTTCGATCATCACTTCCATTCCCCTCTGCATCCTCCTTAGGACTTCCATGTTTGTGACTCTCTCTGTCCAAGATATTTTGTGCATCCTTCTGTAAACCCACATCTCAAAGGCTTTAAGTCTTCGTTCACATTGCCTATTGGTAGTCCAGGCCTCTGCACCATAGTACAACACCGGAAAGATGTAACACCTCAGCACACGAATTCTCAAGTCCAGACTCAGATTGTGGTTGCACAGCATCCTCTTCATTTTCACAAATGCGGCCCGGGCTCTCTCTATGCGGATTTTGATCTCAGTAGAGTAATCAAGGTTACTGTTCACCGTCATACCAAGATAGCTGTACTTCATAACTCTTTCCAACTGCTCTCCCTCCACATACAGGTGTTCGTCATGTGGGACCACATTCTTGGTGATGACCATGCACTTTGTCTTCCTTGTGTTGAGGGTGAGACCAAAATGTTGGCTGGCTTCAACAACCTTATTCAGGAGTTCCTGTAGATCCTGCATTGTTTCAGCCAGCAAGACTGTATCATCTGCATAACGTAAGTTGTTGAGACGTATGCCATTCACCCGAACTCCTCCAACCTCCTTGTCAAGGGCTTGTCTGAAAATTTTGTCAGAATAAATGTTGAAGAGAAGTGGAGAGAGCACACAGCCCTGCCTAACACCCCGTTTGATGTCCACTGGGTTAGTAAAGGCATCCTGCACGCGAACAGTTGCTGTCTGGTTGAAGTACAGGTTGACAATTATCCGGATATCTCTCGAGTCAATATTTTTACGTTTCAACACTTCTATCAGTTGGTTGTGCCTGACTTTATCAAATGCTTTATTATAATCAATAAAACATGCATATACGTCCTGGTTAACATCCATACAACGCTGCATGAGGACATTGTAAGCAAACAGCGCATCTCGCGTACTGAATCCATTTCTGAAACCAAACTGCGTGTCTGAAATATCTTCTTCCAGCTTTAAAAATGTTCTTCGATGTATAATTTTTAAAAAGATCTTCAATGTGTGACTCATCAAGCTGATTGTTCTGTACTCGTCACATTTTTTCGCATTCTGCTTTTTTGGGATAGTAACAAAGGTTGACTTGAGCCACTCAGTCGGTATTATTCCCGTGCAATATATTTCATAATAAACAGTTCATAATAAACGTAAAATAGGGAATTTTAACTAGGACAAAGTATTCTTTCAACTAATAATTTTAGCGATGGGATAATCAAACGTACTTCATGTTAATTATTAAATGGTTTTCTTCTGACTCGTTTCAATGTTTTACTGAAGTACAAAAAGAACAAAATTAGAAAACCATATCATAAAAATTTAAGCTCGTATTACATTCTTAAATTTCTTCTTCATCATTGGCAAGTTCCATCGAAAGACAATCACTTGCAAAAATGTTTTGAAGTACTCAAAATGTTCTCCGGTAATAACAGGAACAATTAAAACCTTTATAGAATAATTTATCAATACTGTGATTGATTGAAGGACAAAATAATTTTGAATGAAACAGAGCTATGGACAAAACAATTTTTTAATGAAGCGCTCATTTTTATTGTCCGTTTTTAAAAGGAGACAAATTTTCTTTGTTTTGTTCAAAACATAAGTTTAAGTCAATTCCCAAAAGAAAAAAGAATAAGATTTCATGTTTAACTCAGTCTTTTTTTGCGACTAAACACGTTTTAAATGTTTTATTCTCCTTTACATTTAATCATTTATTTATTTATTTACATTTAACTCATTTCATTAAAAATCCTCCACAGAATACAATGTTGAAATTCACAATATAAAATATATAAAAATATTTAAAATAAATGTAACTTTTGCAAGTTTAGGTGCATTTTCTCAGTCACCATAAAAGGCAAAAAGCTGAAATTTTTATGGGTTATACAGCTTATCTAATATTTTAAATTTAATGTGTGGTTTTAAAAAATTATAATTGTGATTAATGAAGAAAATCATTTTTCACCTGAAATCACATATATCAAAAAGGTCTTAAAATACAAATATTTAACCAAAAGAAAAGTTACACCTTCAAAAATTTTATCACAGTGATCTCTAAAAAAATTAAGGCTCTATATTTTGCAGTTGCTAAGGAAAATCCACCAAAGTTATCACTGACTAAGGTAGGTGTATCTACTCCCCATTAGAATCTTTTGAGCCATTTTTACTTCCTCTTGCCAAAAATAAATAGGGAAGGAGAGTATTAATTTCGTGTCTTATTATGGATTATTCGAAATCCAGTTTTCATCGAATATACACGTTTTCAGGCTGACCCAAAAAACATGTTTTTAGCGATTGGTCTGTGGGTGTGGTCTCAATCCTGGGCTGATCAATCCTGGGCGGTTATCATTGGGCGTTTATCAATCCTGTGAAAAATGTACCTAAAAATAGCAAATTTAACATTGGCAGGGTACAAAGTACAGTCTTTCCTTAATGTAAATATCAATTGAAATTCGATCTGCAAATTTTGCATCATTGTGCAACAGTTTTTCAGTTTCTAATATGAATAGAGCTCGAGAAAATCAACAAAAATATATGAAATTTGAAACAGTAATTTGTTATAGTTACTGTTTGTTTATTCACTGACCTCTTTGTAAGTTACAATAATAACTAAGTCTGATTTGTTACACAACGCTACCAACATTACCCTAACCACCTGTCGTCCTATTAGTTGTAACCATTAGTTAATGGAAGCTTCTGATTTATGTGACACTTTTGATATTAATATAAATAACAAAAAATACCATCCTCAATTTTGCAAAAACCATTAATCTTGCAAATCGTGATTAAATAATATCGTCGTGAAGTTATTGCATCGAAATTTCATCTTTTTACTCTATTTTTTGTCTTCACTCTTCGTATGTGCCTTACCGTCAGATTATCCAAATTCTGTCGTCCAAAACCATTCTTTGCACCTTCCGTAGCTCAACACCACTCTTCATAGTTATTTCTAATAAATATTTTTACCGGTGATATTTGGGCTTACCGATATAATTAATTTTTTCCATCTAAAACTCTTGTTCACACACTTCCATCATGGATTCATGTGATACGGGCATACTAATGGTAAATGTTCAGTAATTGGACGCAATCCCGATTTTTAAATTTTTTATCTTCTCTTATTCATTTTTGTGCGCTGATTCCGTATCTGTAAGTAGTTTTTGGGGCAAAGTCTTGTGAAATTTGTTATAGGGCCTTTAATATCATATAACGACATAACCTCACTTTCCCGCAAATTTGTTAATTTATGCCGTGTTATTTCAATGTATGTATATATTTTAAGATACAGAATATATATATTGATAGTAATATTAATAAATATTGATCAATAAACATGAATGAAAATAACGTAAATATACACAACGCAAATACTATGAATAACGTAAAATGATATACCTACTAATATAATAACGTCACGGCGTGTGTTGGTTTGATTTTTATGACGTCATTACAAACGGCCTCAAAAATTAACATCAACCTTATTACGAGTAGGTTATCGGTTCTAATTAGCGTGGTACCATAAGCGTTTATATTTATACATAACAACCGATAACCTATTCAACTGACGGGTGTTTTATTAAGGACGCAACTCTGATTATAAGAAGATAGAAGTAATACATTGGTAAATTTTCTGTCCCCCAATAGGTATGTTAGCAACAGTGTACTCAAGACCAACTACCTAAGACAGTTAAAATGTGCCAGTCAAGCATTAGTGTGGTGACAGCAGTCGTTTCATTATATTGTGTCAGCAGTGGTTTTTTCCAAGGAAGAATGCGTGTTTATTGTAGAGAGTTACATCGCGAGTAAATCTTACAAATGTGTGCAAGATAAGTTTCAGTTGAAAATTCTTTTCTTTTAGATTAATTTAGATAAGAACGGGGAAATTTCACTTGAAACTTATCTTGCACACATTTGTAAGATTTACTCGCGATGTAAGTCTCTACAATAAACACGCGTTCTTCCTTGGAAAAAACCATTGCTGACACAATATAACGAAACGACTGCTGTCACCACACTAATGCTTGACTGGAACATTTTAACTGTCTTAGGTAGTTGGCCTTGAGTAGACTGTTGCCAACATACCGATTGGGGGACAGAAAATTTACCGATGTATTATTTCTATCTTCTTATAATCAGTGTTGTGTCCTTAATAAAACACCCGTTATTTTTATTTTCTTATCTCTAATGTAACTCATAATAATTTTTATTTTAAGTTACTTAATGTGGACATTTCTAACTCGATTATGTCATGTTTTTACTACTACTTTAATCTAAAATTTTATTTCGGCTGTAATCAGCCCACTAGTAATTTTCTTGTTTACTGTCTACCTAGTAACACCTTATGATAATACCGTTAGGTATAATATTTATAAATTCAAATTTCAGTTTTCTGTGATATTTTTTTATCCCTTTTTCTGTTTAAGTGATTTAATTTTTTCTACCCTTCGCGGACTATTGACAGATATTATACACTAAAAAGTCTTTCCCACAGGTCATTTTGGGGATATGCCACGTACGATTTTGAACGGTTATGGTCTTTTAACAGATGTGTAGTACAAACATTTACAAATTAAATATTTTTTAAATTGTCTAAAAATAATCATTAAAATTATGCCAAAATGTATAAATATTCTAGAAAATTTGCACTGCAGAAGCTGGGTTGAGAGCACTGCCCGGTAGTGTTTCCTGGTTCCCACAAAGTCGGTTTTCCATTTCAGTCGTGCTTCTTCTAATTGTTACGTTTTTTCAAATTTAATCATTATATTTTCTAAAACAATCTTTGTTTTGTAGTTGTAGATGTGGTTTTTATTTTATTCAGTTCTATTTACGGATATATCAGCGTCCATTATTATTGAGTAAAAGCTAAGAGAAAATACATGATAAAGTTTTCGCGGATTCTAAACTTTTAAAAACAGTTTTCTAGCCAAGAAACACATTTTTCTAATAATAATCTTTTTACCCCAACCCATAATTAAGTGCGTCTGTGACATGAAACTAATTCCGTCCACGAAGGGTTAATTCTGTTGTTTATTTCATCATCCTGGCTTCCGTAAGAGCTAATATACACTCTAAGATACTTATAGTTTCCACCTGCTCCATCTATTCTCCACTCCACTGTACTGTACTTTTTACCTCTGTTCTCATGTGACGTGTATGGTTTTGCTCTTAGTGGTCTTTAAAATCATTCGTCCGTCTTTCAGTTCATAAGCTCACTGAGTTGTAGGTTTTCAATTTGTTACTTAATACTGGAAATCTTCTGAACCCACAAAAAATATTTTGATGTTTTGTAGAAAATTTTATCTTTCACCTTACGTAAATTTATGTTGATTTAAAAATTGTTTATATTTAAATAATTGTATCAATTCTAATCTAAAACAACCAAGTTAAATGAAAAATCTTGACTGTTATGAACATAATTCATACGTACGTAGTTGAAGCTCTTTAATCCGGCTCGTTCATCTAGAGCGAAATTTGAATAATGTACTATATTTTTTAACATATTTCCCAATTTAACTTTATACGTACATATAATATATTATTATACATCTTAAGATCATCATTCACGAATTTTTCTTGTCATTCTTTGTTCTAATATATATACTGTCACCACTTGCTACCCCAAAGTGTGCTCTATTCCAGTGCCCAACAAAACCATAATCAAAAAAACATTTATCGTTCTAACTATTTCTTAATTTTCATCTAACTAAATTATATCACGGCTAATAAAAAGTGTAATCAACTTTTTTCAATTAATATAGCCTTGAAATCTTTAATGGATGAATTAAATAGAAAGGATTTTTTTTAACCTTTCCTTGGATTTATCTGAGCCAGTTAAATAGTGTTAGGGACGAAAATTATCAATTATAACAGCGATTCAGGTACTCCGTTAATATTTGTTTTATAATTGTATTATACACTATAAAGTAAAAAATTAATTATTTAAAAAAGAGTTAGGTACATTTCTTTTAGTTATAGGGATAATAATCTGCCTTCCGTACCTTATTTTAGAGGTAATGTATGATTTTCTGTAAAAGAAACAGCATTGAAATGAAACACTCACACAACTATCTCAAGTCAATGTAAATATTTAAAAACATAACCTAGCTTTAATCAATAGTGGATGATGCTGAATGGAAATTAACCACTATTGGACTTTCAGTTTGATGAGCAGATAATTAAAAATACAGCAGAAAAATTTGTTTGAATTAATAGTTGGAGATGTTTAAATTTTCTGTAATTTTGATTATAAATTATACGTTTTCTCCTTAAAATACATATTAAACGGTAATTGTGACAAATATTTTCCATGAGATCACAGCTCTCTACGAATTTTAAGAGATAATAGTTACCACTTACTACGTCTTGTAGAGTACAAAAATTTAGTAAATGAAGTGATTTTAAACAAAATATTTTAACCCGTTTATGTGAAAATTCAAGAAAACATTCAGTTTCAGATCGATTTTGATCAATATGTTCATGTCGGACCTCTCAAGGTACCTAACGTCCTAAGTTTCCCCTTCGTACAATTTTCCATTTTTGAATTATTTTGCTCACAAAAACACGCATTGGCGTAATTGGTAACGTGCTCACCTCTCATCATGCGGTCTTGGGTTCGAATCCCATTCAGGCACGGCAAATTTTCATACGTGAAAAAATCATTTCATCCTTCACCGTCTGCATTAGCAGTAATTGCAGAACAGTCGGAGGTTAAACAAAAAAAACCGCACGCTTGCACAGACTAATCTGTAAATCATATTTTTGGCTTCAGGGTATCTAAAAACATGTATTCCTGGTTAAAATTTGATTCCAAAAAATCGGGTTTTTTGTTATTTTTATTTAATTTAATGATGCACATTTTTTCAATTCAACGGATACACTATCTAATAAATAACACATGTTAATGCTGTATCGTAGGCAACCACATGAAGCGAGGCTTCGGCTCTGGCTGCCGACTTCATTCAGCCAAAAAATAACTTATATTAAAACATAACTAATTAATTTTAATTTAATTTATATAGTTTTATTTAGGTTTAATTTAATAACCCGTTGGTCTCAAATCTGGCTTCGCAGACTCTCCCAAACAATCCAATAAGGCGTCTAAAACGTCGATGGAGCCGGGACCTCATCAATTAACGTAATACTGAAATTGACTATTCATTACAGTGTTCTAAATGCTACACTTATCTATTCACGTCGGAGTTCTGTCACTGGACTGTGTCTCCACTCGCGTTTATTTATCATGTTATTTTTTTCTAAATTTTGTGTTATCACAATCACTGATTGTTTCCAGCAGATTGAGAATTTCCTTAATAGAGAAAAAAAGATTTAAAACAGTATTGAAATTGATCGGTTCCATACTGATTCATTCGACGTGATTAACCAGAATGAAAATCAGTCATTAAGTGTTCAAAATGTGGACTTGAATAATATTAGCACGGTTTGACTTCCTTTCATTTTATTCTTTCATAAAAATAATTTGACCTCATTAAAAATGATTTTATGCTATCAATATAATGAAAATTTATGCAAATTTCTTTCTTCTTTATATGCATCATTCTTTCTTAACTACTTATTAAAGTTTACACAGTTTCTGTTCGATAACCGATTATTAAAATTCTGTATATAGAGACCAATTGGCTACACGTAAGAAAGTAGTTGGCGATGAAAAGCAGTAAGTAGTAGAAGAAACCATCATTTTATTTAAATAAATTATTTTAAAATCTTTTAAAAATACAAGGTTTTTAAATGGAACAAACTTTCAAGGTGTCCCTTATCGTTGATATAACGTTGTCTTATCCGTAAATGCTTTATTATCGAACTAGCAAAATATTTCGCCGTAATTTCTAAATAAATTTTATTTTCATGAAAATATAAAAAAGTTTCATTGGAAAATGGCTTCTTGTATATATTGTGTTTTGAATATATCAGTTTTTTACGAATTTTTACAGTTGTGGTCTTTTACCTGTCCGGTAGCCGCACTGGTCTTTATTTAATTGTTGATTTTATTTACTTTCTCTTGCCTATATGAATATATTGGAAGGAAAGTATTGTTTTCATGTCAATTTTTCTAAATCGAGTTTTCACCGGATCTACACGTTTTCATACCCCCTGAACCCAAAAAACATGATTTTAGCTATTGGTCTGTCTGTGTGTGCGCGCGTGCGCGTGCGCGTGTGAACAGAATATCTTAAGAACGGAACATCGTACGACCTTGAAACTTGAAACTTAAGTTACATACCACTACCGGACCCGACACGAACATTTTCATCAAAATCGGTCAACCGGAAATAGTAGTTTATTCGTATAATTTTTCACTTTTTTGCGATTTTCTCAAAAACTGGTCCTACGATTTTTTTTAAAAATCGCCTGGTTTACTCAATTTTTTATTCTCTACAAGATAGGGTAGGCGCCATGTTTGCTGACATTCTCGGTGAGGCTGTTTTCACGTAAAAAAATTGTTTTTATTAAGATTACGGCTTTAATATCCATTTTTGCGCAAATATTTATATAATAAAAGTTGTAGAAAATTTAAAATCTTACATTTTTTATTTCAAACATTTTTTGTATAACGTTTAGTTTAGCAGTAATTAGAAATTTTCTGTTTTTTCTCACGAAAACGTGTGAAAAATCGATTTTGCGTAAAGCCCAGCAAGTGGTCGGTTGCTAGTATATACATAAAACATTTAAGAAGACAAAATTAATAATGACAGTAATAGACAAAATTAATAATGAATTATTTTCCAACATAATTTTTTTTTAATCACAAATATATGTACGTTGCAATCTGTTCTAATTGAGAACAATCAGCTACCACTATGGAACCAATGAGATAAGGATGATATGTGTGACGTTTTAATGAATTGTAGCCTTGTACAGACTCAGGCCGACCATTCCTGAAAGAGTAGATTTGGTTAAATTGAACCCCAACCAACAAAGTACGCCGGTAATCACAATCTAGTATTCAAATTAGTATAAAAGTAAAAAGTAAAGGTAGTTAGTTAACTTACTAGAATTTTTTCCAACATAATTTTTTTAATCTCTGATATGTGTACTTAGTAAGTTGTATTAATCTGTTGAAATTAAGAACAATAAGCAACCCTATGATCCAACGAGATAATAATGTTGTCCAATGAGCTGTTTAAATAAGGTGTAGCCTTGTACAGACTCAGGACGGTTATTCCCGAGAGAGTATGGTTAATTAAATCCCAACCATCAAAATACATGCGTAATCAGTATCTAATATATTTAAATCGGTATAAAAGTACCTTTACTAGAATTTGAACTACTGAACCTTTGTGTCCGAATATTAACTGTTAAACAGCTGACGACTTTACCACTCGACCAACCCAATAAGTTAACATTAACACAATAATTTTTCCAAAAAATTATTCAGCGGAAATTTTCGATTTCTTTCAAAAACTGACATTAAAATCGGTTTATTCCTGATTAAGTCTTTGAACTCCAACTTCAGTACTTTGTTATTTCATACTGTAGATAACTGGCAGGAAAGTCAAAATCTAGGAAGAACACTGTTAAAAAGTAAAGTATCGTAACATTATTTAAGTTACAAAAAATAAAATACAAACCTAACTGCATGGAATGAAATTGTGCCCTATTTTATTCCAATCTTAAAGAACGTAATTTCTTAATAAACTGACTACTACAACAGAAAATCCCACAAGAGCTAGTTACATCACGAAGAACATTTTCTGTTTTCTCGACTAGTTATCTCATTTTTTCAGCTTCCTAGACAAGATCGCACTAGTAATACTATAAGCCCATTCTAGCAATAAAATTCCAATACAAACTAAAATTTAATTTAATTAAATGCACGTTTCCACTGAAAATTTTGTTAAATCTCTTTACATAATATTAAAATTAAAATATTTTTATCTGCGACGACGCATCAGTAATGCGCATTTATCCGCTGAAACTCATGAGTCACACATATTCACTTGGTCTCGATCCTTATTCTTTAACCGTAATCGTAAATACTTTCTTACATACTTAGAGGAAGAGTACATGGAATTGAATTCTTAATAAAATTGTAACTTTATTTATGTTATACCCTTATTGATTTTTTTCTGCACACAGAAGTAGCTATGTATATTTTTATGAGATTATAACGTAGTTGATAATATTGTATTGTTTATTTCAGATTATTTTAGGGTCTGGTTATTAATAAGAATAGCAAAACTTACTTTATAATTTACTAGCATGCCCCGTCGCGGCTTTCGCACGCGAAAAATGGTGTAATCACTTTTCAGCAGTTCTTCCTTTTTGAAGTTTTTTTGCTTTTGAAGATTTTCTTTTTAGTTTTTTTGATGGCATTATTGAAAATGGAAAAAAAAACAAAAAATACAACCACAAAAAAAATTATCAAAACCAAAACCTTAAATTTACGTTGAATAAAAAAAGTCAAAATAAAATATCAAAGCAATTGATCACTCACCAATTAAAAGAAAATTAAAACAAATTAAAGAAACACGGAACTTACTTTTATAAAATACTCAACAATACAAAATCGTATCTACATAATAAAATACAATAAAATTATCATGTGATGTTGTCACCAGCTGATCCTTAGCACTACGTCGCTATTTGTTAAATCATATGACTTTATTTGTGACAAATCTTCATTTGAATCACATCAGCTGGTTTAAAAGCAGCGGATTATCTAACCTCATAAAATCCTTAATGTAGGACATAAACATTATTTTCAACCCTTTAGGGCTAACTTTATAAGGGTTTTAATAGCCTAAAACCTGCACCGGCATCATAGTTACAACATAAAAAAACTGCATGAAAATAGTTCAGTAATTTAGGAGATAAAGGGAAACACGCACACACACATACACACACACACACACACACACACACACACACACACACACACACATACATACATCGAATTATATAGATTTATATAGATTTAAATTCAAATAGTTTAATTTTTTTTAAATATATTTAAATTTGAAATAAAGTATTTATTACAAAATAAGTAATTACATTAATTGTAATAAATGAAAAACACTTTCATGAGACCACGCGTCTCATGGGCTGTTGGCAATTTTTATAAAGGCTTACCTTTGGCTTACAAAATATTAATGATTTCTGTGTCTATTGACTACAGTATGATACAATTTTTTTCCAAAGTCCAATTTTGATTTCTTAACTTCCGGTTTTGTGCCCTTCCATTCACAACCGGAACTACAAACCCATTCCAAGCCTACTTACTACCTTTTTGTGCAGATTACGAATCCGTAGACCATTTGTTGCTGTCTCTTGTAGTTTCTAGCATCTGAGTGTGACGGACGGACAAAATTAAATGATAAATAACTATTTTAAAAATTACCACCTATAATATATTTTTAATACGTGACAGCTCTGGTATTTTAAAATTTCTTTTAATCCAAAATGATATATAATTTAACATGGTTTTCACATAGATTATTAAGAGTGTTTTAAAATAAAAATTTGATTACTTTTTTAATGAAAAAAGTATATTTGTCAGGCTTTGAACCAAAGAAACTAAATTTAAAACATATAAACGGTGCAGTTGAGAATAGATAATGACCATAACCAAGAAAACAAGATGTGTACTTAATATAAATTGTATACTGGTAAAATATTTCTTCTAGTTCATTATTACAATAAGTTATACATTTTTGCTACTGCTTTGATGTACAAAAAAATTAATTATTTATTGGTAGTTGACATTATTGCCTTAAAATTCTAAAAACCTTGATAATTACGCAATATTTCAAAAGCGCCTCATAATCATGAGGTGCTGTGCTATTTCCAGTGTTTTTGTCGCTTCAGAGTGTGTAATAAGCCGCTATGTATTAAATATTTCATCAGCTTTCGAATTAGGCATAATTTTTTCATAATCCAAACGTAGCGTTCCAATTATTTTGGGTTAGCGGGGTTGTTTCGTATGGTTATGGTAGTATTTAAAATTTATATATTTTGTATCATCTTTTTTTGTAAATATCGAAATAATTGTATTATATTAAAAATTTGACTAACGTTTTAGTTTAACGTACCTAAAAATAACTGATTATGTAAACTACAGAGCGGTATAAGAGTAACTTCAATGTACGATTTTTGTTAGAAATAATAAACACATAAACGCAAATACAGCAAAACATTGCACAATAACACGTCATGCACATACTCTAAGTGCGTAGCTTCAGATTTTTCGGACGGGCTGTAACTTAGTTTTCAAAAAATAATGTTTTTAACTATTTTCCTTGTTAATGTAGATAAAATAAACGATGTTTTCTAAAAAAATAAAGAAAACTTTATACACTAACGAGTTAAATTTATTATTTATAATTTCCTCTCTAATATTCCCTGGAAATTAGTTGTAAAATTTAGCTGCAAGGAATTCAAGATATCATTGCTTGTAGTCGTATAACAATAACATTACAATTATTATTGTTATTATTATTATTTTATTGTAATCACAATACATTTTACAATTAACGTATTAGTAAGGAAAACAGGTGACTCGTGTCTTGTAATATAAACAGTACACTTATTTACATACATAACAAAATGTAACGTACGGTGCACACAATTCACGACATTATCACAGTACCTAGCACATTGCATTACTATATCACAGTATCAAATCAGAATAAAAATATGGTGTTAAACACTCATACGATTTTCTCTTGCCAATATAAATAATAAAAATATAACCTAATTTCAATCATGAGTGAATGACACTAAATGGAAATTAATATCTGTTTGGCCTAAAAAACACGGAAAATACTAATTTAACGTTAAACTAGGCTGTAGCAAAAAATGTTTGATATTAAAGTTGCACATTTTTTCTATTTCCTATAACTTTATTTAGGCCATATGCACACTTTTGTCGTAAAATGCATTCTAAAGTTTGGAAAACTAAAACATCCCATTTTTTACCAATTTTAGTGAGAAAAAATAGAGAAAATCATTAGTTGATGCTAAACAGTGTAGAAATATTTGTTTGAAATGAAAGTCGCAGATCTTTTAATTTCCTAGAATTTTTATTTTACGTTTTTGTACTAAAGTGTATATTAAGACCGCAATCTTAAAATGATATTTTTTACTACAAGAGCACAGCTTCTACGAATTTCAGCAAACATGGCGCTTTTCCTATCATGTTTGTAGAGC
This sequence comes from Catonia carolina, assembly GCA_035578175.1. Taxonomy (NCBI): domain Eukaryota; kingdom Metazoa; phylum Arthropoda; class Insecta; order Hemiptera; family Achilidae; genus Catonia; species Catonia carolina. The sequence continues at coordinate 1,387,868 of JAQMRL010000001.1, forward strand.
ATTAAAAATGTAGTAAATGAGTTGATTCTAAACACATTCATAGGAGCCGGTTTTTAAAATAATTACAAAAAATTTAAAAATTGCACGAATGAACTACTACTTCTGGTTGACCGATTTTGATGAAAATGCCTGAGTTCGGTCCCCTCATGGTATGTAACTTAAGCTCAAAGTTTCAACTTTGTAGGCTTTTCCGTTCTTGAGAGTTTTATTCACATGCACGCAGAGCAATCGCTAAAAACATGTATTTTGGGTTCAGGGGGCCTGAAAACGTGTATATCCGGTGAAAACTTGATTTCAAGAAATTGACATTAAAATAATATTTTTCCTTTAACCCTATATTCATATTTGGCAAGAGAAAGTAACATTTTTAGGAGTGTCTCCGCACGGGGATTATATCATTCAAGGAACAATACAGAACAACACATCTGCTAATGTTTGGAGACATATGTTCTATAGATTTTAGATTGACTGTTTAAATTTTTTTATATATTTTAAAATAAAATATTTAAAAATCTTTTACACTATAAAATGTCTCATCGATTAAGTAAATTTTTCAGTTTATTTTAATAAATTCATAAAATGCAAGTCTTCTCAAATATTGTGGTAATTTATCGATATATTTTCTTCCGGCATAAGTAGGGTTTTTTTAAAATATTTTATTATCGTGTTCAGGAACATAGTAATTGGTTCTGTTTTTCGCATTCTGAACGTGGATACAAAATGAAATGTATTTTTATTTATGCATTTCTTTATTTTTATTGTTTATTTCCCTAACTATACTTTGAAATTCTAAAACTTTTTATATTAATTCGTGATGGGAAATTTAACCACCCACCTATGGTTTCCCATGTTCAAGGAATAATTAATTTAATGCTTCTTTGTTCAATATACTACTGCAACTACTAAGGTAATCGTTTAGTGTGTTAGTAATTATAACTACATGTTAGTTATTTAAGGGGAGACCGTACTTTGTATCTCGCCAATTTTAAATTTGCTATTTTTAGGTACATTTTTCGTAGGATTGGTATAAGATAGAAAAATGAAACTTTACACACTTATAGTTTTTTGGTTTTTATAGCTACTGACAGTTTTTCAATTTAATCTTTTGGACAATTACATTTTTTTTAAATGACGAAAAACATAACTTATTACAAATTTTTTTCTAAGTTTTTTACGCATTACTAATTTTTTGGAGCACCTGAGGAAGACATAAAATGTCGGTGTATGTGGATATAAAAGATAATTAACTGATACAAATTTCAGCCTGATAGCTTTATTGGTATCTGATAAAAATGTAGGCTACCTAAGTGTTGAAAATGTAAATTTACGGGAAAAGGCAAAAAACAAGAAGGCACAAATCAAAAACAAAATGTATACAAATAAGTAAATTTCCCATCAACAGTTGGTTAGAAAGCTGAACCAACAGCTGAGAATATTAAAAATAGTGATGCAGATATTTAAAAAAAAAACTGAAATTTCCTTTGCACTAAAACGAGCAGTATAAAATTATGTTTTATATTCGTTCATGGTAACATGATAATTTCTCTAGGTAACCCTGATAAACATAACATTATTACAAATTTTTTATTGATTATTAAATTATTTATTCATTATTATAAATTATTATAAGTTATTTATTCATTATTACAAATAAAAACTTGATTTTTCAAAAAGAAAGATTTTGACGTAATTTAATGTTTTTCTGGTAGATCTAGGCTTAAACTATTGAAAAACATAAAAATCCAAAAATCGAAATTTTTAGTTAACCCTTTTTAGGTCTTTGGTAAGTATACCTACCACTGGCAATAAGGTTGATTTTTTTAAAGAATAAGCTATGCAGTTCAACCCTATTGTCATTTTATGGTTTTGTAGATGTTTTCTGCAAAGTAGGCTACCCATATTTTGAAATTAGTGCGCAGCGACCATTTGCTTCATGAGTTCATGAGTTACCCGAGTCTGGTAAGGATTCATACCAGCGTATTCAACCTTGATTGTTTTAATGTTACTTTTGTACATTGCTTATAAAATTCGAGTTTTCTATTGAAAAGCAAGCAATCATGCTAATATAAAGTTGAGATAAGTTATTCTACGAATTTTTCTGTTATAAAGGACTACAAGTTGTTTTAATAAGCATTCTTACCACTAAACGTTATGCGATTCCCATTTCAATAAGCGTTCCTTGGTAAGTTTACTTACCAGGGCTTAATATAAAAAAAGAAATATCTTACTGTTCTGGCACTAGAAGTACATTATTCAAGTCCCTATAAAAACAATTTATTATTTTACAACATGTAGCCTATATTTTCTCCCGTAGTACTGCCCTATAAAGGGTTGAAACCATCGTGCAATCTCCCCTTAAATAATAATTAAACTACCCAGATATTGTTATTAAAATAGTATGCTATTATATAATTAAATATACAAATTAAAAAAAAAACAATAAAATATGAAATGTGCAAAACAAAAGAATTTATTTACAAATAGAAAACTAATAATCGAAACCGGTAGACGAGCTCACAAAATTGTTTGTTTCTTGGTGTTTCTATCATTGTTATCATTGTGTCATTGTTTCTATAGCTTCTCTTCCTGCTTTGGCATATTACGCGATGTCTATTCTCTCTCCTTACAATGTCCGGCATATTTTTAATTTTTAAAGAGAGTAGATTGAGCAGCTTGGTCGCTAAGTAGCAGAAATGCCTTTGGTATAAAGTTTTTGAGATCTCGTTCAAAAAAGAGAGATCCTTGTTTCTTGTATTATAATAGTGTGCTCCAGTAGTAAAATATCTCGTATTTTTATAAGCGTAAATAAGAGCTTCTCTTGCAATATTTGGCGGATATAAAGTACGTTTAATTTTTGAAAAAGCTGCTCCGAATGATATGAATATTTTCAACAAGCATTTCATTAGATATTATTCAGAAACTTTAATATAAAATTCAAACAAGTTTGTGTCGTGAAAATAATATTCAATATAAAATACTTTATAACGAAATTTAAAAAATCTTTGATTTTATTTACTACATTCTGTCTATTCTGTAAAGAAGAAGATTTGTGATGTTTGATGAAATATTACGCTGCGATTTTCCAACAGCTTACACAACTTCTTCATGATCGTACAATATTTCATTTAATAAAACTGAAAACGCTTTCTTAAAAACGTTATAACTTCCTGATGAAACGTCTTAAATGTGTTTTTCATTTTATAAAATCTTGATATTTAACTTTGTGTTTTTTAACGGTTCGGAAGTTTGTGAATGCAATTACGTAATTGATAATTTGACAGGGAAAATTGATTTTTCAATTGAAGTGTTAACGCATTCTTAAATTTTCATCGTTTACCTTCATATTATTCGTTTTTTGCAACAAAACTTTTAGCCACGTTTTGCGTTCCCACAGTTCTGTAGTATTGAGTAAATAAGTATTGAAGCATTGTGATAAGGAAAATCTACAAAAAATAGGGTAAATCTTTACTAGATATATGCTGAATATGTACAATTTACTTTCTCCTTTTTACTCTTATGTATATCAGAAACTATATTTCTACAAGAAACACAATTGTTATAATATGAGCAACAAGGATAGTTTTTACAAGGCTTCAGAAATGTTACGCCAAAAGCCTTTCCGTAAATTGAAACTCAGGCGTCGTAATATGCTCCCCTTGCCTAAAAATGTAGAACATTTAAATCTACGCCTTTTATTTAAAATATTTTTTTCTACAACGCTCAGTTTAACGTTAATTCGTCGTTTTTGTATTTTGCTCATGAAAATCGGTAAAAAAGTTAATTTTTTATGATTGGGGGACCTTAGTTTGCATTTTACGACAAAAACATAAAGGGGATTAAAGTTATAGAAAATTTGAAAAAATACAACTTTTATTCCGAGCCTTCCTTTCTACAGAACTTGTTTAGTGTCAATTAGTAATTTTCCGTATTTCAGTTTTTTTGTAAAATAATGGGAAAATAAATAACCTCTTGTAGGATGGACTTTTGGCTTTTTCTTTTAAACGAGAAACCGATAAATAAAATTTGAAAATCTTTTGAAATCTGAATAAAGAAAATTTTTATACACACGGAATACTTTTTCATTGTATTTTGCAGATTATCGGGGAGGAATTAAAAACTTTGATAATATGAATTAGGGTTGAGTGTACTAAACGTGTCCCATATATTAGACTGTGTTAATTATAGTAATAAATCTAGTTGTTTGCCAGGAACTAGGGAACAGACACGCTGCTGGTGGTACCAGCATCCGTATTGCTAAATAACTCGTTTAACGGTTGAATTTTAGGGCGATAGGAAATTGATTGTAAAATTTAATAGAAAAAAATTCTGTTTAAAATACATGTATAATTAATCTAATGAAACGATGGAATGAAATTCTTTAAAGTAATTTTATGATAACATATTTTAACAAAGTAATGAAAAATAAACGATAAAGGTTACCGCATTATCTTTATTGCTAATTTTAAAATAGCAGTATATTTTATTGACTTGAAAAAGCAAGCTATTTTTTTTGCCAATTTTATTTTAATTGTCTGTTGTTCTATATGAATGTTTTTATCGGTAACGTGTGTAAGAACATAAGCGACCCCATAACTCAATGATGTGTATGACGTGTAAATGTACAAGCATGTATGATATGTAGTCTCGTACGGACTGAGGCTTGGCATTCCTATGATTAATTGAATCCCAACCATCAAAGTAACCGGCTGAATAGTATTCTCTAGTAACTGTATAAAAGTTGCATTACTTTTATGGCATATTCCAACGATTCTAGTTTACTAGCTGTTAGAACTAGCTGCTGCTACTATCAGGACCTACTCGGGCGTAGGTGGAGGTTCCCACGGAGCTAGTTAGTTAATGCCAGTGCTCTGAAGACATACGTGAGTTGTGTTGTGTATTGCTGTACAAAGTACAGCTTACCAGTAACTAGCCACGTTTCCAAATGTTCACACCGAGCTAGTTTACTAGCGCTAGTCAATCACATGAATTTTCTTCTTTACTACTGCTAGTAAAATCAAATATGTTCATAGTCGCTAGTGCGCTAGTGAATACTAGCGCGTTAACTAAACGAGCTGTTAGTTGTTCGTTCCCATTACGCTATTTTGCTAGCTGTTAGTCAAATACTAGCTGTTAGTGTAATAGCTGGTACTAGCGTCTTAGGAATAGACCTTTAAGCCGCGGTCACACTAGGCTGTTTAGCAGCCGCTACTAACTAGCCGCTGGTAATATTGCCAGCAAGCAGCTTATTTTGATCCAGAACCAGCGGCTGGTGAATGCCAGCGGGCTAGTGTTTACTAGCCGCAATCAGTAGTTAACTCGTTTAACTTTTTAGTGCTGCCTACCCTCCGCTGGCAGTCACGTGATCTCCTCGCTGGCGCCAGCCAGCCAATGTGAACACCTAGTAGCTCACAAGCGGCTGGAGAATTAAGACGTGTCTAGTTGGTTTTATGCAGTGTTATTTAGTTTCGTTATACTGTATTTTCCACTTCTTTTTGTGAATAACAGTGAATATGGTTGACACCAACTAGTGGTCGGGCAAAGACATTATAACATTTCTATTCCGAAATTATCCTTGCCTGTGGGACTTTTTGTCTGCAGACTACATTAACAGAAATGCCAAAGACGCAGCTTATAATGATTTATTGCAAAGACTTGAAAAACGAGGACTAAAATCAGCTTTGGCCCCATTGAAGAGAAAAATAAAAAGTCTACGTGATACATATAGAAATGAAGTTTACAAAGTAAAAAAGTCAAAGTCATGTTTTTATTGACTTGTGTGAGTGTGTTTATGTGTCTTTTGTATGTTTGTGAATAAAATAACTCAAAAACGAAATGTTATACTTAAATTTTGGAACTTACCTTAAAAACCATGAGAAGACCTGATACGAACATTTTTATCAATGTCTGTCAACTGGAAGTACTAGTTTACTTGTACAATTTTTAACTTTTTTGCAATTTTCTTAAAATCGACTCCTACGATTTTGTTTTAAATCAATTTAAAACTTCGCTGTATTTTTGTGCGCTCTGCAAGAGTGGGTGAGCAGCAAGCTCACGAATTTCTAGTGAAATTCGTTGGGAACTGTACTTTCGTAGTAATTTTGTTTTACTTAAATTTTTGGCCTTACTTTACATTTTAAAATGGTATATAATCAGTGTTATAGAGGATTGAACACCTAAAATTTTTATTTTAAGAACTGTTTTATACAGTTCGCGGTTTTACGTGAATCAGTTATTTTGTTTTCTAGAATCCGAGTCCAACAGAATATAGACTTTTACCGTCATTGACAAGAGAAAGGCGTGTGTGTGTGCTTCACACAATTTTTTTACTATTTTATATTTTAATTAATTTAAATTTATTATTTATTTCATACGTTTCAATAAACTGTTATTATAAATAATTTGAAGCGCTAAACTTTTTTCTCGTATAAGGCCAATTTTAGACCACATGAGGTGACTTTAGACGTTTCTGAAAGCTCTTTTTGCAGCCCATATTCTTCGCATTCGCTTACTGAAGGCGTTTCTCTATTCTTCTGTCCACTTGGTGTTCTGTTTTTGCTTTTCATAGAAACTTTTAATCCTTTATATTAGCATGAATGCTTGCTTTTCCGTAATTCGAAGTTTCTAAGCACTGCACAAAAGTAACAACAAAACAACACGGTTGCGTACGCTGGTGTGAATCCTTACCACATCGTGCAACTCATGAAGCAAATGGTCGCTGCGCACTAATTTCAAAATGTGGATAGCCTACTCACCAGAGAACATCTATAAAACTATAAAATGCCAATTGGGCGTAGCTTATTCTTAAATAGATTCGACCTTACTTCCAGTGGGACGTATACTTACCAAAGACCTGTAAAGAGTTAAAGTCTGTATATGTTTTAAAATTTAAATACAGTTCACAACAATAGTAAATAGTGAAAGTGTAATCAAAATACTGTATCCTTGTTTTTAAGAAAAAAGAATTATTTTTAGTGTTACTTCGGAGTAAAGTAGGCCTACTCTAAGTTTTGGGGCTGCACCTTACTCTAAATTCACTTTGATGTTTGTTATGGAAACATCAGTATCCAGTAGTATCAGAATCCAGTAGTTTTCTCTCCAAAACTAATAACAAGTTAATTTTTTGACTTCAGGAAGTCACAAAACTTGAAAATTATATGAAATCTGAACACAAAAAATTAAGAAGGTCTGGCTCTATAGACGTAGGCCTACTATAGAAAACTCGAAAAAGTAAGGAAATATATGGCAGATTTATTTCAAAGTAAAACCATTCAATGGTTTACTTAATACTGGGATATAAAAAATATTATGGAATATAATATTCCAGTCGCGTGTCCTTTACATCAGAATAAAAAAAAATTATAGGCCTACAGATATCGGATCCGGAAAAGCTCATTTTTTTCATTTTTCTGTCTCTATTTTTGTTTTTACAGTAAAAATTCCTTGAAAAAAAACAACAGCGGAATCAGATATTTTGACAAATTTCCTTGTGCACTTATGCCTGAATATTCCGTACAGAATAAAATAACAAAATGTGAAAATTATAGGTTTAAAATTTTTATAAATTCTCTATGTAAATTTTTAAGTAGCTAATATTTTTAAGTGTCGGTTTAATCTACAAATTGTAATAGATATTAGCTTTAATTTTAAGCATTTTATTTTAAACAAAATACATTTATTTGTTTGTTATTTTTTGTTTATTTAATTTTTTTATCATTTTAAAAGAGATACCGTGGTCCGTGTGAATTATCACAATGATTCAGCTGTAATTAGCAGTAAATGCAAAACAGTCGGACGTAAACCCTAAAAAAAGTCACAATTTATCGTAATTACTTCACTATCTCTAAAACCTTTGCTTTGATAAACTTGACAGGTTTGTATTATCTAAATCATTAAAAATTATTCACACAATTTGTTCAGTCAATAAATTTTAACGCACTGGGTTATTCTAGAGGTAAAGTTGTTGCCACGCGTCAGATGTTTAACAGCTGATTTCTGGAGAGGAAGATTTGTGGTTCAAATCCTAGTAATGGTACAGCCCATTCGAAATAGCATGATAGTAAGTCTCTGAATGGTGGTAACTTTTCTGAATAGAAAGTCCCTTTTCGAAAGTAAAATTTCCCTTTTAATCATTTTTACTTTCTCTTGCCTATATGAATATATAGGAAGGAAAGTATTGTTTTCATGTCGATTTTTCGAAATCGAGTTTTCACCGGATCTACACGTTTTTATATCCCCTGAACCCAAAAAACATGTTTTTAGCGACTGGTGTGTGTGTGTGTGTGTGTGTGTACAGAATACCTCAAGGACGGAACATCGTACGAACTTAAAACTTAACTTACATACCACTACCGGATCCGACACAAACATTTTCATCAAAATCTGTCAACCGGAAGTAGTAGTTTATTCGTGTAGTTTTTCACTTTTTTGCAATTTTCTCAAAAACGTGTCCTACGATTTTTTTTAAAATCGCCTGATTTACTAAATTTTTTATGCTCTATAAGATAGGTAAAGAGCCATGTATACTGGAATTCTTGGTGAGGATTTTTCCACGTAAAAAAATTGTTTTTTTTTTAAGATTGCGGCTTTAATATGCATTTTAGCGCAAAAACTTATATTATAAAAGTTGTAGAAAATTTAAAGCTCTACAACTTTAATTCAAACAATTATTTGTACAGCGCTTAGTTTAGCGGTAATTAACGATTTTCTGTTTTTTTCTCACGAAAACGTGTGAAAAATCGATTTTTTATAAGATTTTGGCCTTAGTCTGCATTTCACGACAAAAGTGTGTTAAAAAAATTATAGGAAATTAAAAGATCTACAACTTTTATTTTGATCATTTTTCTCTATAGAGCTAGTTTAGCGTAAAAGAGCGATTTTCCGTATTTTTAAGCCAAACTGAGAGGTCAATTTTCATTTTGCGTCTTTCACTCATGATTAAAGTAAGGTTATGATTTTTAAGGTTGGTTTTTTTTTTATTTTTAATGTTTTATTACTAATGTTAAGTTATATTGGTCATTATTTGCATTGGCAAGATGAAGTTATGTGAGTGTTTCACACCAGATTTTTATTATTCTAAGTGGTAGTAGAGCACATGAGCACATTACAAAATTCCCTCTGTTCTTTATTCCATTTAAGTAATACTATCATGCCATTTCGAATGGACTATAGTTAGCCTAGGTTCATTTTGAATCCTAGACAGTGGTTCCTGAGGTGCTTTGATGGTTGGGGTTTAATTAACTAAAATTACAAATGGCGGCTAACCTAACCGTTGAATAAAAACGTTGTCGGGTTTTTAAGTATCTTTAATGATTACTAAGTACACTTTTACTGTATTACATTAAATTTTAAGTACTTTTTTAACAATCCGATTGGATGAAAAGTTTGTTAATGTTATAAAACTCGTTATGCAAGTTAGTAAATATTAATAGTTTCTGAAGGAAACTCAAAGTTGCTGCGACAAGGCAAAGAATATTTATATTTTTAATACGAATGAATGAATTGCATTAATTGTCGCTAATATAAACGTTTTAAATGAAAAACACATTGAATGCAAAGTTTGTAACATTTTAACATTTATTTAGTTCTTTTTATACGAACAATTGGCATAAATGCATTTAAAAGCTGTTATTCGTTTTAGTAAAAATCGATTTTTGAAGTTTCGAATAAAAAACTAATAAGGTACAGATAATAGAATTAACATAAATCATCGTACACAATATAACCTATGCAGAATACAAATCTATATCTAAAAATTCACAATTAAGGGAAGACTGTACTTTGTATCCGGTTAAATTTGTTATTTTTAGGTACATTTTTCACAAGATTGGTAAACGATAGGGAAATGAAACTTTACTTACTTGTAGTTGTCGGGTTGCTCGAGCTACTGACATTTTTGCAACTTAATCCGTTAAACCATAAAGGTAAAAACAGAAGAAGGAATAACATAAAATTTTAACAATTTTTTTTACGGTATTTTCATATTTATCATTTTTGTAGCTTTTGAGGAAGTCATAAAACAGCTGGAATATGTGAATGTACAAGATAAATAACTGGTAAAAATTTCAGCCTGGTATGTTTAATGGTTTTTGAGAAAAATGTACCTAAATGTTAAAAATCTAAATTTACGGGAAAACGCAAGAAACACAAAAAAGGCACAAATCAAAAACAAAACGAACACAAACAAGTAAAATTTCTATCAACATTTGGTTATAAAACTGAACCAACAGCTGAGAGTATTAAAAACAGTAATGCAGGTATTTAAAAGAACTAAAATTCCCTTTCCTCTTAAATGATCGGTATAAAATTATGAAAAATATTCGTTCTTGGTGACACGATAATTTTTTTGGGTAAACGTCCTAAAAACTGAATTGTTTCATTAAATTAGAAGTTCTAGAAGAGCTTTATGGCGCAGGGCGATTACAGACATTTTCAGAGAAAGAATTTACCTGCTTCTCTCTTTGATAATAAATTAAGATTTAGCCAAATTATGATTACATCCGGCCAAAAGAGCCAACCTATCTTATCTATACACATATCAGCATAAACATTGTGTGAAACACTTTCACAACTTTCTCTTGTCTAAGGTGAAACACATAACCTATGTTTAATCATTAATAAAAAATCTAGTGTGAAACACTTACACAACTTTCTCTTGCCAATGAAAATAATGACCAATATAACCTAAAATTCGTAATGAAACATTAGAAATAAACTAACTTTATAAAACATAACCTTATTTTAATCATGAGTGAAAGACGCAAAATGAAAATCGACCGCAATTTAGCTTTAAAAATGCGAAAAATCACTCTTTCACGCTAAACTAGGCTCTGTAGAGAAAAGGCTCTAAATAAAAGTTGTAGATCTTTTAATTTCCTATAAATTTGATTATACAGTTTTGTTGTAAAATGTATAATAAGGCTAAAATCTTAAAAAAATCGATTTTTTACACGATTTCGTGAGAATAAACAGAAAATCGCTAATTACCGATGAACTAAGCGGTATACAAAAAATGTTTCAAATAAAAGATGTGAGATTTGAAATTCTCTACATTTTTGTGTTAAACATTTCTGCGCTAAAGTGCATATTAAAGTCGCAATCTGTAAAAACAAAATTTTTTACGTGAAAACAGCCATTCCTAGAATTTTTGCAGACATGGCGTCTACCCTATCTTGTAGAGCATAAAAAATGTAGTAAATGAGGCGATTTTAAAGAAATCGTAGAAGCCGTTTTTTGAGAAAATCGCAAAAAGTGAAAAATTACACGAATAAACGACTACTTCCAATTGACCGATTTTGATGAAAATGTTCTTGTCGGGTTCGGCCGTGGTCTAACTTAAGTTTGAAGTTTCAAGTTTGTACGATGTTCCGTTCTTGAGATATTCTGTTCACACACACACACACACACACACACACACACACACACACACACACACACACACACACACACACATACACACACACACACACACACACACACACACACACACACACACACAAACACACACACACACACACACACACACATACACACACACACACACACACAGACCAATCGCTAAAAACATGTTTTTTGAGTTCAGGGGGTCTGAAAACGTGTAGATCCGGTGAAAACTCAATTTCGAAAAATCGACATGAAAACAATACTTTCCTTCCTATATATTCATATAGGCAAGAGAAAGTAAAAATGTAAAATGAAGAAACCTAATTGTAATTATGAGTGAATGATGTAAAATGACAAACAACCTCTGTGTGACTTTTGACCAATTGGAAAACATATATATTTAAAATTTCTATGTTGCAGTTTACATGCCGATTTTCAAGTTTCTAAATCTACTAGTTCTGGATAATTCGTGATGATTGAGCGAATGAGCAATCAGTAATTCAGTGAATGGATTTCGAATTTTTTATACAAATCATAGCAATGCACTTTTGACATATCGATTGTAGTATTTTTGTAGTTTTCTTTGTAATACATTATTGATGACGTTATTTTTAAATTGCTGGTTTGTTAATACAGAGTACCGTGTTATAAACGCGCTAATGTTTTTGGTGTATTGTATAGCTGTACGCAATGTGTAACGTGAAAGGCTTAACTTGGTATAGCATAGCGTGCTGAGTGTCGTGTGTGACGGGTTGCGAATGAATCGATCGCTTACAATATAGTTCACTACCTCCCCACACAGAAATGCACCTGTTTTTAATACACCTGTTGAATTAATTATAAATGTATATTCCTTTCAGGTAGACCTCCTGCAAAACAACCCTACTCCATTATATAGGGCCTATATCTATAGGATGTATAAAAATGTCATACAATATTATTTTGCTTCACATCTTCATTTAACACATTCAATGCTGAGCAATTATGATGTATCTCTTCTGTTGGGCTGATAACTTCCGCTTGCTTTATGTAGGGCCTACAACTTATGTTACTAACGTTTTTATAGATTCATTTTATTTCCGACCTTTACATGGATTTATGTTTGGTAATAACATAAAAGTGTCAAATTATTTACGCTCAATAACATAAAAGTCTCAAATTATTTACGCTCAATTTGTTCGTTGCAGGGCTAAAATAAATAGTTCTGTTTCTTATCACATGGTCAGCCAATTAAATGACTGAATCATTTAAGAACAGAAGAGGTAGAGGTGTAAAAGACACTAATCAGAGTTACCTTCTCTGAAAGTAATGAATTTCATTATACAGCCAGACCCTGTGGTGAATGAAGTGAAGGTGTCATTTACAGAGTGGAAAATATGTGCTTTTCAGAGGGCCCGGCATGCTGATAAGCGTACTTTTCTACTCACTGAGGAAAGCAACGGTAAACCACCTCACTCTTCGTTTTACTTAGTAAAACCTCTAGTTCTAGAGGTTCAAACCAGCCTTTCAGCTGTTGACCTAAACAACACAACAACATAAAAGTAAACAATTTAATGTTTTTTAGGTTTATCTTCGCCTGTTATAATAAATGTACTTCTTGTTTGAATTTTTCCATTGACCTTTACGATTTACGTGTAATTTTTTTATATAATATTTTAAACTGCAAATAATATACTTTTAAAGTAAATCTAAAAATTTAAGCTATTTTGAATCGATACCTATAGTATAGTGGGCCTATACTATACGAGGGTAGAAGATTGTATGACGAAAATTCAAAAACGAACTGCACTGATATCCGTCAGGCGGTGTCTCTCTGGAATTACTTAAAATGATAACAAAACAGAACCCGCTAGGTGAGACGGCAGTCTGGCGTTAACAACTACCCATGACCCGCTAGGCGAGTCTCTAGCACTGAATGTGTTAAAAATAACGTTAAACTACACTAATATTAAAACAGTCCTATTATTTTCACACGTTTTATGGCCGATTTTGACATGTATTCCGATCATCTGGGTCGGTCCAACTCAATTCTCGCGATGGTTGCTTGACTACTTTTTTTAAATCTAATCATTTTTGTTTTGTAGCTCTCACCTATTAAAAGTTTGAAATCATTCGATTAATTTTAAGTTTTATTTAGCGGCCTTTTTGTATTTCCAAACGCTTAAAGGCAAATTTACACTCTCATTGATTTACGTTATTGGCATGTGATAAAAACCAACTAGTTCAAAACTAAATTAGCTATATTTTAATTTATTTTGACTTTTTACCGAAAATGAAGGTTAAGATTGAAAATTTTGAAAAACCTTTCCAACTGTTGGAAACGTTTGGCCCGTTTAAATAATAATAATTAACTGTGTTCATTTTCGAGAAGTTACCCCAACTTCGGGGCTCCTTTGTCCCACTCATTTACTACTATTTGAACCATATAAATTTGTAAATCAAGGTAAATATAGCATGATACATGGAGTAACTTGGCAAAAATGAAGTCACAATATGTTTGTCGTCGTATAGGGCCACTTTTACATCACGTGAGGTGACTTTACACATTTCTGGAAGCACTTTTTACAGCTCAAGTTTCAGTATTCGTTCACTGTAGGTTTTTTTCCTTCTATTTGACCTACCGGTCTTCTGTTTTTGCTCTTCACGGAAGCCTCTAAAGTTCTTGTACCTAACTAATTGTCTGAATTTGGTTCGGTCCATTTATTTTTTATCGGTTTGTTCCTGTTTTCCTCAATATCCTTTCTGAATTCTTTAAACAATTTATCCGACACCATAGGTTTATTGTTTATTGTCTTAAAAATGTGTTTGCCAACCGGTTGTCATTTATTCCAAACAGGGATTAAGCCACAATCTATTAATTATTTCAGTCACAATATATTTAAAAACTGGATTGTTTTTTTTAAATTGAGAATAAACTGACAACAAACTCTAATGAACCAAAACATAATTATTTTCATATAATTAACAATGAATGTGTACTCAAAATCTGTTTGAAACTATTTATTTCTGGTACACAAAAATGCCCACTTTTATTTAAAAAAGTTTTGAGCTGTTTATTTATTTTTATTTTTTTATATCTACAATCTCTATCCAGAGAAAAATGAAAATTGTACTGAAAATATTGAACATTAGCATTGTTATGATATGAAACGTAGAATTACTTATTTGTTAGTACTTCGTTTTCACAAAATAATCTATTTCATATTAAAGAAAATGTCCACTTCTCCGTTTTATTCACAGTTGATGAATAATATACCATAAAATGGATAGTACACATCTGGCGACAAATGACCAGATGAATAAATCCCATCATAATCCCACAGGGATGGACTTCATCCCAAACGTAGTTATATCCCACACGTGGGTACTTTTGATAAAATATTCATAAAACTATTTAAATCTGGAATAATTAAGAAAGATTTAATATTCCTAAATATTACAGGATTCGCAACCGTATTGTTTACTTTAGTTAACCCAAATAGCTTAGTTAAACTTTACAAATGTTTAAATTATTCCATAGTATCTTCAACTTTTTACTTGCTCTTCCCCTATATGAATTTATAGGACAAAACGAGGTGTGGCTATTAAATAACGAGACTGACGTTGTAAAAAATTTTATTTTTATTTTATAAAAAATCACTTATTGTTACCTTCAATATACAGTCCTTCTCTATTCCTAAAACGCTCCATGCAAATTTTTCATTGTTGGAAACAGTGCTGGAAGTCATTTCTGTCAGCTCCTTCAGAACACGTGCCGCTCAAAAATGTTTGAAATGAACCTTGCAAAAATGTTTGTACTGACACTTTGTACATGATTGAAAATGACCCAAATTTTTTGAAAACGATAATAACATGTGATGAAACGTGGTTTTTTACTTATGATCCGGAAACGAGATGCCAATCCATGCAACGGAAGAGCCGAACTTCACCGAGAGCCAAAAAAGCTCGAATGAGTAAGTCAAAATTTAAACCAATGATGATTGTTTTTTTTTTATATCCATGGGATTGTGTACCTTCACTGGGTTCCTGAAGGTTAAACAATTAATCAGTATTACTACCTTGAGGTACTTTATAAACTACGTTAAAGAGTAAGGAGAAAACGCCCCGAAATGTGGAAGGACAAATCATGGGTTCTCCACCAAGACAATGCGCCAGCTCATTCCGCGTTATCTGTTAAGAGGTTCCTAGCCAAGTGCAGCATCTCAGTGTTAGAACATCCATCTTATTTGCACCATGTGCCTTCTACCTGTTCCCTAAGGTTAAATCTGCATTAAAAGGGACAAGATTTGAGTGTGGAAGCTGTAAAAGAGAAAGCGGCACTTGTCCTGAAGGATCTGACAGAATATTACTTCCAGGTCTGTTTCCAACAATGGAAAATTCGCATGGAGCATTGTAGGGATAGGGAAGGAGCGTATATTGAAGGTGACAATAAATTATTACGTATAAAATAAAAATAATTTTTTTTTACGCCAGTCTCGTTATTTCATGCCGGCCGCGTTGGCGATGTTGGTAACGTGCTCGCCTCTCATCACGCGGTTTGGGTTCGAATCCCACTCGGGCATGGCATTTTTTTCATACGTTACAAAAAGTTCATTTCATCCTTCACCGTCTGCATTAGCAGCAATTTGCAAAACAGTCGGACGTTAAACCAAAAAAAAAAGTTATTTAACAGCCACACGTCGTATATAGAGAAATACACGTTTTTAGGCCCCTGAACCTAAAAAAAAACACGCACTATTTACGTAATTCAAAACCGGTCGCGTATTTTGAACGTCCAAACAACACTTTCCATTCATAATTCAAGTAAAACCTAACTGACTAGTATAAAGGCGCTAATTTTTTTTGTATATGCAATCTGATAGTTTCCCAAACAACTGAGAGCTGTCTCAAACTTTTCCTTCTATTCTGGAACATCGTAGAAGAAATCAAATAAAAGCAACTTTTCTTCTAGTTTAGATTTCAAAGAACTCCTATTTAAAACATCCCATTTATCGCAATTGAATTTGGTTGATGAATACACGAAATAAAAATTTTCGTTTTACAATGCACACAATTTATTTTCGTAGATATTTCCAGAATATCACTGTTCACTGTTACACTACTTTACTTCTCAGTTGATCAGATGATACTATTTGTAAAAATATATTTATGAATTCAAAGCAAGTGGAAGTTTCTAATAAATATATTGATAGCAGATTTAAATGAAGAAACAATTTTCGTGAAGCTCATGGTTTATCATAATGAAATCAGAAAGAAAAGTTTTAATAAGTTACTAAAGTATAGATTCTCTCCTTACCCTCTCCTATATTTACAAGCAACAAAAACAAAATATATCTAATAATATTTTAACGCGTATAATGAAAAAGCATGAATTGTGTGAAGGATGAAAGGTAAAAATTCCCTCTTATCAGTAGTAAAAAAAGAAATGATTACACGATGGAAATTGAATGGCGAACACTAAATGATAGCAGTTCTATATTCTGTAGTATTCTGTATATAACATAAATTAAATGCAGAACATGGTATTGATGGTCGTAGTTGAGTCTAGTGGTAGAGGCGTAATTATTCGCTGATTGAAAAGTAGAGAACGGGCTCTTTCTTCTGGTTCAGAACGGTACATAATGCATCAGTACAATGGGGCGCACTGGGGAAAGATATAAAAGCAAGCACACGCGAATTGAAAAACAGTTTTATCGCTACATTCACTAAACAGAATTACATTATCACCGTTAAATACAAAACATTAAATAAAAAAAGCACAGTTATTGTAAGAGACATGCATTTGATGTTTTTTTTTATTTAAAGATAATTAATCCTGTATAATCGTACATATGAAACGAATAAATTGTCCTCAAATGTGTAACATTATATTGCTTTTATAAATAAACTACACAACCAACCGCACTAATTTTCAAATAGTATTACATTTTTATCCTATTATATTGTAACTGATATTTTGCACTGTATTAGCAATATATTGTGATCAAACAAATTAGTTTTCAGCTTTGATTTGTTTTCGCTCAACACTGTACGTTTTACTTTCTCGTGTCCTATATGAATATATAGAATAGGAAAGTATTGTTTTCATGTCGATTTCTTGTAATCAAGTTTTAACCGGAAATAAACGTTTACAAACCCACTAAACCCAGAAAACTTGTTTTTTACAATTACTATGTCTGTGTGTGAACAAAAGATTTCTCAAGAACGGAATATCACGGAAGTAGTTATTTATTCGTGCGATTTTTCATTTTTTTGCAATTTTCTAAAAAGTGGCAACAATTATTTTTTTTAAATTATCCCATTTACTACATTTTTTAGTTTCAACGAAATAGGATAAGCGCTTTGTTTTCTGAAATTATTAGGGAGGCTGTATTGTCGTGGTAAAAAATTGTTTTTTTTTTTGTAGTTGTGGCCTTAATTTGCAACTTAATGCAAAAGTTTATATAAATAAAGTTGTAGGAAATTAAATAACCTACAACTTTTTATTCTAAGATTGTTTTTTACAGCGCTTAGTCAATTAGTCATCTTCTGTATTTTGTTCATCAAAATCTGTAAAAAATTAGATTTTTAATATTCCAGCTTTAGTATACAAATTACGATAAAAGTATGTAAACCAAAATTATAAAAAATTAAAAACCGTACAACTTTTATTTCGAGCCTTTTTTCTATAAATCTTAGTTCAGCGTAGTAATCTTAATCTTAATCCGTCTGCATTAGCAGTAATTGCAGAACGGTTGGACGTTAAAAAAATAAATAAATTAATTAAAAAAATTAGCTCAGCGTGATTTAGTAATTTTCCGCATTTTTAAGTTCTACAGAGGTTGATTTTCATCAAGTGGCATTCAATCATGATTAAAATTAGGTTATGTTCTTCATAATACAATGTTTTACTCATGATTAAATGTAGGTTATATTTTTTATTATCTATTATTGTTATTATTGTATGTTTTGTTATTTTATTTTATTTGTGAATAAATGTATAATTTTTAGAATTCAATATGATGAGCCACCTGTTTTTATTAAGAAAAATATGTTTATTGTAAAATGTATCGTGTTTTTATTATGGAAATATCAGTGGATAATTACCGGTATCGAAACTATTGTACTATCACCATACTTTATCACTCTATACGATATTTAGAGCATAGAAAGTAGAAACCAGAAATCAACTGGCAGATTTCCAGAATATATTAATGGCTAATGATTAAACTTTCAGAATAACTAATATGGTCATCTTTCATACTCACATAATGCTGTGTTTTTCTTTCGTATGTACATCCTTAAAATATATTTCTACTTGTATTTTTGAAAAGAAATGTACATTTCTTGTGATGGTTTGCTTTCCTAAGGGACATAATGAATGTACCCTTGAGGATATTTTTTAGTATAGGCCTATCTGGCCAGTAAGAATGAAATAAACCTTGTGGGTACGCGCGCATGCGAGTGTGTAAAAACTTTACTTCAACGCGCCCTATCTATACATTTGATATTTAATATATGTAGGTATATACAGGGTGTTTCAGGAGGACGGTTAATACTTCAGGAACTGATTATACAGCTAAAAATAAAAAAAACAATTCATATAAACATTGGTCTGGAATCGCTTCCTTATCAAGTTACGGCTAGCGAAAAATTTCGCCTGGAATTCAGCCATACCCCTGTGAAAATAACTCATACAAAAATTTATGGGGCGTTAAGTAAAGTTGTTAATTGAAGTTAATAATTGAAGTTGTTAGTTAAGTTAATTGAAGTTGTTAATAGGTTTTATGCAAAATGATCTGCAAAATTGAATAAAATTTGTCCTACGTCTATAACTACAGTCATTTCTGAGATATCTGGCGAAATACCCGAAATTCGGTCTCGGTAAACGTTTTCTTTCGGTCCGAAGTAGATTAACTTTGTTACATGGGTAACAAACACGTAAACGTCTTAATAAACTTGTAGAGTGTAATTGAATTCTGAAGAGAATGATATGAAATAGGCCAATAAAAACAAACATAAACTTTAAAAAAATTGGTTTTATTTAATCAAAACAGGCGAAAAATAAATAGAAAATTGGTAAAACATTTTCTTATTAAACATTACTGAAAATAATTGAAAAAATATAGTTTTTTATATCTTCAATTACTGAAAATAATTATATATTTTATAACGAAAACAGTATTTTAGCTGAGTCTAATCTATTTAAACAATTAAAACAAAATAGTAACGTAAAATTTGAAAAATGTAAAAAAGTCCTACAAATTTTTGTATGAGTTCATTTCAGAGGGGAAGCTGAATTCCAGGCGAAATCTTTCGCTAACCGTAAATCGATTAGGAAGCTATTCCGGACCAATGTTTATATTTTATTTTAACTTTTATTTTATTCAACGTAGATTTAAGTTTTTGGTTTTGTCAAATTTTTTGTGTTTTTTTTCATTTTCAATAATGCCATCAAAAAGAAACTTCACTAGAAAGAAAATCTTCAAAAGCAAAAAAACTTCAAAAAGCAAGAACTGCTGAAACGGAGAAACAATGAGAATCTAGCGTATTTTTCTGATATTTTCTACTACATATTGTTAAAAAAAGTGATTACACCATTTTTCGCGTGCAAAGCCGCGACGGGGCATGCTAGTATAAATATAATTTCTGTTTTCTTTGGCTGTTCAAGATATTATTTTAGTGTGTGCAAACAACGGAATTAAAGTTTAATAAAAGAATATATATATATTTTATATACATACGAACAGGGCGATTCAAAACTGCACTCTAATCTCCCCAGATCTAATTCTGGATTTAAGAAACTTCATATAAAAATAGGTCCTAAAACGCTTCGTTATCGAATTACAAATGGCGACATGTTTTGCTCGGATTTCGGCTACCCCGGTGACATGAAGCCATACTGAGCTGAGATTACTAAGATCACAGTTAATGGGTAAATTTAGTCGATTTAAAATATCAATTTTGAACTAAAAAATTGAATAAAACAAGTCCCCGAACTATAAGCTCTCTCATATTTTTACTTTCTCTTGCCTATATGAATATACAGTATAGGAAGGAAAGTATTGTTTTCATGTCGATTTTAAGAAATCGAGTTGTCACCGGATCTATACGTTTTCAGACCCCCTGAACCCAAAAAACATGTTTTTAGCGATTGGTCTGTGTGTGTGTCTGTGTGTCTGTGTGTCTGTGTGTCTGTGTGTGTGTGTGTTTGTGCGTGCGTGTGCGTGCGTGCGTGCGTGCGTACACAAAATATCTCAAGAACGGAACATCCTACGAACTTGAAACTTGAAACTTAAGTTACATGCCACTACCGGACCCGACACGAACAGTTTCATCAAAATCGGTCAACCGGAATTAGTAGTTTATTCGTATAATTTTTCACTTTTTGCGATTTTCTCAAAAACTGGTCCTACGATTTTTTTTAAAATCGCCTGGTTTACTCAATTTTTTATTCTCTACAAGGTAGGGTAGGCGTCATGTTTGCTGAAATTCTGGGTGAGGCTGTTTTTGTGTTAAAAAAGTGTTTTTTAAGGATTACGGCTTTAATATGTATTATAGCACAAAAATTTATATAATAAAAAATGTAGAGGATTTAAAATGCTACAACTTTTATTTCAAACATTTTTTTGTATAACGCTTAGTTTAGCGGTAATTAGCGATTTTCTGTTTTTTTCTCACGAAAACGTGTGAAAAATCGATTTTTTTAAAGATTTCGGCCTTAGTATGCATTTTATAATAAAAGTGTTGTATATAATCAAATTTATAGGAAATTAAAAGATCTACAACTTTTATTTTGAGAATTTTTCTTTACAGAGCCTAGTTTAGCGTGAAAGAGTGATTTTCCGTATTTTAAAGCTAAACTGAGGTCGATTTTCGTTATGCGTCTTTCATATATGATTAAAATAAGGTTATGTTTTTGAGGTTAGTTTTTGTTTATTTCTAATATTTTATTAATAATGTTAGGTTTATTATTAATTATTTACATTGGCAAGAGAAAGTTGTGTGAGTGTTTCACACCAGATTTTTAATGATAGATACATATTGACATGAAACACAAAAGTTAAAAATCCGAATATAGGTAATACTTTTTTATGTTTAACAAAATAATTTTGTTAAATGCTTAATTCAGTCATTTTTTACTTTCTTTTGCCTATATGAATATACTATAGGAAAGAAAAGTATTTTTTTCATTTCGTTTTTTCCAAATCAAGTTTTACCAAATCTACACGTTTTCAGACCCCCCTGAACCCAAAAAACATGTTTTTAGCGATTGGTCTGTGTGTGTGTGAACAGAATATCTCAAGAACGGAACCTCGTGCAAACTTGAAACTTAAGTTAGACACCACTGCCGGACCCGACACGAACATTTTCATCAAAATCGATCAACCGGAAGTAGTAGTTTATTCGTGTAATTTTTCATTTTTTTGCGATTTTCTCGAAAACTGGTCCTACAATTTTTTTTTAAATCGCGTGGTTTACTAAATTTTTTATGCTTTACAAGATAGGGTAGGCGTCATGTCTGCTGAAATTCTTGGAGAGGCTGTTTTCACGTAAATGGTTTTAAAGATTGCTGCTTTAATATGCATTTTAGCGCAATAATGTATAGGGTGATTCAAAAAGAGCGCCGGTTTTGATATATCAAATTAAGAGATTTATTTTATTGAAAAACTGAAAATAAATACATCAACAAGTTCATCTTACCTTCCGATTTCATGTATGAAAAATGATGTCATGCATGTGTCCTCCTCTACTGCGCTGGCACGCATCAACTCTGTCCATGAAATTGGATATTACTGCACGACAAGTTTCGACTTCCATTTTCCCGATAACCCGTCGAATTTCCTCCTTCAAGTCATTGATGTTTCGGGGTTTATTGGCATACACCAATGACTTCAGATGACCCCAAAGATGAAAGTCACAAGGCGTCAAGTCACACGACCTTGGTGGCCATTGATGGTCGGAATTACGAGAAATGATGCGATCCTTTAACCGTTCACGGAGCAACAACATTGTTTCTCGTGCAGAAACTGAATTTTATACGGGCGATATTGGAGATCGTACCGAAGAATTCTCCGTACAGAAGAACATCGTAAACCCAATTGTTGAGAACGGTGACGTATTGATTTTGCTGGGCTAACAGCCACACTGTCACGAACCAACGCAACGTTCTGCTCAGTTCGGCCAGAACGACGACGTCCAGAACTTTTAAGGTCGACTGTTGAACCCGTCTCAAAAAACTTTTTCATGAGCCTGCGAACTGTTGATTCATTCGGTGCTTCATTACGTCCTAGGGTACCGCGAAGTCGCCTGACAGTAGCCGCATAACTCTCCACTCTGGTAAAATGTTTTGACGATTAACACTCGTTGTGCAATACTAAACTTCTCCATGGTTAGACACAGACTGCGAGAGTACTACACTGCGAACAAGAGAAACTACAACTGAATCGTCAATCGGAATGTTCTACGAAGTATAAATGAGGTCTAACAATGTTGCCAACCGATAAACAAAAATTTACCAGCCGTTTAAAAACCGGCGCTCTTTTTGAATCACCCGTTATAAAATCAAAGTTGTAGACAATTTAAAATCCTATAACTTATATTTCAAACATTATTTTGTATAACGCTTAGTTTAGCGGTAATGAGCGATTTTCTGTTTTTTTCTCACGAAAACGTGTGAAAAATCGATTTTATAAGATTTCAGTCTTAGTATGACAAAAAAAACCGTTTTAGTCTTAGTATTTCATTTTATGACAAAAATGTATATAATAAAATTTATAGGAAATTGAAAAATCTACATCTTTTATTTTGATAATTTTCTCTACAGAGCCTAGTTTAGTGTGAAAGAGTGATTTTCCGTATTTTGAAGCCAAACTGAGGTTGATTTTCATTTTGCGTCTTTAACTCATGATAAAAGTTGGGTTATGTTTATTGAGGTTAGATTTTTTGTTTATTTCCAATGTTTTATTACTAATGTTAGATTATATTGTTAATTATTAGCATTGGCAAGAGAAAGTTGTGTGAGTGTTTCAGACCAGATTTTTTTAAAATTAATATAGAAAATTTCAAAACACGTAAAAAATTAAATTCTGAGAAAGTTGATGTAACTTAAGTAATAAATAAACGCTAGGTATTGGAATTTGACGTTTATTAATAAAATACCATAATTAATTGCTTAAAAAATACGTTTTTCTTCAGGATTGAATAATTGTTTTCATAGGTTGCACTAGCAGCGTAACAATTACACTATGAGATTCTGAAAACAATTGAAAATGGAGTATAAAGAATGAAGGTGTTTATTCAATAGAAATATAGGTAGAAATATAATAGAATAGAAATATAATAGAAATAGAAATAGGTGTCATTTCAGAAACAACACATGTCACTGAAACTAAATTTTTGGGAAATTAAAAAAAACTGATCATCTTTTGTAATTTTTATAATTTTTCTAAATTTGCGACCCGTATGTATAAAATACCTTTTCTTACACTGATTATTTCAGGAATACATTTAAATTACCTTTTTGCTAGCTTTTTGGGGCTTGTTTTAGAGTAGTGACATGTGTTGTTTCTGCAAGAAAAAATATTGACACAACATTTTAAGAGAAAATTTAGTTTATTAAAAGGTTATTCATACATAAAATTAAGTTAGATACACAATAGACGTAAAAAATTATTAAAAATAATGAAAAATCTACACAATATTGAAAAAATTAAAATTTTATACTCTAACATTCATTCGGATTTATCTCCATCTGCTTGTGGCCATTTGAGGATTTCATCATAAAATTGTTTATTTTCATGAGGCACATAAAATATGCAATAAGTATACTAATATCTTCAATTTTCTTTTTATTAATTGGTATTTTACCACTCACATAGGCCAATTCATATGTCACTATTAACTCTGCCACTGCTACTCTTTTTGCTGCATTATTAAGGCTAGGACTTTTAATTTTCACGTTCAGTTCTTCGCATTTACAACACGTATCTATTTGAGGCCTACCAAACGATAAGTTAAATCTTTCCTTAAAAATTTTAAGATACGACTTGTATTTAACATTTTGGAAATCTGTATATTTTTCAATGGATATTGAATGCATTATTTTAACATTCAATTTTTCTTCAAGGTAGGAAATTGAACTGAAGGATTAAGCCCCCGTTTGTCTCTTGGACTTTTCCCCAATTTCAGTAGACTGCTAAGTCTCCGGGCGCGTTGAGTGGTAATACCGTGCATATTAATGAAAGCAATCTTGCAGACGCTTACCTTCCCGGATGAACTGTTAACCTCATATGAAAATGATGATGATTTAGGTTTATGATTTTTACCTGGTCGAGAACGTCGTTTTTTAACATCAAGCTTAGATATCAATGCTTGTAAGTAGGCATCTTGTTCAATTTTTGAACCAAATGTTCGAAATTTTTCAAATATTTCTTTTCTATCACCAACAGGAACACGAGTAAAGAATTTTTGTTTGCAACTTAAACAGAAAAAAAACACATTGTTAGAAATCTAGGTAGGTACTATAGGTCAAGTACAAAAAACCAATAAAGAGGTATAAACAGATACAGCAGCAGAAATGTAAGTTTGTAGGTTAGTAGAAAATAATAGTCTAGTTTACAAGTTATAAGGCTATAAAAGTAACACTCTGTGCCTCAGGTTATAAAAATTCTTCTCAATAATATAAATTTATCAAACAATTTATAATTTTAATTTAAATTGCAAAATTGACTTAAGCATTTCAGAAAATATACAAAGAAAAATGTATTGAATTTAATAAAAAATGATATTACTTACTTGCAATCATCTCCTTCAACAATCGCTGGCACAAACTTTCCTTTATAATTGACATATTCTTCACCCTTGACTCTATCACGCTTATATAACACTGAATTTCCATTCTGTTTGACATAAACTTCACAATTATCAACAACAGAATCATCTACAGACACCATTATCATACAAATGAGCAAAGCAAGCTGAAGGAAGTCAAACTGCATTGTTAGTTTCAAAAAACCACACTAGAGCGCAGTGAATACAGAAACAACACATGTCACTGACATGTGCTGTTTCTGCACAGACCAAAGATATCGGCTGTTCTATAAAATCATTTGTATAGTAGATACATGTGTGCTTTATGCGTGGAAAGATGCGTCTATATAAATATATCAATAAAATGCCTTTAACTCATTTTCGAAAAAATAGTGACATGTGTTGTTTCTGAAATGACCGATTCCTGTAGTTACTAGAAATAGCTTTTTGTTCCATGAATAATTTGCTAGATGGATCCATTCTTTTTTACTTTCTCTTGCCTATATGAATATATATGGAGGAAAGTATTGTTTTCATGTCGATTTTTTGAAATCGAGTTTTCACCGGATCTATACGTTTTCAGACCCCCTGACCCAAAAAACATGTTTTTAGCGATTGGTGTGTGTGTGTGTGTGTGTGTGTGTGTGTGTGTGTGTCTGCGTGCGTGCGTGCGTGTGCGTGTGTGTGTGTGTGTGTGTGTGTGTGCGCGCGCGCGCGCGCGTGTGTGTATGAACAGAATATCTCAAGAACGGAACATCCTACGAACTTGAAACTTGAAACTTAAGTTACATACTACTACCAAACCCGACACGAACATTTTCATCAAAATCGGTCAACCGGAAGTAGTAGTTTATTCGTATAATTTTTCACTTTTTTGCGATTTTCTCAAAAACTAGTCCTACGATTTTTTTAAAAATCGCCTGGTTTATTCAATTTTTTATTGTCTACAAGATAGGGTAGGCGTCATGTTTGCTGAAATTCTTGGTGAGGCTGTTTTCACGTAAAAACATAGTTTTTTTTAAGATTACGGCTTTAATATGCAATTTAGCGCAAAAATGTATATAATAAAAGTTGTAGAGAATTTAAAATCCTACAACTTTTATTTTAAACAATTTTTTGTATAACGCTTAGTTTAGCAGTAATTAGCGATTTTCTGATTTTTTCTCACGAAAACGTGTGAAAAATCGATTTTTTTAAGATTTCGGCCTTAGAGTGCATTTAACGACAAAAGTATATATTATAAATTTTATAGGAAATAAAAAGATCTACAACTTTTGTTTCGAACATCTTTCTCTACAGAGCCTAGTTTAGAGAGAAATAGTCATTTTCCGTATTTCTAAGCCAAACTGAGGTTGATTTTCATTTTGCGTGTTTCTCTCATGATTGAAATAAGGTTATGATTTTGAGGTTAGTTTTTTATTTATTTTTAATGTTTTATTACTATTGTAAGGTTTATTGTTAAATATTTGCATTCGCAAGAGAAAGTCGTGTGAGTGTTTTACACCATATTTTTTAGTATTATTACGAGTTACAACAACAGGAGTATACTTAACAATTTCTGCTGCTTCTATTATTCGATACCTTAGATTGTTTTATTTGTTTAATATATATGAATAATCAATTGACTTCAGACAATCCCACAAGTAAATAATTATCTGATGGCGTGATCAGGAAGGTACATCTGGTAGCGTGGTCAGGAGATCGTGGAGGCCATTTCATGTCGACTTTTCGAAATCGAACTTTTACCGAAAACTCGCGTTTTTAGGCCCCTGAATCCAAAAAATATATTATTTTACTGATTATTTGTGTGTGTGTGTGTGTGTGTGTGTGTGTGTGTGTGTGTGCGCGCGCGCGCGCGCGTGTGCGTGTGTGTGTGTGTATGTGTGTGTGTGTGTGTGTGTGTGTGTGTGTGTGTGTGTTTGTTTGTAAAAAAAATATCTCAAGAAGTGTGTGTGAAAATATTGTACGTAGTTGAAACTTGAAACGTAACTTTTTCTAGACCGCACAATAAAATCTCAAAAGTACAAATAACAACACTATAGTCCATGTACTGTAAGAGTACTCCACGCGAGGCAAGCGCCTATAGGTTGTAAACGAAAGTTTTACACTGGTTAGTGCTATCTACTTCTCCGCTGGACAATTATCTTGGACTACGTTCCATCATTAAAATATCTACATCCAGCTAAAATAAACATTATCCTTTAGGCGTTTTCAATTATACCATTTAGATTACCTGTTATAAATTGTAGTTTCATAAAGCGACAACTTAATTAATTATTTTAACCATTACATTTAACAAAACAAATTTTTCTACTTTTTAATGTTTACCGCTTTTATGTTTCAAAAACTCAACACATTCACTATCACGCGTGTTAACAAAACGCAGGTTACAAAACTTTTCAACTTCAGTCTACGAAGAAAATCGAAATGAACCGATACAATACCAAAAGATAACTGATGAAACTAAAAATGAGTTAAACACGGGCAAGTGCAAACAGTTATATGAAACTAGTCACAGACATTAATTTGAATGGTATGAAATAAACTATCTGAAATGATAAACAACGAATCACTGAAATTGTTTACTCTCCTGTTATAATTCAAGCGCATTAGTCTTAAATTACTTGTGACCGAAAATTAAAAAAAACTGAGTCTATAATAAAAACCTAATAATCATAAATATTGATGTAATAATAAATAATGTAACGAAAAATAACAATGTAAGCGTAACAAAAGTAAAATTTTTAGTTATTAATGGTAACCTAACGTTCGATTAATGAACATATTCTAACAAATGAATTGAACGTGTTTTTATTATATTAAGCTTAAAGCGAATTAGTGTTGTACGGGTTTTTGTTTTTGATCATACTGTGCGTATTTTTAATTAATACGCATGCGCACTTGTATTGGTGGTTGCCTACGTCGGAGTACTCTTAGCGTAGACAGACTCTAGTTAAACGCACATTTACCGCATGTGATGGGTTCATTGAATACTCAGATGACACGATCTGGTGTGTTTTTGAAGCACTAACTGTTTACAGAGAGGTCATATAAGGTGGAATTTAGAAGTGCCGATAGTCAACTAGGCAATTTAAATTCTTATTGCTCAGATCCAATATGACATGCCCATAACGATCAGGTGAAGTGTTAAATTAATTGCAATCGGTCTGTTTGTTCCAGGACTACAAAAAATAGTTCTGTTTCTTACCACACAGTCAGCCAATTGTATGACTGAACTATTTAAAAACAGAAGAGGTAGAGGTGTAAAAGACACTAGTCAGAGTTATCTCCTCTGAGAGTAATGAATTTCACTATACAGCCAGACCCTGTGGAAAATGAAGTGAAGGTGTCATTTGCAGGGTGGAAAGTGGGTGCTTTTCAGAGGGCCTGGCATGCTGATAAGCATACTTTTTCAACTCAGTGAGGAAGGCATTAGTAAACCACCTCACTCCTTGTTTTTACTTAGAACCTCTAAAACCTCTAGAGGTTCAAACCAGCCTTTCGGCCGTTGACCTAAACAACATTGCCCAGATAAATGCAATGTTACTAAATGGTACTTGTAAGTCTTGATGGTCAAGAAGGGGAAGTTCGGCATCACAAGAGAACCCTACATAAAAATTTTCGTCGAAATCAGTCAAACGGAAGTAGTAGTTTATTTATGTGATTTTTCAATTTTTTGCGACTTTATCGAAAACGGCTCCTACAACTTTTTTTTAAAAAAATCGCCTTATTGAATACTTTTTTGTGTTCTACATATGTCTGCTGAAATTATTGGAGAGCTGTGCTCTGGTAGTAAATTTAGGGCAAAATTAAATAATTAAGTTGTAGAAAATTAAAGAGCCTACAACTTTTTTTTCAAACTCTTTTTTCTCCAGACTTAAGTTTAACGTCAGTTAGTGATTTTTGCCTATTTTCTTATTAATATTTGTAATAAATCGATTTTTAGGAATACGGTTTTAGTATTCATGTTACAAAAAATATTTATATAAACAATGTTATAAATAAAAATAAAAACCTACAACTTTTATTTCAAGTATTTTTTTACATAGCTTAGTTTAACATAAATTAATGATTTTCCGTATTTTTATTCACTGATGATTAAAATTAGGTTATATTTTTCATTTTACATTTTTTACTCATTATTAAACAAAGGATATGCTTTTTATTATTTATGTTGGCAAGAGAAAGTGGTTTGAGTGTTTCACACCAGAGTTTTTTTGTTATAATATGATAGTTGTATAAAAGAAGGAAGAATCCTTTGTATTCTACTGACGATAAATGAGATATAAGCTATCAATCATTTATTACAATAGATGTAAACTGTTCATTAAAGTTTAGGATTAAATTACTTCTACATTGTTTTACTTTAAAAAGTTTTTATTTGTTTTGATATTACTAAAGTATTTTATTACTGAAAAGTCAAAACCTCTTATTTGATACCATGGAAAAAGCTATCTAATAAAGCTTTAAAACCTAGAAGCCATTTTTTTACTTTCTCTTGCCTATATGATTATATAGGAAGGAAAGTATTGTTTTCATGTCGATTTTTCGAAATCGAGTTTTCACCGGATCTATACGTTTTCAGACCCCCTGAACCCAAAAAACATGTTTTTAGCGATTGGTCTGTGTGTGTGTCTGTGTGTGTGTGTGTATGTGAACAGAATATCTCAAGAACCGAACGTCGTACGAACTTGAAACTTGAAACTTAAGTTACATACCACTACCGGACCCGACATGAACATTTTCATCAAAATCAGTCAACCGGACGTAGTAGTTTATTCGTAAAATTTTTCACTTTTTTGCAATTTTCTCAAAAACTGGCCCTACGATTTATTTTAAAATCGCCTGGTTTACTCAATTTTTTATTCTCTATAAGATCGGGTAGGCGCCATGTTTGCTAAAATTCTGGGTGAGGCTGTTTTCACGTAAAAACATAGTTTTTTTTAAGATTACGGCTTTAATATGCAATTTAGCGAAAAATGTTATATAATAAACGTTGTAGAGAATTTAAAATCCTACAACTTTTATTTCAAACATTTTTTTGTATAACGCTTAGTTTAGCAGTAATTAGCAATTTTCTGTTTTTTTCTCACGAAAACGTGTGAAAAATCGATTTTTTTAAGATTTCGGCCTTAGTATGCATTTTTTAATAAAAACGTATATATGCAAATATATAGGAAATGAAAAGATCTGCAACTTTTATTTAGAACATTTTTCTCTACAGAGCCTAGTTTAGCGTGAAGGAGTGATTTTCCGTATTTTTAAGCCAAACTGAGTTCAATTTTCATTTTGCGTCTTTCACTCATGATTAAAATAAGGTTATGTTTATTAAGGTTAGTTTTTTGTTTATTTCTAATGTTTTATTACTAATATTAGGTTTATTGTTAATTATTTATATTGGCAAGAGAAAGTTGTGTGAGTGTTTCACACCAGATTTTTGATGTTTTTTACTTTCATTTGCCGTGTATGAATATCCTAGACAGGAAGGAAAGTATTGTTTTCGTGTCAATTTTCCGAAATTGAGTTTTTGCCAGATATACAAGTATTTAGAACTGAACCCAAAAAAAAATTTAGCGATTGGTGTGCGTGTGAGCGTTCACGCGCGCACGTGTGTGTGTGTGCGCGTGTAAACAAAATATTTCATGAACAGAATACTTTTACAAATTGTCACTTGGAACTTAATTTAGGTACCCTAGTAGAGGACCCGACACGAACGTTTTCATCAAATTTGATCAACCGGAAGTAGCAGTTTATTCGTGTAATATTTTCACTGTCTCGCGATTTCCTCAAAAATGGCTCTTATGATTTCTTTTTAAAATATACGAGGGGGTACCCAAAAGAAACCGGAATTATTTTTTAAAACTATTTATTTTTAATTTTTTTACAAAAGAACCTTATCCCCTTCAAAATACTCTCCATTACAACTAATACATTTGTCCCACCGGTGCTTCCACTGTTCAAAACATTTTTTGTACTCCTCTTCAGTGATGGCTGCCAGCTCATCCGTCGTTTTTTTCTTGACATCATCAACGTTGTTAAATCGGAGACCTTTCATGCCCCTTTTCATGCGTGGGAATAAGAAAAAATCACACGGAGCCAGATCGGGTGTGTACGGTGCGTGTGGTAGCAAAACCATGCCGTTTTTCGCCAAAAACTGGGTAACCGAGATTGCCGTGTGTGCAGGCGCGTTGTCGTGGTGGAAAAACCAGTCCCCTGTCTGCCACAAATTAGGTCTTTTACGACGAATGCTGTTTCGTAGTCTTCTTAACACTTCAAGATAAAAAGCTTGATTTACCGTCTGGCCTGGTGGAACGAACTCTGAATGGACAATTCCCCTCACATCAAAAAAACAAATCAGCATTGTTTTGATGTTCGATCTGACTTGACGACTTTTTTTTGGTCGGGGTGATAATGAAGTCTTCCATTGACTGGATTGTTGTTTGGTTTCTGGGTCGTACCCATAGCACCAAGACTCGTCACCCGTAATGATCTTTGACATGAAATCTGGATCAGTTTCAAGCTGTTGTTTCAAATCACTACACGTTTCAATTCGACGTTCCTTTTGAGTGTCTGTCAGAACCCGAGGCACAAACTTGGCAGCGACTCTTTTCATTGTCAAGTCTTCTGTTAAAATGCGTTGGACTGAGCTCCAAGATAACCCACTAACCTGTGATATTTGGTCAATGGTCTGTCGTCGGTCTGTTCGTACAATTTCTTTCACTTTCACAACATTTTCGTCTGTTCGGGAAGTCGACGGTCGTCCAGAACGAGGTTTGTTCTCAATCGACATGTCGCCATTTTTAAAGCGCAAAAACCACTCGTACACTTGGGTTTTTCCAATAGCGTCGTCTTTGTAAGCTGTGTTCAACATTACAACTGTTTCCGCGGCGTTTTTACCGAGCAAGAAGCAAAATTTCACAGCCGCACGTTGTTCATTAAAACTTGGCATCATGAAAAACGACACGAGCACAAAACAGCACTAGCGAGAACAATCACTGCACGAGAACAGAACAAGCTAGATCAACGAACAAAATGGCATTGAACTGGCAATGAGTAGCGCTACAAGCAGCCTAGTGGCGGGAATTTGTACTGCACAAGCTCCGCCCACAGCAGAGCTATTCCGGATACTTTTGGGTACCCCCTCGTATTCATTTACTATATTTTTTTATAGTCTACAAGGTAGGATAAGTGCCATGTCTGCTAAAATTCTTGGGGCACCTGTTCTTTCGCGTAAAGAAGTTTGTTTTAAAATTGCGGCCTTAATAAGCATTTTAGAGCAAACGTGTATACAATTAAAGTTTTAGAAAATTTATAACCCTAGAATTTTTTTTAAACGTTTATTTGTTCTACGCTTAATTTAGCGGCATTTAGTGATGTTCTGTTTCTTTCATGAAAATCTATAAAAAACCGGGATTTTTTAAAATTGCAACATTGTCATTTTATGACAAAAGTGTACTTAATCGAAGTTATAGTAAATTAATCATTATTTCTATAGAGCCTAGTTTATAGGAAATTGCTGATTTTTTGTATTTTTAAGTTGAACAGAGGTCGATTTTCATTTTGCGTCATTCACTCATGATAAAAATTACGTTAGATTTTTAATTTTTCATTGTTTACTCATAACTAAACAAAGGATACGTTGTCTATTATTTACATTGGCAAAAAACGTCGTGTGAGTGTTTCACACCAGATTTTTAAGCATATTTACATGGAAGTTTTTTCAGTTTAGGGAGTAACTTTTTAGGCCTATTTTGTTCTAGAACGATCCCGAATAGACAAAAATATTTAAAAAAATTATTTTATTTGAATTTTTGGTTTATTTTAAAGATTTGCGTTCTGTCTAATAATACAGTTGTTCGGTTTGAACATTACCACTCCTGGCATTGGACACCTTTTTCTCTTTGTACACTAATATTTATCCAAGAGGTATGTTGTCCAATTCGGAGAAATGAGGAAAGTCGTTTTCCATTTTTTGTCTAATAGTGTTTTAGTCTTAACTTAAATTGTTAAACTACAATTTTTTCATTTTGTGTACCTCCTCACTGATAAAAAGCACCGACGTAGTTAAACAAACATATGAGAAAACTTAAACAAAACAAAAAAATCAATAATTCGAAAGTCGAACCCAGACCATTTGATTTCAGGCAATTTTTTGGTTAAATTTCAAAATAAAATACTGTGGTTGGAATTATGCTCTTACAGTACAGCAATACAACTTACACAAACGATAACCGTGTGAAGTAGGCCTACTACTCTGTTTACTGTTTCTTACTCAATGTACTGTTTCTAGCTACAAGCGCCTCAAAATGCATCTTATGCAAAAGTATAACATAAGTAGTACTTTCCAATGTACTTTTTCTAAAAACAAGTGCCTGCGAATGAAAAAATCTAATGAATAATATTAAATGTAAATCAGTGGTTCTCAACCTTTTAGAAACCGCGACCCCATTTTTTGGTTGAGTGTTTTGCCGACCGCCTCTGAATTTAATATCTAAAAAAAATCTGGTGTGAAACACTCACACAACTTTCTCTTGCCAATGCAAATAATTAACAATTTAACCTAATATTAGTAATAACACATTAAAAAAATTAAAATCAACCTCAGTTTGGCTTCAAAATACGGAAATCACTCTTTCACGCTAAACTAGGCTCTGTAGAGAAAAATTCTCTAATTAAAAGTTGTAGATCTTTTAATTTGCTATAAATTTGATTCCATACACTTTTGTCGTAAAATGCATACTTAGGCCGAAATCTTTAAAAAATGGATTTTTCACACATTTTCGTGAGAAAAAACAGAAAATCGTTAATTACCGCTAAACCCAGCGTTATACAAAACAATGTTTGCAATAAAAGTTATAGGATTTTAAATTCTCTACACTTTTTATTATATAAGTTTTTGCGTTAAAATGCATATTAAAGCCGAAATCCTACAAAAACTTTGTTTTTACGTGGAAACAGCCTCACCAAGAATTTCAGCAAACATGGCGCCTACCCTAATTTGTAGAGCATAAAAAAATTTAGTAATCCAGGCGATTTTTAAAATAAATCGTAGGACCAGTTTTTGAGAAAATCGCAAACAAGTGAAAAATTACACGAATAAACTACTACTTTCGATTGACCGATTTTGATGAAAATGTTCGTGTCGGATCCAGTAGTGGTAACTTAAGTTTCAAGTTCGTACGATGTTCCGTTCTTGAGATATTCTGTTCACACAGACACACACAGACCAATCGCTAAAAACATGTTTTTTGGGTTCAGGGTGTCTGAAAACGTGTAGATCCGGTGAAAATTCGATTTTGAAAAATCGACATGAAAACAATACTTTCCTTTCTATATATTCATATAGGCAAGAGAAAGTAAAAAGTAAAAAATCTACAATAGGAGTTGTAATTTTTACTTAAAGATATGAGTGGATATTTGTGGGAGTCACACTTTAACGAGCAAGCTGTACAAAATGCTGAGCTAAGTGTTCTTAATGAAATTAACTTTCAAGAATACTTGTACTGACAAATTTTGGATAACTATCAAAAAGGAATACCCAGAACTGTCCAGAGTAGCGTTGAAAATTTTTAAACCATTTGCCACATCTTACAGCTCAAGTATATTTACTAAGGATATTTCCATAATGGTAAATTTGAAACCCAAATCAAGAAATCTTTTAGCACTGGAAAATGACATCGTTTTGTGAATTACAGAAATAAATTTGAACATTTCAAAATTGGTTAATTCCAAACAAGCCCAAGTTTCACGTTAATTGAATTGGAAAAGATTTCAAAAGTAATGTACAGCTTTTGTGTATCTTTTTTTTATAAATAACTATAACAATAACTATTTTTAATTTTTTACCCGTATTTCGTGAACCCCTCAGACACAAATCCTGCGACCCCCCGATGGTCGCGACCCACAGATTTAAAAGCACTGATTTAAATCACTAAAGGGGTCAAATGATACTGACAACTTAAGTATGTTTTAATGTCAATAATTAACAAAAGCGAACAATTTTTTTTGGCACACAATATTTTTAGGCTGGCCTGTTGGCTTAGTGGTTAGCGCAACTCAGTTTTTCTCCAAGTTCCCGCTTTTGCTTTCTGGTCAGGTCTGTCATTTTGTTTATCACTCATCTTCATCTATCATCCTTCTCAATGTCTGCATGAGAAATGATTGCAAAACAGACAGACGAAAAATACAATATATAAAAGGTCTTTAGTACACGCTCATTTTTTTGGTGAAATTAGTCAGTAAAAATGTAATCCTTGTACTGTGTGTTATAAAAGAACCGATGCGTAAATACACAGGAAGTTTGAAAAGGGACGAAACTTGTTTTTATTTGACATGAACGTTGTACAAAAATAATTAATTAATTAAATATGTGTTGTACAACAATATTCAAATGACAATAAAACTTAACATTAATAACTTTATGGTAGATGTTGAAAATCCACGTGAAACGAATGCAGGTTCGTACACCTTTCCACCACCACTCACCGCTTGGATTTGTCCCACTTTTTGTAATATTGGCTCATAAATATTTGCTTCCCACGTTCAATGCTCGCTTTCAATTCGTCAAGTGAATGATTGTTTTTTTAAAAACGACACGTTTTTAAATACCCCGCAACAAAAAGTCTGCTGGTGTAAGATCCGCGGACATTGGAGGCCACAACCCTTTCCATGTCAAACGATGGCCGAAAATCTCGCAACATATCTAGCGTGAATCAGCAGCATGGCAAATTGCGTTACCCTCCTGAAACCAACATTATCCATAGTGACATTCCACCCTGTGAAGATAACTTCCTGAGCAATTTTCTAGGGTTTAAAAAATTTTTTAAGTAAATTTAAAAATAGATTTTTGCAGGGGTTTAAACCCCGTCTTTCCTGTACTCATCACCATACTCTATTTATGAATTCTGTTCATAGAGAATTTAAATAAATGGTGTACACGTTTTTACCAACCAAATCACGATTATATTTTAAGAATAAATTTTGTGAATTCATAAAATAAGTAAAATATTGTTCGGCTTGAAGATTTGCGAGAACTTGGTTTGCTGGAAATTAAAACAATGTAACTTTTTTTAGCGGTTGTGAAAATATTATGGTAATTCTAATCAGTCAACGAGGTGTTGTATTTTTTTATTTTTTGAAAAAAGGGCCGAGTTTGGGCTTTTCTTTCCTCGATTGAAAAGTTTCTATTTAAAATATACAAAAGAAATCTTCTAAAATCAGAAATATTTTTATGACACATACTTAATAAAATCTTCAGGTTCGTTTAGTAAATGTTTACCTTTCAAATTCCAGTAAAACTTTACAATTCAGATTTCTTTATTTTATATTGCCATTCCCAATTATTTTAATCAGTATTTGAGAAACTATAACAAATTAGATTTCTATGACACCGTTTCTATAGATTGTGAATACAGTTGAAAAATTCTTAAATTTTGTAATCAACTATTTCAATTTTATTTGTTCGTTGGAGTTTTAATATAAAGTTTTTAAAAATGAAAAGAAATATTCTCTAGTTCATACTTCCAACTTTTTGATAAAATAGTATTTTTATAAATTACGCTATCCACGGAGGCAGCCATTCTTCATTTTACGTCGTTTACCAATTTTATCATACTCTACTTTTTACTCTATTTTTTTAATTCAACCGATTCCAGACTTTATAGAGATCTTGTAAAATGCACCCTTTTGAGGGTAGCAATAAACCCAAGTTCAGTGCGGGTGAAAATGCTAGTATTTTCTATGAGAGATTATTATAATAAGGCTGTAAGTAGTATACTCGATTAGTTCTTAATCCCATTATTAATCCGCTTATAAGAATTAGCATTCGTTGAACTATTATCGTCATCCATAATAGTAAATATTCAATGCTTTTAACTTACTCCAAAGCAATCCTATTCCATTAAACATCAAGCTCTTCCGAAAGCCCTATCACCCTGTAACTTCATTACTTTCACTAAAATATCAATTTTCAGAGCCCTTCTCCGTCCAGCCCTTCTGGTGTGCTCACCCTTTCTTCAGTCATACGAAGTTATCCCTTCTCTAATATCATCAGCCCCATAAAATTTAAATTAAAACAAAAAATATTATTTTTAATAATATTTTTTTAATGAATGATTGATTTTTAAAACATAATAATACTATGATTTTACATGCGCTACAGATAATAATAAGCCACTAAAAACTGTTTTCATACTCATCGAGCTGTCAGTACTACGCTACTGCATAATAGGGCGGAGGTAGTACTAAATTTTCATATTTTAACCTTCTTCTAAAAGTCGGAAAGTTTATTTTAAGATAATTAAAAATAATTGAAGAAAAATCTACTAAGATGTCCATTAGAGCGGTTTTTAGAATTCAGTCTACTTATTGTTTGTCAAATGTTTGCAAGAGAAGCTCTTATTTGCACTCAAAACAATAGAAACTATTATCCTACCAGAACCCACCATTAGAAGTATTGTCGGCTCACTTTTGTTGATGTAAAAAGCTTTATCGGCCGGGAGCGCAGTACCTAATCAACGGGAGCAACGGTGATAATACAAAGGCAAAGCAATTATAAAAAGGTAGATTGTACGAGAAACAAGGAGATAAAAAGGGTTTCTGAAAAATTTTGTAAATAATTTATAAAGTGGTATACATAAATACAAAAATTAGAAAACAGTAGATATTGTATAAAACTTATCACAAAACAATACAAAAAAATGACAATAACAGCCAATTGTCCTAAATGACGCACCACTACCCGTACCCCTTTGCAGGTAGCAACGCTAGTCTCATAACAGTACACTCTTTTCATACAACACCAGGTCTCACCTAATTATTACAGTTTGCATTAGCAGAAATTGCAAAACAGTCAGACGTAAAACAAAACAAAATTCATCTAATTAACTCAGCTTAACCATTAATAGCCTACTACTTTTATATATTTTTACTTTCTCTTGCTATAAGAATATAGGAAAGAAAGTATTGTTTTCATGTCGATTTTTCGAAATCGAGTTTTCACCGGATCTATACGTTTTCAGACCCCATGAACCCAAAAAACATGTTTTTAGCGATTGGTCTGTGTGTGTGTGTGTGTGTGTGTGTGTGTGTGTGTGTGTGTGTGTGTGTACAAAATATCTCAAGAACGGAACATCGTACGTACTTGAAACTTGAAACTTAAGTTACATACCACTACCGGACCCAACACGAACATTTTCATCAAAATCGGTCAACCGGAAGTAGTAGTTTATTCGTATAATTTTTCACTTTTTTGTGATTTTCTCAAAAACTGGTCCTACGATTTTTTTTTAAATCACCTCATTTACTCAATTTTTTATTCTCTACAAGATAGGGTAGGCGCCATGTTTGCTGAAATTCTTGGTGAGGGTGTTTTCTAGTAAAAACGTTGTTTTTTTAAGATTACGGCTTTAATATGCATTTTAGCGCAAAACTTTATATAATAATGATTGTAGAGAATTTAAAATCCTACAACTTTTATTTCAAACATTTTTTTGTATAACGCTTAGTTTAGCGGTAATTTGCGATTTTCTGTTTTTTTTCTCACGAAAATGTGTGAAAAATTGATTTTTTTAAGATTTCGGCCTTAGTATGCATTTTACGACTAAAGTGTATATAATTAAATTTATAGAAAATTTAAAGATTTACAACTTTTATTTATAGCATTTTTCTCTACAGAGCCTAGTTTAGAGAGAAATAGTCATTTTCCGTATTTCTAAGCCAAACTGAGGTTGATTTTCATTTTGCGTCTTTCACTCATGATTAAAATTAGGTTATGTTTATTGAGGTTAGTTTTTTGTTTATTTCTTTTGTTTTATTACTAATGTTAGGTTTATTGTTAATTATTTGCACTGGCAAGAGAAAGTTGTGTGAGTGTTTCACACCAGATTTTTATATATATATACTGTATATATATATATATAAAGAATAGTTATGACTTAAGTGGTTTTTCGCTAGAGCTAAATGGTTATTGGACTTCCTAAAGTTATTTTTTCCGATTTGGCTAGATTTACACTAACTGTCAACGTGGCAGCTTAAGTGATCTCAGAAACCGTGGTAAGTAAGGGAAGTTTAATCAAAATTTTTACAGCTAGTTTGAAAAAATAGGATTTTTGTATCCGCGTAAGTATCCTTATTGTGGATCTAACTCGCTGATTCCATATGAAGAACTCTCGGGTGTAGAAAAAAAACTTTATATTTTCAATAAGAAGCCAGTCGGTCTAGTCGTTTTGGCTTCAGGTGGTTTTAAATGTGAAGATTAGAGGAAAATCCGGTTATTGAAAAACCAATAAACTTATGGAACCAATCTAACTAAAATTCTAAAACATTGTATTGTCTATTTTCTGAAATGTATTACATTCAGCTTTCTTTTTATTACATTTTGTAAAATGATTTTCCTTGTTTTTCTTTTAGTGGAAGAAAGAAATGACAATTTTATTTTCCTTTTTCTTCACCTTAAAGTGAAAATGATTTGTTGGGGTTTTTCTTATATGTTCTATTTTTTCCAAAAGCTTTTGTAATCATCTGAAGTAATAGATCCGCCGGCCTACTTGACTAAGAACTGTTTCTCTATATAAAGTAAAGCTCTTCTTCACTTGTTTTACTTTTTTTATTTAATCCACTTTTTATTATTTACTTTAATCACTGTTATATAAATAGTATACTCAATTCACTTTTTTTACTTTTTTTGTAAAATATTTACTGTCAAATTTCTGTTAGCGACTGAACTTTAAGCTGAAAAAATTTACTTTTGAGAGGTGTTCTTGTAAGGGGAGTTCATACCGAAAATTCGATTCCATAATCAATTTTTTGAATTTTATTGAATATATATATTTGGAATTTTCATGTTTAAATTGATATAATGATGTATGCATATTTATGATCTCTAGAAGTATTTTAAATATTTTTTTTATAATAGGTCTGCAGATTCGGAATTTTGGACAGTGAAATTTTCAGACAGTTATTTATTTATTACTCTGAAACCACACAATCTAAAAGGCAGTGGAAGATGTCATTTTTTACCGTGTTTTCTATTAGATTTGTAGGTTATGGTTTTACATATGTTGTATGTTATAATTGATTTTGTATAGTGGTTGAAAAGAAAAAAGTCATTTTTTTCTGGTGTTATTTCTGTGTTAATTATATCTGAATATTATTTATTTTAATTTTTAAACATGTTTTTCTTACAAAAACCCCATTTTCTCAGAAACCGCAAAACATAAAGTAATGAATTCTTTTACTGTGTCTTAAGTAGGTTCTTGTGGTACTGTGGATCCTCTTTCAGCATTGTACATGTGGAATTTCATGAAAAAATATTTAAAAAGAAATTAGCCCCGTCAAAATAATTCATAACTTTTTTAAAAGTTGTTATATTTTAATGTCTGATGACCAGTAGCCTCTTCTTGTATTCATAATTAATCCCTCAAAGCTACAGCTTTCAAACATTAATATTTACTGAGATAATAGGTTTAAAATTTTGCTAATTTAACATTGGCGGGATACGCGGTGTGAACTCCCCTTAATAGAGGTAAAGCAAAGATGGTAATTTTTTTATCTAAGATCACGAGCGTATAGCCGAATTAAAAAATTTTTGCGGATATTGAGAGAAGGTAATTCCTCAACTAAAGAATTCATTTTTTTAGAATAAGAAAATGTATTTCACAAGTTGTAGAAAAATACATTATCAACATAGAAACATGTAACGAAAATAATAAAATATATTTTTATTTTAAACAATATAAACAACCCAACAAGTTCGCAAATGAACAATCGTATGTAAAAATAATATTTAATATTATCACTACACAACAATACACTTATATGCAATTTGGAGGGGGTATTTCCGTTAGGATAAATAGAAAAGTTAAATAAACCATTTCGATATTCCACCGTTAAAAGATTGAAAAGGGTGTTCAACCCTTAAAAACCAATATTTTCCGTTTACTAAGTTCTGGACAAGCCAGATGGCTGAAAATCGTTGGAGATGTTACTTACAGTTCAACTACAAAAATTAAGCGTTAACCATTTCCAAAATGTATCAAAAAAAGGGTTGAAAATTGTGTTAAACCCTTAAACCAATATTTATTGTTTGTTAAGTTCCAGATGAATATATGGCTGAATTTCAGTGATTTTAGTTATAGTTAAACTAAAAAAATACCCCTTAACAATTTCCAAAATGTAGTTTATCTCTAAAAGTTTTATAAGTGTGTTCAACCCTAAAATCAATATATTTTTATTTACTAATTTCCGGACGACTTATATAGCTGAAACTCGGTGGTGATATAATGTATAGTGACGTTATAAAGAGACATTTTACCGATTTTTTAAATTTACCAGTAAAGGGTTGAAACGGTTTTTAACCCTTAAACCAATATTTTTGTTTATTAGTTAAGTTCCGGAGGTGGTAGATGGGTGAAACTCAGTGAAGGTGTCCTAATATGTATTATATATAACAGATTTTCCTAATCAGAAAATTTGATTTATTTATAACCATAATTTAAAAATTATTGAAATAAACCAAAATTATGCCCGGGTAAAGCCGGAATTGGCAGCTGATCTTTCATATAGGGCAAGAGAAAGTAAAAATTTACCGTTCTCAGGAAATGCGCTCAGCGCAGGTACAATTACAAATAGATTAAGAGATGTTAAAATCAACATTTGATAAATAGTTGTGTCTGTTTTTAATATATTTATATAATAAAGAGTATAAAATTCGGAAAAATATTTAATAAAATAATATTTTATTCTGCACTATAGAAACTGCCGTGAATGAAATCTGATGCTGCAAGATTATAATCCTTTTTTTCATTCGCCCTCGCACCCACTATTCGAATCCGTACAAGAAATAAATGAAATATGTTTTCTATCTCTTTTTGTGTGTAATTTCTAATAAATATTAATATTTATTCATTTGTTCGGTCACAAATACCTTCTACATTGAATAATATGAATTCCACCAGCATTTCTCCATCAAATTCTTTTTCCCTTTTCTATACTGTCATGTGATATTAATCTGCCATTAAATTTTAAGTTAATTCAGATAATACCGCTATTTAAATTATATTCTACATATAAATATTTAATAAATCCATTATAAAAGTTAATTTATTATATATATGTAAGGAGTCAGCTCCTACATATGATTTAAAATTCTCCCGCCTGAACTCAGAGAGTCGAAATTACAGAGCTCTAGAAGAACAAACAGCTGAGCGTTAATAAACAAGTGCAATACATAGCAATGTTCTTATTATAATTGAATTTAAATTAAAATAGTTATAAACCGTGTGCGAGACAAGATTGCGAAGAATAAACATTGAATGTTGTTTCTTGTGTTTTACAGGTATGTAACAAATGTAAATAACCTTTGTAATTTGCGAAATAATAAAACATTTCGAACTTGTGTTTTACAGTGAAACTTTTCTGTTTTATTCTTAACTAATCCGGGACCCACACGATAACTAAAATAAACTCCTATTATAAAACAACATTTGCGTTTAGTCAAGCAATGGACAAACTTAGATTTGAGTTTAGATTAAGAGGCACAGCAGATGGAAAAACGAACATCATGTGCATAACCTCAATTGAAACCGCCGATAAGCGTTTGTTTGGCCTACCAGATGAATTGCAGCCAGCTACCTTACACGAGGAATTAATTAAACATACAAGTTACAAAAAAGTAAAAAAAACACTTACAAAAAGGAACCAATACCGAAAAATT
Organism: Catonia carolina; assembly: GCA_035578175.1. Classification (NCBI taxonomy): domain Eukaryota; kingdom Metazoa; phylum Arthropoda; class Insecta; order Hemiptera; family Achilidae; genus Catonia; species Catonia carolina. The sequence continues at coordinate 1,430,751 of JAQMRL010000001.1, forward strand.
TGGATAACTATAGATGAGAACTTGAAAAAAGTGTACTTTGACAATGAAGAAAATCTGCAATTCAATGATTTTTTTTTAGAAGAAATTACACAGGGACATTTAGGAGAATCTACAATCACACAATCATCTGCAATAGAAGAATTATTGCAAAAATTATTAGAAGTTAATAAAAAACAAGAAAAATCTGCAGACAAAATAGCAAAAGAATTTATTCTGCAGAAATTCGACAATAAAACAGTCGATACAAACCAGTGGATAAAACAGTATGAAGATGAATGTGAAAGATTTCAAATAATTCAAGATAAAAAAAAGATTGAAGTATTAAAATTCTTTTTAGAGAAAAACTGTTTAGACTGGTATGAATGTATACTAATGAAACTTACCATTAATTCGGAGTGGTCTGAATGGAGAAAAAAATTCTGTAATACTTTTGCAAATAAAGGTTGGTCTCCAATCAGGTATGCGATAACATTTAAATACCAAACAGGCTCTCTAGTAGAATTTGCTTTAAAAAAAGAAAAATTACTTCTGGAGACAAGAAAATCAATTGATGTTGGCACCTTGATTGATCTAATATCAGTGAGTCTCCCAAACTATGTGAGTGATAAAATAGATAGAAATGCACTGTTGGAAACGGAAGATTTGTACAATGAACTAGGAAAATTAGAACACTTGGTCCATAAAAATACTGGTAAAGAAGTAAAAAAACAAACAGAATATACAAAAAAATCTAAATCACCTTGCGAAATTTGTAAAGAAAAAACCAACAAAATCAGATTTCACCAAACTCAAGACTGCTGGTTCAAGGACAATATAGAACCCAAGAAGAAGGAAAATAAGGTAAATAGAAACTTGTTAGAGTTAAATGTAAATAGTGAAGATCCAAAAAACTTGGACACACACCATTAATTGAGGTTAAGGTTATGTTAAATGGTGACTTTGAGGCATATGGACTATATGATCCAGGCTCAAATGTATCACTTATTAATGCAAAAATATTAAAACTGAAATTAAAAAATGAGCATGAAAAAAAACATAACGTCTGCATAAAATCAATTAATGGTGTTAATAATGCAGATTGCATGATAAAAATAAAAGCAAGAATAATGGATATGGAAGAAGATGTCTATGTGTTTGTAGTTAACAACGAAAATTTTAAACATGAATTTTTAATCGGACTAGACTTAATAAAAATATTTAAGCTGAGTCACGATAATAATTTAAATATAATCCAAAATAATACAGTTAATACACGTAACACTAAAGACACTACAGTAAAAATCTCTAAAAAAATAGATTTAATGAAAAATGATAGTAATAAAAGTTACGAAATCAATTTCAACGAGAATTTAGACACAGATCAATTCTTAATAACCACAGAATATTTACAAAAAGAAGAAAAAGAACTTATTTTAAAATTGGTAAATAAATTTGATAAAATATTTGCAAAAAATAAATTCGACATTGGCACAGTATCAGACTTCGAGGCCAGAATAGATTTAATCATAGAAAAATACTGCAGCAAACGACCATATAGGTGCACAATACAGGACAAAAGAGAAATAGAACAACAAATTTCAGAATTACTGAAAAATAATCTAATAGAAGAGTCCTACAGTCCTTTTGCAGCCCCGGTCACGCTAGCATTCAAAAAAGATGAAAACCAAAAATCTAGACTCTGTATAGATTTCAGAGATCTTAATAAAATTGTAGTACCTCAGTCACAACCATTTCCTCGTATTGAAGACTTAGTGACAAAAACAAGAAATTGTAATTACTTCTCAAAATTAGATATTAACTCAGCCTTTTGGTCTATTCCACTAAGAGTGGAAGACAGGCGAAAAACTGGATTCGTCACACAGAATGGACACTATCAGTGGACATGCCTCCCGTTTGGTTTAAAGACAGCGCCAGCAATTTTTCAGAGGGTCTTGAGTAATATCATAAGAAAAAACGAATTATCAGGTTTTACAACCAATTATATAGATGACATACTTGTATTTTCGAAATCATTCAAAGAACATCTAGAACACCTAGAACGATTAATGAGTGCAATTAAAGAAGTAGGTTTTAGGCTTAAATTTTCTAAGTGTTCGTTTGCCTCAAAGACAGTAACATATCTTGGTCACGTCATCGGCTACAATACGGTCAAACCAATGAAAGACAATCTAAGAGCTATTCGCGATTTTCCAACGCCAGCAAACCAAAAAAATATTCGACAATTTTTAGGTAAAATAAATTTCTACCACGATTATGTGCCTAAGATCGCTATTGTGCTTGAACCGCTTCATAATTTACTTCGAAAAAACCAAAAATTCATCTGGTCACAAAAATGCGAAAATGCATTTAAATTTTTGAAAGAATTCTTATGTAATGAGCCAGTTCTAACTATTTATGATCCAGACTTACCAATAAAAATATACACAGATGGAAGTATTCATGGTCTGGGAGCAATACTAAAGCAACCTCAACCCGAGGATAACAAAGAAAAACCAGTAGCATATTTCTCCAGAAAATTAAATGATGCACAAAAAAAGAAAAAAGCCATATATATAGAATGCTTAGCAATCAAAGAGGCAATTAAATTCTGGCAATACTGGCTTTTGGGCAAATCGTTCGAGGTTTATTCGGATCATAAACCATTAGAAAACTTGAAGATCAAAGCTAGACCGGATGAAGAGCTTGGCGATATGACTTACTATTTATCACAATTTCAGTTTCAGGTAAAATATAATCCTGGTAAATTTAATGCAGAGGCCGATGCACTGAGTAGAAATCCGGTACTCGAAACAGATGAAGAACAGGAAAAAGAAATAAGAACTGTAAATTCTTTGGATCTAAAAAAAATCATTGAAGACCAAAATGAAAATAATGTAGTAAAAGGTAATAAAATAATTAAAGATAAATCAGATTTACTGCTGAAAAAAGGGAAAGTAATCATATCAGAAAAATTAAGCAAAGAGTTGATAAAAAAAGTCCATCATGAATTTTGTCACATTGGAGTACAGCAGATGACAAGTTTAATAAGACAATGCTACTCGACAAAAAATTTAGACACAAATATTAAGGAATTCTGCAGGAATTGTGAAATCTGCATAAAAAACAAATCCAGAGGTCAAAAGAAGTATGGTCAACTCTCTCAACTGGGACCAGCGAAACACCCATTTGAAATAATATCCATTGATACAATTGGAGGATTTGGCGGATCAAGATCCACAAAAAAATATTTACACTTGCTGGTGGACCACTTTACCAGGTACGCATACATCTTAACGTCAAAAACACAAACGGGAAAGGATTTTATAAAACTGACCAAAATGGTAACCGATGAAAATGTAGGTAAAATTCTGACAGACCAATACCCCGGTATTAATTCAGAAGAATATAAAGATTTCTTAGAAAGCCAGAATGTACCACTAATTTTCACGGCTGTCAATGCTCCCTTTTCAAATGGTTTGAACGAACGATTGAACCAAACTTTGACTAATAAAATAAGATGTATAGTCAACCAAAAAAACAGGAAAATAGCATGGACAACTGCTGCGCACGAATGTATAAAAAAATATAATGAAACTATACATACAGTGACAAAATTTAGTCCAAAATATCTATTAGAGGGTGTTGATACATCAATAAAGCCAAATGAATTAAAAAAAACATTTTCACCAGAAGACCTGAAGATAAACAGAGAAAGGGCTCTGGAAAACAGCATCAAATACCATAATTATAATAAAAAGAATTATGATAAAAACAGAGTTACCCATGAATTCCAGGAGGGCGAGTCTATATACGTGGAAAATGGTAACAAACTGAACAGAAGAAAAACGGATGAATTAAGAATAGGACCATACCAAATCGAAGAAAAAATATCAGATTCGCTCTACAGAATTAACACAGGCCACAAGAAAAAGGAATCAAATCTGTTTCACATTTCGAAGCTGATCCCTAAGGACCACGATCAAGAAAAATGAATTTTTCTCTCCGAAGGGGGGGAGATGTAAGGAGTCAGCTCCTACATATGATTTAAAATTCTCCCGCCTGAACTCAGAGAGTCGAAATTACAGAGCTCTAGAAGAACAAACAGCTGAGCGTTAATAAACAAGTGCAATACATAGCAATGTTCTTATTATAATTGAATTTAAATTAAAATAGTTATAAACCGTGTGCGAGACAAGATTGCGAAGAATAAACATTGAATGTTGTTTCTTGTGTTTTACAGGTATGTAACAAATGTAAATAACCTTTGTAATTTGCGAAATAATAAAACATTTCGAACTTGTGTTTTACAGTGAAACTTTTCTGTTTTATTCTTAACTAATCCGGGACCCACACGATAACTAAAATAAACTCCTATTATATATATATATTATTTTATTAAACATTATTTTCCTTTGTTTGCACCACTACGTATACGATAATGAACAGCCAAAACAAAACAAGATTAAATATAAACTCACCTCAGAGTATTATATTGTTTCGAGATCTTTCGTCTCTCACGGAGACATCATCAGAAATTAAAAGACACTAAACACATATATAACAAAAAACATTAAAACACTTATGGTCAACGACCACGTCAATTATTCCCATATCATAAACCATTCCGCGCGCGGTTATTCGGCCGAATAACGGTATAATCAGTTGTACCTAGTCTTATTTCTTATCGCGACTAATAATTTGAATAATTGACGTGGTCGTTGACCATAAGTGTTTTAATGTTTTTTGTTATATATGTGTTTAGTGTCTTTTAACTCCTGATGATGTCTCCGTGAGAGGCGAAAGATCTCGAAACAATATAATACTCTGAGGTGAGTTTATATTTAATCATGTTTTGTTTTGGCTGTTATATATATATATATATATATATATATATATATATATATCCCGTTATTTCATTCATTTTCACTTATTACCGAGGGACAAAGTATTGTGATGGTTTAAAATTTTCAATAATTTATTTTTGATGGCCTTCTCCCCGTATAGTCAATCTGTTCCGCCACCAAGAAATTCCCACTCGAAGCAGGGAAGTGGATGAGAGCTATGTTCGATTTAGAAGCAAATTGTAGTGTTTTTGGAAAATAGTTAAACTAATGCTTAAATAATCAGAAGTACTCAAATAAATATCTAATAAACTTAACTGAATCAGATGTATTCAATTTTAATTTAATTTTTAATAAACATTAGTAATTATGAATGCCCATAACATGCAGGTGGAGTGTTACATTTTTTTCACTGGATCTGCTAGTTTCAGGGCTACAAAAAATAGTTCTGTTTCTTATCACATGGTCAGCCAATTATATCACCGAAGCATTTAACAACAGAAGAGGTATACGTATCATAGGCGCTAATCAGAATTATCTCCTTCGAAAGGAATGAATTTAAATATAAAGCCAATATCCACTTGTTTTTTTAAAGGCGAAAAACCTTGACGGTTATCATGGCCTGTTATTCCGCACAAGGGTGTAGAAAGCCCCAGTGCAGAACACATTTTCTATATAACATTTTAAATCTTACTGACTAGTATCACAGGCAAAAAAAAAAACATAAAATGTACATAAAACGTAATATCACAAGGGATAAAATCTGGTGTGAAACACTCACACAACTTTCTCTTGCCAATATAAATAATTAACAATAAACCTAATATTAGTAATAAAACATTAGAAATAAATAAAAAACTAACCTCAAAATCATAACCGTATTTCAATCATGAGAGAAACACGCAAAATGAAAATCAACCTCAGTTTGACCTAAAAATACGGAAAATCAATCTTTCACGCTCAACTAGGCTCTGTAGAGAAAAATGCTTTAAATAAAAGTTGTAGATCTTTTATTTCCTATAAATTTTATTATACATACTTTTGTCGTAAAATGCATTCTAAGGCCGAAATCTTAAAAAAATCGATTTTTCACACGTTTTCGTGAGAAAAAAACAGAAAATCGCTAATTACCGCTAAACTAAGCGTTATACAAAAAATGTTTGAAATAAAAGTTGTAGGACTTTAAATTCTCTACAAATTTTATTCTGTACATTTTTCGCTGAAATGCATATTTAAGCCGCAATCTTAAAAAAACAATTATTTTACGCGAAAACAGCCTCACCAAGAATTTCAGCAAACATGGCGCTTACACTATCTTGTAGAGAATAAACCAATAAGTAAACAAGGCAATTAAAAAAAATCGAAGGACCAGTTTTTGAGAAAATCGCAAAAAAGTGAAAAATTACACGAATAAACTACTACTTCCGGTTGACCGATTTTGATGAAAATGTTCGTGTCGGGTCCGGTAGTGGTATGTAACTTAAGTTTTAAGTTCGGACGATGTTCCGTTCTTGAGATATTCTGTTCACACACACACACACGCACGCGCGCACACACACACACACACACACACAGACACACACACAGACCAATAGGTAAAAACATGTTTTTTTGGGTTCAGGGGGTCTGAAAACGTGTAGATCCGGTGAAAACTCGATTTCGAAAAATCGACATGAAAACAATACTTTCCTTCCTATATATTCATATAGGCAAGAGAAAGTAAAAATAGGCTGTAAAGGGGCTACAATCATAAACGTATACCTAATAATATGTTATGCTGAATGTGATATTATCACATTCAGCATATTACTTACAACATTGAAACTTATATAATTACAATCTTAATACTAGTATCATAATTTTGGAAATGAAATTTACAATTAAAAAAATAACATCACAGACATAAAGGATCACAAAAGGCTGTAGAGGAGCCACAAAAAAAATATAAAATAAAAATCACAACTTACACACATATATGTAAACTTGAAACTGATTAAAATAAATAAAACATTTCAGACACCCAAGACTGTCAGACACCGTTATATACACCGATGGATCGTAGAAATCGTAAAGCCGAGTCCAAAATAGGGCTTTTGTCGCCGAGTAAATCCCTTAATTAATAAATAAATATACAGCCAGACCCTGTGGTAATGAAGTGAAGGTATCTATTACCACTTCATTCTTTGATACATGTTTAACTCTATTTTTAATTCTTCTCAAGTTTATTTTTTTCACTTAAATTTAGTTTATTTCATTTCTTTCTTTGGTTCCCTCATATTCTTCTCCTCTGCTTTTTGCTAGTACTCCATGCATCATGAAATAACCAACCCTGGTTATTTCATGGAGGGGAGGATGTTACGCCCAGCCATACCTTTAATGTTTACAATTTTATTTTATAAATATTTACGGTCCAGCTGATCTAAATTTAATATCTAATAATGTATAACTAGGCAACGAAAAAACATTCATTACTAAGGACGAACTCAATATATTAACATACACTTCATCAAAACCAATTTATTATATCATTTTATCTATATTCATTATTTAAATCATTGTCTATATTATATTATTTAAATATTTCATCATATAATTAACGCTACAAGTTTTGGTTTTTCTTAAAAGTAAAGAAACCAATTTATTTATTAGAAAACCAATGAAAACATGAGACGAATATGATAAACACAAAATAAATCTCTTAGAAAACCAACAAATCAAATGTTTTTATTTCTCTTCAATTAAAAACATTGCCACAGTATCATTTGCAGGGTGGAAATTTGTTGCTTTTTAGAAAGCCTTGCATGCTGATAACCATAGGCACTTTTTCTAGTTAGTGAGGAAGGCAATTGTAAACCGCCTTACTCCTCATTTTACTTAATAAAGCCTCTTGAGGTTCAAACTAGCCTTTCGACTGATCACCTAAACAGCAGTAATTATGTATCTATAATACATGAATAATAATAATATAATTCTGTAATAACTTTTAAAATATTTGATTACAATTAAATAATAATAATAAATCCTAGATTAGTCCAAAAAATATATTAATGCTTTTTTATGTTTCCTCAAAATTAAATAATTACCGCAATATCTTCCGCGTATGTTCACTTTCAATAATAATTATTGTTATTTAATAAATGTCTTTGATAAATTATTTTAAAATTGTTCATAATATTTTTTTATTATACAAATAAAAATTATTATATAAAATTTAATCACAAATCATTGTTTGTTTAACACTTGAAACACTGTTCGTATACATACTAAGTACAATGTACTGCTGCACAAAATGCAGTAGGACAGTAGATAAAAACTTAATTTTCTGCATTTCACCTATAGGGAAAGAAATATAATGTGTACCTAAAAAAATCTGGTGTGAAACACTCACACAACTTTCTCTTGCCAGTGGAAATAATTAACAGTAAACCTAACATTAGTAATAAAATATTAAAAATAAACAAAAAACTAATCTCAAAAACATAACCTAATTTTAATCATGAGTGAAAGACGCAAAATGAAAATCGAACTCAGTTTGGCTTAAAAATACGGAAAATCACTCTTTCACGCTAAACTAGGCTCTGTATAGAAAAATGCTATAAATAAAAGTTGTAGATCTTTTTATTTTCTATAACATTTATTATATACACTTTTATCGTAAAATGCATTCTAAGGCCGAAATCTTTAAAAAATCGATTTTTCACACGTTTTCGTGAGAAAAAAATCAGAAAATCGCTAACTACTGCTAAACTAAGCGTTATACAAAAAAATGTTAGAAATAAAAGTTGTTGGAATTTAAAATCTCTACATTTTTATTTATATAAAATTTTGCGCTAAAATGCATACTAAAGCCGTAATCTTAAAAAAACAATTTCTTTACGTGAAAACAGCCTCACCAAGAATTTCAGCAAACATGGCGCTTACACTATCTTGTAGAGAATAAACCATTAAGTAAACAAGGCAATTAAAAAAATCGAAGGACGAGTTTTTGAGAAAATCGCAAAAAAGTGAAAAATTACACGAATAAACTACTACTTCCGGTTGACCGATTTTGATGAAAATGTTCGTGTCGGGTCCGGTAGTGGTATATAACTTATGTATCGACTTTCAAGTTCGTACGATGTTCCGTTCTTGAGATATTCTGTACACACACACACACACACACACACACACACACACACACACACAGACCAATCGCTAAAAACATGTTTTTTGGGTTCAGGGGGTCTGAAAACGTGTAGATCCGGTGAAAACTCGATTTCGAAAAATCGACATGAAAACAATACTTTCCTTGCTGTATATTCATTTAGGCAAGAGAAAGTAAAAAATGGTATTAACCCATATTTAAGATTACAATTCGGGAGAACGGCAACGTCAAAATTCTTTATTTTTATTGTTGTAACAAAATTTCTGTGTTAAAAACTTAAAATTCACACCAAATAGCTTCTAATCTAAAGATTTAAATTATTTCACAGCGTTTTACTTTCTCTTGCCTACATGAATATATAGGAAGAGAAAGTATTGTTTTCATGTCGATTTTTCGAAGTCGAATATTCACCGGATCTACACGTTTTCAGATTAGTATATCTCAAGAACGGAACATTGTACGAACTTGAAACTTGAAACTTAACTTACATACCACTACCGGGCCCACCACGAACATTTTCATCAAAATCGGTCAACTGGAAGTAGTAGTTTATTCGTGAAATTTTTCACTTTTTTGCGATTTTCTCAAAAACGGGTCCTACATTTTTTTTAAATCACCTGGTTTACTTAATGTTTTATGCTCTACAAGATAAGGTAGGCGCCATGTTTGCTGAAATTCTTGGTGAGGCTGTTTTCACGTAAAAATTTATTTTTAAGATTGCGGCTTGAATATGCATTTTAGCGCAAAAAGTATATAATTAAAGTTGTAGAGAATTTAAAATACTACTACTTTTATTTCAAACATTTTTTTTTGTATAATGTTTAGTTTAGCGGTAATTAGCAGTTTTCTATTTTGTTTCTCACGAATTAGTGTAAAAAATACGATTTTTTAAGATTTCAGCCTAAGTATGCATTTTACGACAAAAGAGAATAAAATAAAATTTATAGGATATATAAAGATCTACAACTTTTATTTAAAACATTTTTCTTTACAGAGTCTAGGTTAGCGTGAAAGAGTGATTTTCCGTATTTAAAGCCAAACTGCGGTTGGTTTTCATTTTGCGTCTTTTACTCATGATTAAAATTAGGTTATGTTTATTGAGGTTAGTTTTTTTGTTTAAATCTAATGTTTTATTACTAATGTTAGGATATATTATTTATAATTTGCATTAGCAAGAGAAAGTTGTGTGAGTGTTTCACACCCGATTTTTACTTTCTCTTGCCTATATGAATATATAGGAAAGAAAGTGTTGTTTTCATGTCGATTTTTCGAAATCGAGTTTTCACCGGATCTATACGTTTTCAGAGCCCTGAACCCAAAAAACATGTTTTTAGCGATTGGTCTGTGTGTGTGTGTGTGTGTGTGTGTGTGTGTGTGTGTGTGTGTGTGTGTGTGTGTGTGTGTGTGCGCGCGCGCGCGTGTGTGTGTACGTGTGTGTGTGTGCGTGTATGTGTGTGTGTGCGCGCGCGCGCGTATGTGTGTGTGTGTGTGTGTGTGTGTGTGTGTGTGTGTGTGTGTGTGTGTGTGTGTGTGTGTGTGTGCGAGTGTGAGTGTGCGTGTGCGTGTGCGTGTGCGTGTGCGTGTGCGTGTGCGTTTGCGTTTGCGTTTGCGTGCGTGTGCGTGTGCGTGTGCGTGTGCGTGTGCGTGTGCGTGTGCGTGTGCGTGTGTGTGTGTGTGTGTGTGAACAGAATATCTCAAGAACGGAACATTGTACGAACTTGAAACTTGAAACTTAAGTTACATACCACTACCGGACCCGACACGAACATTTTCATCAAAATCGGTCAACCGGAAGTAGTAGTTTATTCGTATAATTTTTCACTTTTTTGTGATTTTCTCAAAAACTGGTCCTACGATTTTTTTTAAAATCTCCTCATTTACTCAATTTTTTATTCTCTACAAGATAGGGTAGGCGCCATGTTTGCTGAAATTCTTCGTGAGGGTGTTTTTACGTAAAAAAAAGTGTTCTTTTAAGATTACGGCTTTAATATGTATTATAGCGCAAAAATTTTTATAATAAAAAATGTAGAGAATTTTAAATTCTACAACCTTTATTTCAAACATTTTTTTGTAGAACGCTTAGTTTAGCGGTAATTAGCGATTTTCTGTTTTTTTTCTCACGAAAACGTGTGAAAAATCGATTTTTTTAAGATTTTGGCTTTAGTACGCATTTTACGACAAAAGTGTATTTGATAAAATTTATAGGAAATTAAGAGATCTACAACTTTTATTAATAGCATTTTTCTCTACAGAGTCTAGTTTAGCGTGAAAGTGTGATTTTCCGTTTTTTTAAGCCAAACTAAGTACGATTTTCATTTTGCGTCATTCACTCATGATTAAAATAAGGTTATGTTTTTAAGGTTAGTGTTTTGTTTATTTCTAACATTTTATTAATAATGTTAGGTTTATTGTTTATTATTTGCATTGGCAAGAGAAAGTTGTGTGAGTGTTTCACACCCGATTTTTTTAACTTCTATACCCCGTCAGGACTTTCTCTATCTCTTTCTGCATATTTTTACTTTCTTCATTAGCGTTAACGCCAATATAAATTGAGATTTTCAAAGAAAAATACATTATACACAAGGTTTTAAAAATGTCAGACCATACTTTCTACTGTTCAGTAACAGATGAATGAAATGCCAATTACAACAAAAAGTACATTAAAAATTTGGTGTGAAACACTCACACAACTTTCTCTTGCCAATGCAAATAATTAATAATATAACCTAACATTAGTGATAAAACATTAGAAATAAATAAAAAACACGAATTTCAATAAACATCACCTAATTTTAATCATGAGTGAAAGACGTAAAGTGAAAATCAACCTCAATTTAACTTAAAAATTCGGAAAATCACTCTTTCACGCTAAACTAGGCATTGTAGAGAAAAATGCTCTAAATAAAAGTTGTAAATCTTTAATTTACTATAAATTTAATTTTTTTATCGTAAAATGCATAATAAGGCTGAAATCTTTAAAAAACAATCGATTTTCTTTTACACGATTTTGTGAGAAGAAACAGAAAATCGTTAATCACCGCTAAACTTAGCTTTATACAAAAAAACAGTTTGAAATGAAAGTTGTAGAATTTTAATTCTTTACAACCTTTATTTTATACATTTTTTCGCTAAAATGCATATTAAAGCCGCAACCTTAAAAATCCAACTTTTTTATGTGAAAACAGCCTCTCCAAGAATTTCAGCAGACATGGCGCCTACCCTATCTTGTAGAGCATAACAAAATTTATTAAATGAGGCGATTTAAAAAAAAAGTCTTAAATCTTTTTTTATTTTCGCACAGATTGTGCGTTTTTGAGAAAATCGCAAAAAAGTGAAAAATGACACGAATAAACTACTACTTCCGGTCGACCGATTTTGATGAAAATATTCGTGTTGGGTCCTCTAGTGGTATCTAACTGAAGTTTTAAGTTTAAAATTCGCACGATGTTCCGTTCTTGAGATATTCTGTTCACACACCACACACACACACACACACACACACACACACACACACACACACGCACGCACGCACGCACGCACGCACGCACGCACGCGCACACACGCGCACACACCCACACACCCACACACGCACACACACACACCACACACAAACACACACACACGCACGCGCGCGCACACACACACACACACACACACACACACACACACACACACACACACACACACACACACACACAGATATTCAGACACACACACAGACCAATCGCTAAAAACATGTTTTTTTGGGTTCAGGGGTTCTGAAAACGTGTAGATACGGTGAAAACTCGTTTTCGAAAAATCGACATGAAAACAATACTTTACTTCCTTCCTGTATATTCATATAGGCAAGAGAAAATAAAAATTTGACGACTATCAGAAAAATACAGGGTCATCATAAAAGAATGTGTTGTTTTGGACATGGATTAAATGAAACCGGAAATACTTACAGTTGATTTATTTATTTATCGAATTTGTCGTCTCAAACAGTTTTTTACATAATTAATCAATTTCAATGAGTGCACCATTGGTCGCTCGGCAAATCTCCAATCAATACTCCGTTTCTGGATTAGTTAATGTACGAGTATTATTATCTTCTGTTACGGTTGTCAGTGTTTCATTATTTCTTTCCTTTATGTGATTTAGGTCACGAATATTTTTTTAATAAACATTTTTTTTATATGAGCTACCCCCACGAGAAAAAATCGCAAGGTCTGGACCTCCTTGGAGACCAGGTATAAGTTCCTTTCCGAGCTATCCATCAATGTGTAAAGTTTTCATTCAAAGCCTGGGTGACAAATGGATTAAAGTATGGGTTGCGCATAAAATTTAAAATCCAGTTTCTTAAGGGGAGACTGTACTTTGTATCCAGCTAATGTTAAATTTGCTATTTTTAGGTACATTTTTCATAGGATTGGTAAAAGATAGGTGAAATTAAACTTTACACACTATAGGTGTCGGGTTTCTCCTCGAGCTACTGATATTTTTTTCAATTTAATCTTTGGACCATACCATTTTTTTTTAATTACGAATATCATAAAATTTTTACAATTGTTTTCCACGTGTTTTGCGTATTACTAATTTTTGGAGCACCTGAGGAAGTCATAAAATGTCGGTATATGTGGCTATACAAGATAATCAACTGGTAAAAATTTCAGTCTGGTAGGTTTATTGGTTTCTGAGAAAAATGTACCTTAGTGTTAAAAAATCTAAATTAACGGAAAAGTTAAGACACAAGAAGGCACAAACCAAAAACAATAATGTACACAAAATATAAATTTCCCATCAACGTTGATTTGAAAGCTGAATCAACTGCTGAGAGTACTAAAAACCGTGATGCAGATATTTTAAAAACTAAAACTCTCTTTGCATTAAAACGAGCAGTATAAAATTATAAAAAAATATTCGTTCTTCGTAACATGATAATTTTTCTGTGTAAACGTTATAAAAACTTAATTTTTTTATAAAACATATTTTTTTGGCGTAACTTGATGTTTTTCTGGTAGGTCTAGACCTAAACTATTTAAAAACATAAAAAACCAAAATTGAAATTTTGAGTTAAAACCATCGTGCAATCTCCCCTTAAAATTGTGTGAACCAACTTAGCATACTATACTGTACACATTAATTGAAACATGCTATTTCCCTCTACATTTAATTATATAAACTGTAAAATACCCTCGGAAACAGATGTTTTTGGGTTTTTCTCAACAAATGGCCCTGGTATTTAATTTCTTGTTAACATATGAATTCAATCAAGTATTCAGAAATATTACGACGTAAAATTGTTCTATTCATGCAAACTTGTGGAGCGACATTTAAGCAAGACTTGGTTATTTGTCATAATTCAAAATTGATCAAGATTTTCGAGCACTTTAATGCTGGAAAATCAATATAATGTGTTTCATTGGCTTGGAAATTCATCCGATATAAATCCCATTGAGAACTTGTGGAATATCTTGAAAAGATGTTTAGGTAAGATGGGTTGTAAAACAAAACAATGCTTGATAACTAATGGTATGAAAGAATCGTTTCACGATGGTGAAGTCAAGAAAATGTGCACTAATCTAGTAAAGTTGGTGCCAAAACATCTTCAAGAAGTAATTTTTGCTAAAGGAGTACATAAGAGTACTTCACACTAATGCAGGTGTTTATCAGTGTATTCCAAATCAAAGAATGAATAAAAGCATAGTTTTTTGAACAAGAGTGTTTTTTTCTGTCCCAATTAATTTGCACTGTATAGCGTTATTTTCATACAAAGGTTCTTTTCCAAAATCACGTTGAAATGCTCGTTGAATTGAATACAAACTTCAATTCAGCCAACAATAAAACACACTTTGCCTTTTCTTTATCAGTTAACATCGTCTAAACAGAACGAAGCAACAATATAAAATCTTAAGTTAAGGTTAGAACTGCTGTTACACTAACTTTTGGGTTAAAGGCTACCAGAGCCACCAATAAAACCTCTCAAAATTTCCCTACTGTCTTGGTTTGCATTACTGCAAACCCCAGCATTTTTTTATGATGGCCCTGTAAAATTAAAACAAAATAATTTAAAATATAAATTTTATTGTCAAAACGCGTATACATTCTAATCAACAGATTTTTAAATAGTAGTGATTTTAAAAATCACACCTTCTACAGTTGCCCATAACAGACAGATGGAGTGTCAAATTTACACTCAATCTGTTCGTTGCAGGGCTAAAATATATAGTTCTGTTTCTTATCACATGATCAGCCAATTAAATGACTGAATCATTTAAGAACAGAAGAGGTAGAGGTGTAAAAGACACTAATCAGAGTTATTTTCTCTGAAAGTAATGAATTTCATTGTACAGCCAGACCCTGTAGTGAATGAAGTGAAGTTGTCATTTACAGAGTGGAAAATATAGGCTTTTCAGAGGGCCCGGCATGCTGATAAAGCGTACTTTTCCACTCAGTGAGGAAGGCACGGGTAAACCATCTCACTTCTCGTTTTACTTAGTAAAACCTCTAGAGGTTCAAACCAGCCTTTCGGCTGTTGACCTAAACAACAACAACCTTCTACAGATCTAGAGTTAATGTTTATTATCATAACCTCTGTAAATTCAAGTAAATCATATAGGGGTAAACATTTTATACTATTAGGTAGAAAAATTTTCATTTTTTTAAAGGTAGTGTTAACTCGATTTCACAAAATTTGGTGTTAACATTTTTGTCTCTATGGTATAGATAACAAAACCCTTACTGTTCGTAATCTAAATTTGGTTAATTTGACATAATCATATCTAATACTATGGATGTATCTCCATGCAATAAAGTACATTCATGATAATTCTTAAGGGAAGACTGCACTGTGTATCCCACCAATGTTAAATTTAATTTTTTTGGTACATTTTTCAAAGGATTGATAAAAGATAGGGTAATAAAACGTTACACACGTATAGTTGTCGGGTGTCTTTAGCTACTGACATTTTGTCAATTTAATCTGTGGGACCATAAAATTAAAAACAAAATAACGAACCACATAGATTTTTACAAATTTATTTTCTACGTTTTTTGCAAATTACTAATTGTTGGAGCATTTAAGGAAGTCATAAAAATTCCGATATATGTGCGTGTACAAGATGAATAATTGGTAAAAATTTCAGCCCGGTAGGTTTGATGGTTTCCGAGAAAAATGTACCTAAAATTTTAAAAATCTAAATTTTCGAGAACAGGCAAAACAAAAAAAACAAAAAAAAACGTACCCACATAAGTAAATTTCCCATCAACAGTTGGGTAGAAAGATGAACCAACAGCTGAAAAAATTAAAAATAGTGATGCAGATATTTTTAGAAACTAAAATTCCCTTTGTTTTAAACGATTAATATAAAATTATCCAAAATATTTGTTCCTGGTTACATGATAATTTTTCTGGGCAAACCTGGTAAAAACTTTATTTGTTCATTAAAATGATTTCTTTGACGTAATTTAATGTTTTTCCTTGTAGATCTAGGGCTGAACTATAGGAAAAACATAAAAAACAGTCAAAACCATCATCGTACCTTTTAAACACTAAACCTTTCAATATAAACAACCTGAATACACCCTAAAGTCCGAAATAATATACCGTTCGTTAACGAGTTTAAACACACACTCATTTACAAAACTATTTGTGTAACATTGGTTTCTGGAACTGAAGCCACTTAGATTTTCATTATGAACATCTGTTTCGTCATCACGACATTAATCTTGTAGAACCCGAACTCGCCTTTCTATTGGGAATAAATCCCCGGAATCATTTGCAGACACAAAATAGTTTTCTGCTTTTCATTATGAAGAATATAAAAATTATGTTAGTTCAACTATTTCGATAATTAGTCGGTATGTTTTAGCCAATTTACAACACTATTTTAATAAATTTTAATTTTGAGTAATTTAAATTGAAGCCAGTAAAATAGGAATCATTCATAAGTTTTTTAATTTATTAAAGCCAGCCTTCATAAAGATAAAACCTGTTTTTTGTGCAAACTTTCCGTTAGCTGAATTGTAATAGATAAATAACGTAAAAGTAATTCTTGACAAAATTGTTCGTAGAGAGGTACAAGATGCAACAGAATTTTGTGCCGATTAATTTTTTATATTTTGAATTGCTTTCCTAAATTAAATGCTTTCCTATTAGTGTATTACAAACGATATTCATTTTGTATTGCAGTTACAAACTTCCTGGATCTTTTAAGTAACATGCTTCTGAAGTTGGAATCATCCAATTTACTAATGCACTAGTTTACTCTAGTGGCCATTAAAACGAATTGTAGTTTGTAGTTTGCTGGTGCAAATCGTTAGAATTCTGTTACATAATCGTCTTAAATTTGTGGTAAATTCATTCGGTCCCTCCGTAATTAACAAAGGAAAATTCAAAATATTTCTGGTAAAAAATTTCAATTTTTTTTAATTTTTCATCATACGTATGCTAAATTTATATTGTAAAAGATTAATAAATAATTCATTATTATAATATTATTGTTATAGAATAAATCATAAGGCATTATAACGCTGTGATAAAACCAGGGTGTCTGTACGTAAGTAACTGCCTTAAAATGACCGGGAAAGCTGGTCTAAGAGAAGCAGAGAGAAAGAGAATTTGAGAGAAGATCATGAACCCGAAGATAGTAAACCGACAACGTAGGTTACGAGGTTGAGAAGAATTGCACAAGGAAGATAAAATTAACGATTAGAAAAAGTAGACTAAAATTTTACGGACATCTTGGATGACAACCGGTTGACAAAATAAATTTTTAAGATACTAAACAATAGACCTAAAATATCAGAGAATTGGTTTAAAGAAATCAGAAAGGATATTCAGAAAACCGGATAAACCGAGAAACTTAATGAACTGAACCAATTTTAGATAACGAATTACGGACTTTAAGGGGTTCCATGAAAAGCAAAAACAGAACACCGGATGGGTAGAAGAAGAAGGAGAAGAAGAAGAAGAAGAAGAAGAAGAAGAAGAAGAAGAAGAAGAAGAAGAAGAAGAAGAAGAAGAAGAAGAAGAAGAGAAGAAGAAGAAGAAGAAGAAGAAGAAGAGAGAAGAAGAAGAAGAGAAGAAGAAGAAGAAGAAGAAGAAGAAGAAGAAGAAGAAGAAGAAGAGGAAGAAGAAGAAGAAGAGGAGGAAGAAGAAGAAGAAGAGGAGGAAGAAGGAGGGGAGAAGGAGGAGAAGGAGAAGGAGGAGAAGGAGAAGGAGGAGGGGAAGGAGAAGGAGAAGAAGAAGAAGAAGAGAGTGAATGCTGAGAATGTGAGCTGCAAAAATAGATTCCAGAAACGTCTAAAGTCACCTCACGTTGTCAAAATTTGGCCCTATACGAGAGAAAAACATAATAAATCATAAATGTTATTAAAATTTGAATGTTGGTAATAACAGTAATTGATAAGAATTTTTTTAGCAATAATATTTTCTTAAAAAATCCATTTTGTCGAAAGCACTGTTATTTTTGTTGCATTATCACTATCGCTCTTTGAACTTTTTATAAATTTTTATCCTGTATGATATAAAAGAAAGTTATTCTAGCTTTGTACAGGGATTGAATCGTATTCTAGGAGAGAAGCACTCTTGCACAAAGTGACGTAGCATCCATGAATCTGCGGTGTTTCACTTTCATCGGTTTCTTTCATAATGCATGACAAAGCATCTTAAAGAAACCTCTTTTTCCTTTTTATTTAAGGTATTAAAATAAATACTGAATAATGTAACTATATCAGTAGAAAAAATTGGATACCGTTAAAACTGTATTCGCTATTCAATCGTACAAAGTTATGTATGAAATAAAAATAGTTATAAAACCTGTAGCCTACTATTAGAAAAAAATCTGGTGTGAAACACACACAACTTTCTCTCGGCAATGCAAATAATTTATACAATATGACCTAACATTAGTAATAAAACATTAAAAATTAACAAAAAAACTAACCTCAAAAAACATAACCTTATTTTAATCATAAGTGAAAGACGCAAATGAAAATCGACCTCAGTTTGACTAAAAATACAGAAAATCACTCTTTCGCGCTAAACTAGACTCTTTAGAGAAAAAGTGCTAAAATAAGAGTTGTAAATCTTTTAATTTTTTTATAAATTTGGTTATATACACTTTTGTCGTAAAATGCATACTAAGGCCGAAATTTTTGAAAAGTCGATTTTTCACACGTTTTCGTGAGAAGAAAACAGAAAATCGCTAATTACCCGATAAACTAAGCATTATACAGAAAAACGTTTGAAATAAAAGTTGTATGATTTTAAATTCACATATCAGAGTGCGTAAACAATTGTTTACGTCAAAACAGCCTCCAAGAATTTTTAGCAGACATGACGCCTACCCCTATCTTGTAAAGCATAAACAATTTAGTAAACCAGGCGATTTAATAAAAAAAATCGTAGGACCAGTTTTTTGAAAAAATTGCAAAAAAGTGAAAAATTACGCGAATAAACTACTACTTCCGCGGTTGACCGATTTTGATGAAAATGTTCGTGTCGGGTCCGGTAGTGGTGTCTAACCTGAGTTTCAAGTTCGTACGATGTTCCGTTCTTGAGATATTCTGTTCACACACACACACACACTCAGACACACAGATACACAGACACACACACAGACCAATCACTAAAAACATGTTTTTTTTGGGTTCAGGGGGTCTGAAAATGTATAGATCCGGTGAAAAACTCGAATTTCGAAAAAAAGACATGAAAACAAATACTTTCCTTCCTATATATTCATATAGGCAAGAGAAAGTAATAAAAACTAACATTTAACGCCTAATTTAAGTTGCATTTATTTACGTTTTTGTTACAAAGAAGTTCAAAATGACCATTCTGAGCATCGATGCATTTTTGTGTTCGAGCTGATCATATGGAGAGAGGTCTAACGCAAAACGTTGTTATCAATTGCATTGATCTCTCATTGAATGTTCAACTTCTGTTCATCAATATTGTGGAAATTAGATACATAACCTCTCTCCTTTAAGAGAAAAATTTTAAGAAACAGGTTGAAAAAATTTCTCCAAAGAGGAAAAATCGCAAGCAGACAGCTATGGAGATCGTGGAGGCCACCGTCCACTGGTGACAACTTGACTTGACATGTGACATGGTTGCTCCGTCTTGTTCTCGGTATCCGTTAATTGGAAATTAAATTCTCCGAAAATATTGAGGTAAACTTGTATACTAACACTTTTCAGTACTGACACTATCTTGCGCGTGGAAACATTGTAGAGTATAGTGGTTACGTTATGGGTTGGGTTTTATGTAGCTCACCCGGTAGAGACATAGGCCTACTCTTACACAAATAATTAACTGCTAAAAGAAAGCGACCAACATTATGATATTACCAGCATGCCCCGTCGCGGCTTTAGCACGCGAAAAATGGTGTAATCACCTTTTTACTTTCTCTTGCCTACATGAATATATAGGAAGGAAAGTATTGTTTTCATGTCGATTTTTTAGAAATCGAGGTTTTCACCGGATCTATACGTTTTCAGACCCCCTGAACCCTAAAAACATGTTTTTAGCGATTGGTCTGTGTGCGTGTCTGTGTGTGTGTGTGTGTGTGTGTGTGTGTGTGTGTGAACAGAATATCTCAAGAACGGAACATCGTACGAACTTGAAACTTGAAACTTAAGTTACATATCACTACCGGACCCGACACGAACATTTTCATCAAAAATCGGTCAACCGGAAGTAGTAGTTTTATTCGTATAATTTTTCACTTTTTTGCGATTTTCTCAAAAACTTAGTCCTATGATTTTTTTAAAAAATCAACTGGTTTACTACATTTTTTATGCTCTACAATATAGGTAGGCGCCATGTTTGCTGAAATTCTGCTTGAGGCTGGTTTTTACGTAAAAACATTTTCGTTTTAAGATTCCGGCTTTAATATGCATTTTAGCGCAAAACGTTTATATAATAAAAGTTGTAGAGAATGTAAAATTCTACAACTTTTATTTCAAACATTTTTTTTGTATAACGCTTAGTTTAGCTGGTAATTTGCGATTTTCTGTTTTTTTTCTCACGAAAACGTGAGAAAAAATCGATTTTTTTAACATTTCGGTCTTAGTATGCATTTTACGACAAAAGTGTATATAATTAAATTTATAGAAAATTAAAAGATCTACAACTTTTGTTTAGAGCATTTTTCTCTACAGAGCCTAGTTTAGCGTGAAAGCGTGATTTTCCGTATTTTTAAGCCAAACTGAGTTCGATTGTCATTTTGCGTCATTCACTCATGATTAAAATAAGGTTATGTTTTTGAGGTTAGTTTTTGTTTATTTCTAATATTTTATTAATAATGTTAGGTTTATTATTAATTATTTGCATTGGCAAGAGAAAGTTGTGTGAGTGTTTCACACCAGATTTTTTTTAATATGTAGCAGAAATTGTGTAGCTACAGTTGTGTATCAAAGCAATTGATCACTCACCAATTAAAAGAAAGTTAAAACAAATTAAAGAAACACGGAACTTTACTTTTATAAAATACTCAACAATACAAAATCGTATCTACATTATAATAATATCATGTGATGTTGTCACCTGATGGTGCTAAGCTGATCCTTAGCACCATGTCGCTATTTGCTAAATCATATGACTTTATTTATGATAAATCTTTATTTGAATCACATCAGCTGGTTTAAAAGCAGCAGATTATCTAACCTCATAAAAGCCTTAATGTAGGACATAAACATTATTTTCAACCCTTTAGGGCTAACTTTTTAACGGTTTCAGTAACCTAAAACCTGCACCAACATCATAGTTACAACATAAAATAACTACATGAAAATTGGTTTAGTAATTTAGGAGATAAAGGGGAACATATACACACACACACATACATCGAATTTTATATATATTAGATTTTACAACTTTTAAAAAAATTTGAAGACTTGGCTTGCTCTTCTTTTAATTTTTTTCGCCTCTCCAACTCTTGTGAATCGATACTATTCCTCTACTCTCAATACAGCTGTTAATCTACCCTAACGCTGCTCCAGCTATCAAAAAGAAGTAGTTAGAGAAGGACCTCTTTCCCAGTCATCAGTTGGCGCATGTGCATAGCAAATTTTTTACTATGTTGTTCTGTTATAGTGTTATAATAGTGACTGAAAATCGTATGTCATTAATGCGAACCATTTAGAACAAACCCCTTAATAATTGAATTACAAGAGATCAATAGAGTAACTTACTTTGGCGCACTGTTATTCAATTTATGTGTTATTCAATTACTAAAGAATTCTGAATATAGTGACTAACATAATTCAATTTCAACATAACTAAAATAAAAATTAGCTATACTACATTTAACCGGTGTTTCCATGTCTATATACGTAACCTAATTCGTTTACTCATTCCTTAGAAATACTTCACATTAAATTACGTTAACTAAATGGTTACGGCAAAACACTCTGGGTTTTTTAACAGTCTAAAAATACTATTCTGTATTTATATTTCACTAATTTTTATTTTTTATTTTATCTTGTCTTATATGAATATCTAGGGAATTAAAGTATTTTTGTTCATGTCAAATTTTCGAAATCGAATTTACACCGAAAATACACGTTTACAAGCCCCTGAACCCAAAAAAAAAACATGTTTTTAGCGATTGGTCTGTGTGTGTGTGTGTGTGTGTATATATATATATATATATATACGTGTGTGTGTGTGTGTGTGTGTGCGCGCGCGCGCACGTGTGAACAAAATATCTAACAAAAACATCGTACGAAACTGAAACTTGAAACTTAGCCCTAAGTACCACGAGAGGACGAGACAAAAATATTTTCATTGAAATCTGTCAACCGGAAGTAGTAGTTTATTCGTGTAATTTTTCACTTTTTCCGATTTTCTCAATAACAGCTCCTACGATTTTTTTTAAATCATCTAATTTACTACATTTTGTTATGTTATTCTAGGTAGGGTAAGCGCTAGGTCTGCTGTAATTCTTGGGGAGGCTTTTAAGTTTGGTTGCGTCGACTATGTGATATAATATCACATGATTTTACATACTTGAATAATAGATTACTTCTTGTTGTGGATTAAATTGCGTAGTAATATCACGAAAAATAACGCTATATTTAAACTAAAACTAAATACTAAAAAACTAAATAGGTATAATATAAAAACACAAATGCATATCTGCATGATTGCTTTGTATAGTCTGATGGAGCAACGTATTGGCTTAGAAAGAGTGAGAAAGAGTAAGTAAATTAAAAGTAGGAGGTTGAGAGAACGTTTTAAAAAGCTTTTTTTTTGGCATCACGGAGTCTTGAAACTTTAAGATGAATTCTAATCTGTGTATCGGAAATTTTTCTCTATTGCAATACTTTTTTTACTACCTAGGGCTATTTTAAAAAATGGAACCTAAAAAAATAAATGTAAAAATATATTTTCTGCAGTTCATTTTTTTATCATCACTTAAGAAATATTGTAAATAAACGATACAAGTTTGATAGCGTATTTTTCTCTTTTAAAAAAACATTAAGAATATATTTTATTACCGTTGAAAGTTATTTTTCTTTTTTCATTTATTATTTTTTTCCTGAAATCAACATCTTTACTTATTACTGCTTTTAGTTGAGTAAATTAAAATAGGAACTATCGATTTTATTAAATAAATAAGTTAATATACAGTCTGTCCGTAAAGTTACAAACTTAAGACAATCAAGATTGCCATTGTGATGCCAACCTTTAATAGGAGAAGGAACTCCAAGAAGAAGAAGAAGTAAGAGGTAGCTTACCTAGAAGTCAGCAAAAAAAGAAAATAACAAATTTTCGATAAAACATATCGAACGCACAATTTCTTTTCGGTACCATTCCGGTATACGTTACAAATCAACTCTTATTAAAAAACATTATTATCGTTTAAAGTTATTTTTCTTTTTTTTTCATTTATTATTATTTTCTCTGAATCAACATCTGTCCCTTATTACGGCTTTTAGTTGAGTAAATTAAAGTATCGATTTTATTTAATAAATAAATTACTGTACAGTCAATTCCGAAACAAGTTTACAAAATTTAGAAAGTTGATTCAGGATTCAAAATGTACGATAATGTGGGAAGGATTTTTACTTTCTCTTGCCTATATGAATATATAGGAAGGAAAGTATTGTTTTCATGTCGATTTTTCGAAATCGAGTTTTCACCGGATCTATACGTTTTCAGACCCCCTGAACCCAAAAAAACATGTTTTTAGCGATTGGTCTGGGTGTGTGTCTGTGTGTGTGTGTGTGTGTGTGTGTGTGTGTGTGTGTGTGCGTGTGTGAACAGAATATCTCAAGAACGGAACATCGTACGAACGTGAAACTTGAAACTTAAGTTACGTACCACTACCGGACTCGACACGAACATTTTCATCAAAATCGGTCAACCGGAAGTGGTAGTTTATTCGTTGTAATTTTTCACTTTTTTGCGATTTTCTCAAAAACTGGTCCTACGATTTTTTTAAAAATCGCCTGGTTTACTCAATTTTTTATTCTCTACAAGATAGGGTAGGCGTCATGTTTGCTGAAATTCTGGGTGAGGCTGTTTTCACGTAAAAACGTTGTTTTTTTTAAGATTACAGCTTTTAATATGCATTTTAGCGCAAATTTTTTATATAGTAAAAGTTGTAGAGAATTGAAAATTCTACAACTTTTATTTCAAACAATTTTTTGTATAACGCTTAGTTTAGCGGTAATTTGCGATTTCTCTGTTTTTTTCTCACGAAAATGTGTGAAAAATTGATTTTTTTAAGATTCCGGCCTTAGTATGCATTTTACAACAAAAGTGTATATAATTTAATTTTATAGAAAATTAAAAGATCTACAACTTTTATTTAGAGCATTTTTCTCTACAGAGCTTAGTTTAGAGAGAAAGAGTGATTTTCCGTATTTCTAAGCCAAACTGAGGTTGATTTTCATTTTGCATCATTCACTCATGATTAAAATAAGGTTATGTTTTTGAGGTTAGTTTTTTTGTTTATTTCTAATATTTTATTATTAATGTTAGGTTTATTGTTAATTATTTGCATTGGCAAGAGAAAGTTGTGTGAGTGTTTCACACCAGATTTTTTTTTTAAGCAATTCGACTATTTGTTAAGCCTTGGTAATTTGTTAAGGTTGAAGAAATATAAAATTGTACTTGATACTACCAACAAAATCATCTCGACTTCTAATATTTTTATTCACTGACATACATTTCTTTCATTCTGCCATTAACTCCTGTTTGCTATAATTTTCCTTTCTACGTCCGTCAGTTACACCCAGATGTCAGAAGCTGCAAAAGCTAGTAACACACGGTTTTCGGATTCGTAATCTATACAAAATGTTTGTGGACCTGGATTGGATTTGGAGATCCGGTTTTAACCGGAAGTAGCTCAAAACCGGAAGTCCAAAAACCAAAGTCGGAATTTTGAAACAAAAATAGTGTCATTCGATTCTTATTAAAAAGTAGATACAGAAATCACTAATGGTTATTGCCATAAGTCAAAGTAAAAAGGCTTACCTTTGGTAAGCCTTTTTACTTTCTTTTTGCCTATATGAATATATAGGAACGAAACAGTCGGACGTTAAACCAAACAAATTTAAAAAATAAAGTAAAAAAAAAAAATAGGAACGAAAGTATTGTTTTCATGCTGATTTATAGAAATTGATTTTTCGCCGGATATACGTTTTCAAACACTCTGAACCCAAGAAACATGTTTCAGCGTTTGTTCGTTTGGTGTGTGTGTGTGTGTGTGTGTGTGTGTGCGTGTGCGCGCGCGCGCGCGCGCGCGTGTGTGTGTGTATGTTTGTGTGTGTGTGTGTGTGTGTGTGTGTGTGTGTGTGTGTGTGTGTGTGTGTGTGTGTGTGTGTGTGTGTGTGTGTGTGTGTGAGTGTGTGAGTGTGGGTGGGTGGGTGGGTGATTGTGGGTGTAAACAGAATACCTTTAAAACAGAACTTCGTATGAAGTTGAAACTTGAAACTTTAAGTTAGGTACTATTAAAGGACCCGAAACAAACATGTTCATCAACATCAGTTAACCGGAAATAGTAGTTTTATTCATGTAATTTTTCACTTTTTGAAATTTTTTAAAAAACGGCTCCTATGATTTTTTTTTAAAATCGCCACATTAACTACATTTTTTATGCTCTACATGATATGGTAGGCGCCATGTCTGTTAAAATTTTGGGGGAAGCTGTGCTCTCGTAGAAAAATACATTTTATTGAGATTGCGGCCTGAATATGCATTTTAGGGCAAAAGTTGTATACAATAAAAATTGCAGAAAATCTGAAAACCTACGATTTTTTTGTTTTCTTTCTATGAAAATCCGTAAAAAATAATTTTTTTAAGATTTCGGCCTTAGTATGCATTTAACGACGAAAGTGTTTGTAATCAAATTATAGGAACTTAAAAGATCTACAATTTTTATTTAAAATTTTTTTCTCTACAAAGCGCGGAAGAATAATTTTCCGTCCTATTAAAACCAACGTAAGGCTGGTTTTCATTTTGCATCATCCACTCACGATTAAAAATAGGCTATGTTTTCTGAGGTTTTTTTTTGTTTATTTCGAATGTTTTATTACTAACGTTACGTTTATATTGTTCATTATTTGCATTGGCAAGAAAAAGTCGTATGAGTTTTTAACATCAGATTTTTAAAAATTGCCGTCAGCCATTAGATGCGTGGTCTCATGAAAGGGATTTTATTTAAATTAGAAAAGTTTAATGAAAAGTCATTTATTTAACATTTCTTTTCAGTTAAGAATATCGATAAACGGCTACAAATTGGCTTACAGTCTTCTTAAATTTGTTTTTAGTTTGGTTATTGTTAAATAAACTGAATATTTTAAGTTTATTTTCTAAAGTGCTGTGATTAACATAATTTTTACTTTGCCAGCTAATTCTTAACGTTTTCTAAAACCAAAGTCAAGAATGTCTTTAATTTAAAGAAATTTTTTCTGTTCTCTTAAGAGTTTCTTGTCTTGTGATCTAAGAATTAAGTGTTTGTAAATTTTTGGCGACATATATTTAAAACCAAAAAAAGTCTGGTGTGAAACACTCACACAACTTTCTCTTGCCAGTGCAAATAATTAACAATAAACCTAACATTAGTAATAAAACATAAGAAATAAACAAAAAACTAACCTCAATAAACATAACCTAATTTTTAATCATGAGTGAAAGACGCAAAATGAAAATCAATCTCAGTTTGGCTTAGAAATACGGAAAATCACTCTTTCTCTCTAAACTAGGCTCTGTAGAGAAAAATGCTCTAAATAAAAGTTGTAGATCTTTTAATTTGCTATAAATTTTATTACATACACTTTTTTCATTAAATGCATCCTAAGGCCGAAATCTTTAAAAAAAATTCCATTTTTCACACGTTTTCGTGAGAAAAAACAGAAAATCGCTATTTACCGCTAAACTAAGCGTTATACAAAAAAATGTTTTGACATAAAAGCACATATCAGAGTGCGTTTATACAAAAAAATGTTTGACATAAAAGTTGTAGAATTTTTAATTCTCTACATTTTTTATAATATAAATTTTTGCGCTATAATACATATTTAAGCCGTAATCTTAAAAAAACTTTTTTTTTTACGTAAAAACACCCTTATCAAGAATTTCAGCAATAATGGCGCCTAGCCTATCTTGTAGAGAATAAAAAATTGAGTAAAGGAGACGATTTTTAAAAAAAATCGTAGGACCAGTTTTTGAGAAAATCGCAAAAAAGTGAAAAATTATACGAATAAACTACTACTTCCGGTTGACCGATTTTGATGAAAATATTCGTGTCGGGTCCGGTAGTGGTATGTAACTTAAGTTTCAAGTTCGTACGATGTTCCGTTCTTGAGATATTCTGTTCACACACACACACACACACACAGACCAATCGCTAAAAACATTTTTTTTTGGTTTCTGAAAACGTATAGATCCGGTGAAAACTCGATTTCGAAAAATCGACATGAAAACAATACTTTCCTTCCTATATATTCATATAGGCAAGAGAAAGTAAAAATAAAACAAATAAAATAATACTAATAATATTCTAAAATATTATAGATTATTCTTATCAATAACGTTAAAAACGGCTGGGTTTAGCTTATTTGTATATAAGTATAGGAGCTTTTTGAAAAGAGATTTGGGTAGTGGATTCATGCTGTGATGGTGTAGAGAACTTTACATACACACACATTTATCATAGACAATAAAAATAATAAAAACTTTTACCTTTGTTTAATTATTAGTAAACAATGTAAAACAAAAAACATAACCTAATGTTAATTATGGTGAATATCGCTGAATGAAAATCAACACGTTTCCACGGATCTACACGTTTTCAGACCCCTGAACCCAAAAACGTGTTTTTAGCGATTGGTGTGTGTGTGTGTCTGTGTGTGTGTGTGTGTGTGTGTGTGTGAATAGAATATCTCAAGAACGGAACATTGTACGAACTTGAAACTTGAAACTTAAGTTAGATACCACTAGAGGACCCGATACGAACATTTTCCTCTAAATCGGTCAACTGGAAGTAGTAGTTTATTCGTGTAATTTTTCTCATTTTTGCGATTTTCTCAAAAACGGCTCTTACGATTTTTTTTTAATTGCCTCATTTCCTACATTTTTCATGCTCTACAAGATAAGGTAGGCGCCATGTCTGTTAAAATTCTTGGGGAGGTTGTTTTCTCGTAAAAAATTTGTTTTTTTAAGATTGCAACTTTAATATGCATTTTAGCGCAAAAATGTAGATAACAAAAAATGTAGAGAATTTAAAATCCTTTAACTTTTATTTCAAACTTTTTTTTATGACGCCTAGTTTATCGGTAATTAGCGATTTTCTGTTTTCTCACGAAATCGTGTAAAAAAATGATTTTTTTTAAGATTTCAGCCTTAGTATACATTTTACGACAAAAGTGTATATGATAAAATTTATAGAAAATTAGGAGATCTACAACTTTTTTTGAAAGCATTTTTCTCTACAGAGCCTAGTTTAGCGTGAAAGAGGGATTATCCGTATTTTTAAGCCGAACTGAGGTAGATTTTCATTTAGCGTCTTTCACTCATGATTAAAATAAAGTTATTTTTTGAGGATATTTTTTTGTTTATTTCTAGTGTTTTATTACAATGTAAGTATATATTGGTCATTATTTGCATTGGCAAGAGAAAGTCGTGTGAGTGTTTCACACCAGATTTTTAAGACTTGTGCCGCTTCTTCAGATGTTGAAGGTAGACCGTGTCGTGTCTATTTAAAAAATATATAGTTCGTGTAAACAAGATGGTATTTAAAAATATTATATAATAGATTCTGAAACAACATTTTGCAACCCAATAAAGTAGTGAACCCTTCAAATTATCAAGCTAGTTATTCTAGAACTGCTTTCAACATCTCATCTGCACAGTGTCCAGCCTTTTGTGTTTGTAAAACCACGATAACCATCAATATCGAGTAAACAACCACAGAAATTCCTGTGACACCAAAAAAACTTCCCTTCACCAGTAGCATCCCATACAATAGAAAATTCAGTGAAATATTTAAAATAAAAATCTTGGAAACCCTTTCAGATTACTGTCCCTCAATACAGATTATAATAAGAGAAACTGCTAAAATTTGAATCCTGGTTCTACCTCCAGTCGTATTTAAACAGGCAAAAATAAAGCACTTGTATCCTACTATTTCTAAAAAAAAAAACAATTAAAAGCTTTTAATCTTTTCCGTTACAAGTAGGCATTTTTACTTTCTCTTGCCTGAATGAATATATAGGAAGAAAAGTATTGTTTTCATGTCAATTTTTCGAAATCGAGTTTTCACCGGACCTACTCGTTTTCAGACCCCCTAACCCCAAAAACATGTTTTTAGCGATTGATCTCTCTGTGTGTGTGTGTGTGTGTGTGTGTGTGTGTGTGTGTGTGTGTGTGAGCGTGTGTGCGTGTGTGTGTGAGCGTGTGTGTGAGCGTGTGTGCGTGTGTGTGAGCGTGTGTGTGTGTGTGTGTGTGTGTGTGTGTGTGGTGTGTGTGTGTGTATGTGAGTGTGTGTGTGTGTGTGTGCGCGCGCGCGCGTGCGTGCGTGCGTGCGTGTGTGTATGTATGTGTGTGTGTGTGTGTGTGTTTGAACAGAATATCTCAAGAACGGAACATCGTACGAACTTGAAACTTGAAACTTAAGTTAGATACCACTAGAGGACCCAACAAGAAACATTTTCATCAAAATCGGTCAACCGGAAGTGGTAGTTAATTCGTGTCATTTTTCACTTTTTGCGATTTTATTAAAAACGGCTTTTACGACTGTTTTTTAAACGGTCTCATTTACTAAAATTTTTATGCTCTACAAGATAGGGTAGTCGCCATGTCTGCTGAAATTCTTGGGGAGGCTATTTTCTAGTAAAAAAATAGTTTTTCTAAGATTGTGGCTTATATTTATATTCTATGGATTTAGAGCAAAAATGTATATAATAAAAGAAGTAGAGAATTTACAGACAGGTGGAGTGTCAAATTATTTACACTCAATCTGTTAGTTGCAGGGCTAAAATAAATAGTTCTGTTTCGTATCACATGGTCAGCCAATTAAATGATTGAATCATTTAAGAACAGAAGAGGTAGAGGTGTAAAAGACACTTATCAGAGTTATCTCGTCTGAAAGTAATGGATTTCATTATACAGCCAGACCCTGTGGTGAATAAAGTGAAGGTGTCATTTGCAGAGTGGAAAAATATATGCTTTTCAGAGGGCCTGGCATGCTGATAAGTTTACTTTTCCACTCAGTGAGGAAGGCAATGGTAAACCACCTCAATTCCTTAGTAAAACCTCTACAGGTTCAAACCAGCCTTTTGGCTGATGACCTAAACAAAGAGAATTTACAAATCTAAAACTTTTATTTCTAACATTTTTTTGTATAATGCTTCGTTTAGTGATAACAAGCGATTTCCCGTTTTTTCGCACGTAATTGTGTAAAAAAAATCGATTGTTTTTTTTAAGATTAAATAGTTAGAATGCATTTTACGACAAAAGTGAATATAATAAAATTTATAGGAAATTAAAAGATCTACATTTTCTATTTAGAACATTTTTCTCTACAGAGCCGAGTTTAGCGTGAAAGAGTGATTTTCTGTATTTTTAAGCCCAACTGAGATTGATTTTCATTTTGCGTCTTTCACTCATGATTAAAATTAGGTTGTGTTTATTGAGGTTAGTTTTTTTGTTTGTTACTAATGTTTTATTACTAATGTTAGGTTATATTGGTCATTATTTGCATTGGCAAGAGAAAGTTTTGTGAGTGTTTTACACCAAATTTTTTACTTTCTCGTGCCCTATATGAATACATAGATAAGGAAAATGTTGTTTTTATATAGATATTTCAAGTCAAGTTTTTACAGGATATAACCGTTTTCAAGCCCGGTGAACCCAAAAAAAACATGTTTTTACCGAATGGTCTATGTTTGTGTCAGTATCTGTTGTGGTTGTTCAAACAGCATATCTCAAGAACAGAATATCGTATGACACATATCAGAGTGCGTGAACCCGACACGAACATTTTTATCAGAAGCGGTTAACCGGTAGTTGTAGTACATTCGCACAAATTTTCACTTTACTACATTTTTGGTGTTCTGCAAGGCAGGCTAAGCAATTTGACTGCAAAAATTTGAACGGGTCTGTCCCTCTTTGTAGTAGAAAATTGTTTGTTTTTTACTTTCTCTTGTCTATATGAATATATAGGAAGGAAAGTATTGGTTTTTCATGTCGATTTTTCGAAATCGAGTTTTCACTGGATCTACACGTTTTCAGACCCCCTGAACCCAAAAAACATGTTTTTAGCGATTGGTCTGTGTGTATCTGTGTAAACAGAATATCTCAAGAACGGAAAATCATACGAACTTGAAACTTCAAACTTAAGTTACATACCACTACCGGACCAGATACGAACATTTTTATCAAAATCGGTCAACCGGAAGTAGTAGTTTATTCGTGTAATTTTTCACTTTTGTGCGATTTTCTCAAAAGCTGGTCTTACGATTTTTTTTAAAAAATCGCCTGGTTTACAAAATTTTTTTTTGTCTACATGATAGAGTAGGCGCCATGTTTGCTGAATTTCTTGGAGAGGTTGTTTTTTACGTAAAAAAAATTGTTTCTTTATGATTATGGCTTTTATATGAATTTTAGCACAAAAATTTTATATAATAAAAATGTAGAAAATTTAAAATCCTACAACTTTTATTTCAAACATTTTTTTGTATAACGCTTAGTTTATCGGTAATTAGCAATTTTCTGTTTTTTTCTCACGAAAACGTGTGAAAAATCGATTTTTTTAAAGATTTCAGCCTTAGTATTTGTTTTACGACAATAATGTATATAATAAAATTCATAGGAAATTAAACGATCTACAACCTTTATTTTGAGCATTTTTCTTTACAGAGTCTATTTTAGCGTGAATGAGTGATTTTCCGTATTTTGAAGCCAAACTGTGGTTAATTTTCATTTTGCGTTTTTCACTCATGATTAAAATTATGTTATATTTATTGAGGTTAGTTTTTGTTTATTTCTAATGTTTTATTACTAATATTAGGTTATATTGTTAATTATTTGCATTGGCAAGAGAAAGTCGTGTGAGTGTTTCACACCAGATATTTTAATTTTCTAAAATGGATCGTTCAAGAGATATATGCAACCAAACGGAATTCTAAAATAATTTCCAAGTATTAATATTTGAAAATAATAAAAGGTGTTTCTGTTCAAGACATTAGTCTGTAGTAACAACCAACTATAGTATTTTGCCATCATACCGTAATCTAAGACTGAAGCGGATTGGAGGTAGATGTTCAGGCTAGCAAAGATCAAAAAAAGTTCCATCACGCTTAATAATTAAGAAAAGAGTTAAAACTGTACTCGTATTTCCCAACTGCTCATATTAAACTGAGTTTCTCAATATATTTTTTTAATTTGAAATTTAGAGCAGTTTTCTTATGCGTTTATTGTTTTCTGCAGTAATAAAAAGTGTAAAATAATTTTTTACATATGAATTAGAGTACTTTATAAAATTCTCTGTAAAATATTGCTAGTAAATAAAATACTAAAAATATCAGCACATGTGCGCAATATTTTATTTTAGAAAAGTAGACATGTTCACAGAGTGTAAAATTTGTTGAATAAATTTTTCTATTTCCTTTGCAAAAAGTATGTCCATGATGCTGCAATTTTATCTTCTCTTGATTCCTTATTCGTACGTTCGGTGAAGGTAATCGTTTACGATTGCCTTGGGGCAAAACTACAGATAAAAAATAATAATAGAACTTCTTTATCAAACTGGCTGTCTTGAATGCCTTATAGATTCTACTGCCGCCATTTTACCTCATCATTCTTTCCCGTTAGCGTTTATAATGGAACTTCTATTGGCTCAGTCAATAAATTTTGACCAACGTTATTTATATATTAATCTATCTACAGGCTGTCTCTGAAATGCGTGAGACATTCACGTACTGTTCCCTAACAACTCACACGAATTTCTCTTGCCAATGTAAATAATAAAAACACAACAGATTGTGACACTTATCGCTAAAGTCCTTTCCGGGATCTGGGTAAAATGAATAATTAACGAACTATCATTTAAAATTACAAGTACTACTTCTTATAACAAGCTATAAATTATAAATGATATGTTACTTAAATGTATTTTAATCAATGATACACCCTTTCGAATATTATTTATTAAACATTATTTTCTTCTTTTGCATACACTAAATAATATAAACAGCCAAACAAAACAAAAATTATATTTAACTCTCACCTCAGAGTATTACATTGTTGAGATATTTTCGCCTCACCCGGAGAAATCATCAGGGCGAAGATCACACAAAACACATAATACAAATAAAACACAAAAGATCGAAGAAAACGTCAATAAATTTAATTAAATTGTTTGTAACTACTATATCACGCGCAACTGTTCGGCCGGAACTCTTTCGAATATCTTTAGATGATTTTGGACGCTTTCTCTGTGGATTTCTGGCCATTATTAATTATGGAGGCCAATGAAGAGTCATCCGTAATCAGTCGTAGTTAGTCGAAAGGTTAGGTTGTTAATGCGAATATTCTATCGAATAAATAATTTTTCAATTTTCTCCTTTATTTTCAACCATTTCTATATTTTATTCATTATTATATTCTAAAGGGTGTTTCATAAAGGACGCACCGTAAAATTATTATAATTTTTTTTGTTTAACGTCCAACTGTTCTGCAATTACTGCTAATGCAGACGGTGAAGGATGAAATGATTGTAACGTATGAAAATATCCCGTACCTGAATGGGATTGGAACCCAAGACCGCATGATGAGAGGTGAGCACGTTACCAACTATGCTAGTGCGGCCGGCACCATAAAATTAAGATGGTAGACGGAACGCATAGGTAAATTTCTCGTCTCCTTATGTTTTATTTGTGAACATTATATTCAAGATTTTCAGCTTGTAATTTATATAATTTTCTGTTGCACCAGTGTTATTACAGTATCAATTTGTCTCTCTTGGGTCAACGATATTGGTTTTTTACCCTTATGTCTGAAGGTTGCAATTCAGTACAATAAGCTACCCCACGACGCAATGGGATGAGGATAAGGAGTTTAGACGAGTGTATGACTTAATTTAGTTGTA
Organism: Catonia carolina; assembly: GCA_035578175.1. Lineage (NCBI taxonomy): Eukaryota > Metazoa > Arthropoda > Insecta > Hemiptera > Achilidae > Catonia > Catonia carolina. Next base: position 1,465,301 of record JAQMRL010000001.1, read on the forward strand.
GTCTTTTTACTTCTGGTCACATGTTTCCATATAGTACTTCTTTCATCCACTCGTCTAAGAACCTCTAAATTATTTATTTTGTCCACCCACCTAATCTTTAACATTTTCCTGTAACACCACATTTCAAAAGCTTCTATCCTCTTCCTATCTGTAGCCCCTATCGCCCACGTTTCACTCCCGTATAATCCAACACTCCAAACATAGTGTTTTAAGAAATTTTTCCTAATCTTTAAATCAGTGTTCGTAGTAAGTAAGCTGTATTTCATTTCAAAAGCCATTCTAGCTTGAGGAATCCTACTTTTCATAACACTTGTGTTTCTACCATCCTCTGTTATGTTACTCCCTACATAGCAGAACTCCCCAACTTCCTGTATGTTTTCGCTGGCCACTTTTAAATTTCCCACTTCCTCTGAACCACTCTTGAATAATTAATTAACATTTATTATTATGAAAATATGACAATATTAATCTGTGATAATATATGTCAGTGTTTGAATAACATATTGTGACACTTATCGCTAAGGTCCGTTTCGGGATCTAGGTAATTAAATAATTAATACACTAAAGTTTAAAATTACAAGTATTTTTTACAGCTAAAAGATTTACAAAATAAATAATAAACTAATTATAATGGAGTAATACAATAAATAACTTAAATAATTTACTTAGTACTACTTACAAATAATTATACACAAAGTACATACACAAAAGCTGAATATAATGCACATACACAATAAGATAATAAATAACAATAGTTAACCACTACAATGCCCGGATACTACGTTGACCTGATTCAACGCAATAAACACTTGTCAAAGATCAAATGGATACTAACTACTGACCGCACTCGAGGCTCTAGTTATATAAGCGGTTCAAAGAGTTTTCTCGAAAGACACCGAGATTCGATACAAAAGTTCTTTCTGCAGAAATCTTAACTAATGTAAACAAGTTATAATTGAATAAAAGGGTGTTACAGGTAACCAACCGCCTCTTTCACAAATATTTGTACAAAAAAGACCCTTTATAAATAGGTATCCTTTTATAACTACCCCTATTGTTACTTTTTCACTCTATTGTCTACTCTTTTAACATTTTATGAATTAAGTACTAGAAATTTTTTGAACCATATTCGTCTTCGATATTGTCACAATATTTTAATATTATGATAATATGACAATAATAATATATGATAATATATGACAATGTTTGAAAAACATTTAATTTTATGATAATGTGACAGTATTATGTGATAATATATGACAATGTTTGAATAACGTTTTGATAAATATTTCGTTGAGTTAAGGGGAGATGTATGATGGTTTTAATTGAAAATTTTGATTTCCGGTTTTGTATGTTTTTCAATATTTTTGACCTAGATCTACCACAAAAACATTAAATTACGTCAAAAAATTATTTTAATGAAAAAAGTTTAAGTTTTTATCAGGTTTATCCGAAAAAATTAACATGTCGCCAAGAACAAATAATTTTCATACTATTATATTGCTCGTTTTAGTGCAAAAAGAAATTTAATTTTTTTTAAATATCTGCTTCAGTATTTTTAATATTCTCCACTGTTGGTGCAGTTTTGTAACCAACTGTTGATGGGAAATTAAACTTGTTTATGTACATTTAGTTTTTCATTTGTGCCTTTTCCCGTAAATTTAGATTTTTAACTCTTAAGTAAGTTTTTCTCAGAAACCATTTACCCTACCTGGTTGAAATTTTTAACAGTTAATTATCATGTACATGCACATTCACCGACATTGTTTTTACTTCCTCAGGTGATCAAAAAATTAGTAATATGCAACAAACGTAGAAAAACATTGTAAAAAATTTTTTGTTATTCGTTATTCTTTTAAAAACTTTATGGTCCAACAGATTAAATTGAAAAACAATCAGTAGCTAAAACCACCCTATAACTATAAGTGTGTAAAGTTTCATTTTTTTATCTTTCACTAGTCCTATGAAAAATGTACCTAAAAATAGCAAATTTAACATTGGCGAGATACAATGTACAGTCTCCTCTTAATACTTTTGTAATACACATGTCGTGTAAACACGAGTTACGTTCTTTTGGAAACTCCTGTTATTTTGATTCTGTATCCAAAACAACTGTTCAGAAAGTCTTTGACTTTGAAGCCGGCGTTGATATGTCTACTACATTGTTAGAACCGAACACCGGCATTGAAATTACTTCTGACATTATGCTCATAAATACGCTTTTTTTGACAAATCTCGGAAAGGGAGATGTAACTATATTATCACTTTTTTCTCAAACATTAGGTATTATTTTATCGTTTTAATGAAAATATATAATGAAATAGGATATTATATAATTATATATATGCAAGAGTTTCATTTATTGTCATTAAATATTTCTTATCTTATAGACGTTTTCAATAAGAAATTACAAAATAGAAAATTTTATTCTTGAAGGAAAATGTTAAAGTTTATGTTACTTTTTAATTTCCCGTCTGAATGTCAGTGCCTATTTTCATTTCCAATGTTTGTTTTTTCATATTATTTGTTCAATTTCCTTTTTTACTGTACATAAATACTGTAGACTATTTTGTTTTAAAATAATGTATTGTTTTATTAGATGAAGAGTAAGGCAATCTTTATTGCTTCTCTTACAAATTTACTGCTTTATTATCTATATCTATTTTATTATTTTATCAACCAGGTTTAATTACGGATTAGTAAATACGCCTTCACTCAGCCTAAGAATATTACTAGTTTCAGTGGTTTAGAGATAAATAAATTTTTGTACAGTATTTCCGGTTTCACTTGACATTTATTTTGACTCTCTCTTGCCCTATACCGAGAATTTTCTAAACCCCTGAACCCAAAAAAAGTTTCTTTAGCGATTGGTCTGTGTGTATGTGCGCGCGCGCGCGTGTGTTTGAACATAATATTTTAAGAACGGAATAACATTAGACGTTAAACTTAAAACTTAAGTTAGATACTACTACGAAACTCAACATGAACATTTTAATCAAAATCGGTCAACGGGAAGTAGTAGTTTATCGTGTGATTTTTCATTTTTGCGATTTTCTCAAAAACGGCTACTACGATTTTTTACAAATCATTATTATGTTCTACAAGATAGAATAAGCGCCGTGTCTGCTGAAATTCTTGAGAAACCTGTGCTCTCGTGAGAAAAAAATGGTTTGTTTTAAAAATCGCAGCCTTAATACGAATTTTAGGGCAGAAGAGTAAGTTTAATCAAATTCTTTAAAGCCCTTTTTTGGAAAATTTCGAATTTTCTTGTACAGAAGTGTAAGGGGTTTGAGCAGGGTTTCTTTCACAGAAGTAAAGTACCCTTAATTCTAGAGAAAATTAGACAATTCCAAACATTCTTTTGGGGTCGGTTAAGAAACAAAATTTTTCAATTTTCAGACCAATCGATTGGCAGTTTTTCTTTAGTACAATTAAAATACACACTACACACAGCTGAAAGATAAAGTCTTTCCAATTGCCATTTTTTTTATTTTTCGTTTAGAGGGGCTTTGTAGCATGAAGATCAACTGGAATTCGAGTACCGAAAGTTTAATACAATAACAATACACTCTTTGCTTCCTCATACAGAAATAGGAACTCTACAGGATGGTGACAAGTCTGTGCGTTGGCGTGGCTTCTAGTAAGAGTATCAAATAGATTGTAGCAAATTTCCCAGCAAACTTCCTTCGATATTGTTGAGATGTCCTTTCTTTACGCTTCACTGATCAATGATCGTTTCTGACACAGACTTGTTTATTGTTTGCAAACATTCATGAAGTGACATAAAATATTGTTACCAACAATATTTCCAGATTGTTATTATTATTATTTTCCTGTCTTAAAAATTATACATGGGATTTTATGTCACGTCTGAGCCGATAATAATGGCACCAGAGAGCCTGCCTGCTTTACTTTAATTTAAACCACTTAAGGTTCACTGATCTGTAACAAATGTCGTTCGTTATACAAATCATGGAATTAACATTTTCTTAAAACACAATTTATTCTGAATAATGTTTTAATGGCATTAAAAAGCAAACAGTATGAAAACGGCAGTTATTTTATCGCTAATTTCAAAAAAATGGATGTAGTGAATAAAATCGAACATTTGCTAATTTTATGATTTTTTTAAAGTAATTAGTAGCTTTGTTGAAATAAAAGTGGTTATGACAAATTTACTAGAGCTCTAAGTCGTCTAAAAACATAAATCTTCTTCCACCGCGTATTAATTAGACCAGCTAATGTAAGTAAATAAGAGAAGTTTAATAAAAATTGTCAGAGCTGTTTTTGAAAAAAAGTTCTTCAAAATTATTCTTCTCTCCGCCTCCTCCTCCTCCTCCTCCTCCTCCTTCTTCTCCTTATTTTTCTGCTTCTTCTTCTTCTTCTTCCCGCCTACCCTTCTCCGGCTTCAAAGTATTTTGTAACTAACTAGAAGCTGTAATTACAATAAATTACTCCCAGCATTGTAAAGGTCTTTCCTAGCTTCTTCTTTCCTTACGTTTGTATTTAAAACCGTTTGTGGATAGCCTATATTAGCAAAAAATCTGCTTGAACGATTTTTTGGCGGATATATCCGTCAGCAGTCCGCGAAGGGTTAAGGAATTTTTCTATATCTCTAGTTCATTGACTGTTAGTGAAATTTTTATTTCTCCATAATTTGAGGGTATTCCAGCGTAATTTCGCATAAATAATTATTTGTTTACAGTTTTGTCACCCGGTGAATCATTTTACATTGCTGGACATTTGGAACCCAAATTCTTGATTACAGTTTCATTAAATGGTAACGCACAAATTGACAAATAGTGTTGTGAAGCCTGTATCAATAAAACTGGAGTTTATGACAGTAATGGAAGGTTAAACATTTCATAACAGTGTGAGGCTGCCATGCTGTAACTCAACTTAGCAACTTACCCTAGTAAATTACTTAGTTTTCCAGAAGAAACTAGATCCCGCTTAGTTATAAGTTAAGAACTTTTTATTCAACTAATTAATACTTGAGTTGAAAACGTTTGATCAGAAAAAGTACTATATCGGTTAACAAGTTCAGTGGTTAAAGTTGTCTTAAGGAGTAACTCATTGTAAATATCAAATGCAGATGCATTACTAAGAATTACGTGATGAAAATATTAAATGCATTACACACACGAGTTATGTTTTTACTTGTCCCACATCAATATAGATAAATCATTTTAGAAATTATAATAAACTAAGTACATTAGTAGATTAAATTAGTGACGCTAAAAAAACATATGAAAACGAAGTTCTAAACTGTTGATAATAATTATAAATTTAAAGATTAAGATAGCAAAACTTTAAAAATAAATTATATCCTCGTTTAATCCTATAATATTTTATCGAGAGTTTAAATTAATCTATTATTTTTAAATTAGATTTTTCTCGTGTAAGTTCCAATTTAAGACCAGGTGAGGTGACTTTAGACGTTAATGGAATCTCTTTTTTGCAGTCCACATTCATAGTGCTCACTTTACGCTTTTCTCCTTTCGTTTCTCCACCCGGTGTTCTGATTTTTCGTTTCATTAGAAACCTTTAAGTCCGTAATTATTTGTCTGAATTTGGTTTCGTTTGTTAAATTTTCTCGTTGTATTACGGTTTTCTTAATATATTTTTTGACTTTTTTAAACCATTTATCCGACACCTTAGGTCTATTATTTAGTGTCTTGAAAGTTAATTTTTTTCAACCGTTTGTCATCTATTCTGTACAGATGTACGTACAATTTTAGTCTTCGTTTTCTAATAGTTTTTATTGATCGTTCATTTTCCTTTTACATTCTTCTCGTCCTCGTAACCTATATTGTCCGCCTATCTTCGGACCCATTATCTTGCGGAGGATTTTTCTCTCAAATTTCTCTGCTTCTTTTAGAACCGCCTTCCCGATAATTCTGCAGCACTCACTCATAAGCAGACATAAAGGTTTTGTCACAGTTTTTTATGTGTAATCTTGGATTGCCTTGAGAGTGCTTTCTTTTTATTCAAGTGGTAAATTCCTTGGAGAGTGCACCGGCCATCTGCACTCTTCTTCAGTTGTTAGCTTCTATTTCGGTGGTCTTTGGCTGTATTTGTCTCCGAGGTACTTGAAGCTATCAACTTTTCCAAGTGATAAGCGGCTGTTTAAATTTGATTTATTAACCACTTTTTAATAATTTAGCTTATGGCTACTGTTTGACGATCACCGAGAGAGTATGTGCTAATTTCCGTACGATTTATTTGGCTTCAGGTGGTTCAAAAAATGTAAAGTTGAGTTCCGATAAGGTATACTGGCTGTTATCAAACACTTGTTATGAAATTATCACGACTAACCAAATATGTTAAACCTAACATTTACTGTCGTATACCTAATGATTGAATAATTAACACCTAATTTCCAATCACGACTGGCCCATCTTGTATTATTTACAGCTGGTTATGGCCGATAGTATGTACGTGTCTAGATGTAAATTCACCCTCGTACTGGAATAGATTCGATTCCAAATGGGGTGTGATAGCCATTTCACAGCGGGGTCATTCCTGTCCGCCCACACCTGTGGATCTGATCTTAGTGTTAAGCCACGTAGATTGATCCACAGTCTGTTTGTTTCTTTTAACTATTTGACAGTCGTATCCTCCATTTAGTTGAATTTCTATTTAATGTTACTGAACATTCGTTTTATCGGATTCTTTTGATACAATCAGGGTTTTACAAATCAGTAACGCTTGTCACTTATGTAATTCTATTTTCATAAAGATTAAATTATTGTTTTCACTACCTCTGTGAAAAAGTTGAATGGTTTCGAAATATGCAAAAGGGATTTTCCGGTTCAATTCCCAGTTAGGGCCTACAAAATTATTACAGTAGAATCCTGTTTATTCAAAATAATTAGGGTAGACCCATTTCGGATGACCCGGATTAACAAATATGGACGTAACAAGGAATAAAAAACTGATTTATTAACAAAATCGCTTTATTAAACTGAAAAAACCTACTTAACGAGCATTCAGTACTTTTTAACGAAAAAAATCTGTTGTGAAACACACACAACTTTCTCTTGCCAATTCAAATAATTAACAATATAATCTAGCATTAGTAATAAAACATTAGGAATTAACAAAAAACTAATTTCTAAAAATATAACCTTATTTTAATCTTGACTGAAAGACGCAAAATGAAAATCGAACTCAGTTCAGCTTAAAATTACGGAAAATCACTCTTTCACACTAAACTAGGCTCTGCAGAAAAAAATACTTTAATTAAAAGTTGTAGATCTTTTTATTTCCTATAAAATTAATTGTATACACTTTTGTCGTAAAATGTATACTAAGGCCGAAATCTTAAAAAAATAGATTTTTCACACGTTTTCGTAAGAACAAAACAGAAAATCGCTAATTACTGCTAAACTAAGCGTTATACAAAAAAATGTTTGAAATGGAAGTTGTAGGATTATAAATTGTCTACAGTTTTTGTTACATACATTTTTTTGCTAAAATGCATAATAAAGCCGCAATCTTAAAAAAACAATTTCTTTACGTAAAAACTGCCTCACCAAGCATTTCAGCAAACATGGCCCTACCCTATCTTGTAGAGCATAAAAAATTTAGTAAACTAGGCGATTTTTAAAAAAATCGTAGGACCAGTTTTTGAGAAAATCGCAAAAAAGTGAAAAATTACACAAATAAACTACTACTTCCGGTTGACCGATTTTGATGAAAATGTTCGTGTTGGGTCCGGTAGTGGTATGTAACTTAAGTTTCATGTTTGAAGTTTGTACGATTTTCCGTTCTTGAGATATTTTGTATACACACACACAGACCAATCGCTAAAAACATGTTTTTTGGGTTCAGGAGGTCTGAAAACGTATAGATCCGGTGAAAACTCGATTTCAAAAAATCGACATGAAAACAATACTTTCCTTCCTGAGCTCGAATCAGGAAACCGCTGGTTGACAAGCCTCCATCTTCCACCAACCGTTCAACCAACCTGAAGAGCCAACGGGAAGGAGAACTACCCCAATGACTGGCTGAAAATTAGTAGGTGGAAGAAAGGCCCAAAAACACAGGTGGAGAAAATACACCGGCCTAATGAATATCAGATGGTTGACCGTTGGCTGTAATTATGACTTATTGTCTAACTATTATTCTAATTTAACTTACCCTTACAATGGGGTTTTTTCCAGGCATTATTTTAATAGCTTGTACTGAGAAATGGAAGTTATAGTTATCACTTCTATTGTTTGTACAATATTGTACTTTTACAATGGTACGTGATATTATGTAAATAAAATCGTGTGTTAAACACTCACACAACTTTCTCTTGCCAATGCAAATAATTAACAATAAACCTAACATTAGTAATAAAACATTAGAAATAAACAAAAAACTAACCTCAATAAACATAATCTCATTTTAATCATGAGTGAAAGACGCAAAATTAAAATCAACCTAAGTTTGGCTTTAAAATACGGAAAGTCACTCTTTCACGCTAAACTAGGCTCTGTAGAGAAAAATTCTTTAAATAAAAGTTGTAGATCTTTTAATTTCCTATAAATTTGATTATATACATTTTTGTCGTAAAAAATCGATTTTTCACACGTTTTCGTGAGAAAAAAACAGAAAATCGCTAATTAATTACCGCTAAACTAAGCATTATACAAAAAAATGTCTGAAGTAAAAGTTGTAGGATTTTAAATTTTCTACAACTTCAATTTTATACATTATTGCGCTAAAATTCATATTAAAACAGCAATCTTCAAAAACAATTTTTTTTTACGCGAAAACAGCTTTACCAAGAATTTCAGCAAATATGGCGCCTACCCTATCTTGTAGAGCATAAACAATTTAGTAAACCAGGCGATTTTAAAAAACATCGTAGGACCAGTTTTTTTGAGAAAATTGCGAAGATGTGAAAAATTTCACGAATAAACTACTACTTCCGGTTGACCGATTTTAATTAAAAAGGTTCGGGTCGGGTTCAGTAGTGGTGTGTAACTTAAATTTCAAGTTTCAGGTTCGTACGATGTTCCGTTCTTGAGATATTCTGTTCACACACACACAGACCAATCGCTAAAAACATGTTTTTTGGGGTTCAGGGGGTCTGAAAACGTGTAGATCCGGTGAAAACTCGATTTTTTAAAATCGACATAAATACAATACTTTCCTTCCTATATATTTATATAGGCAAGAGAAAGTAAAAAATTAGTGATGAGTAAGTGATTGGGTCAGTCACTTTGGGATTTTCTATTTATATAAATATATACATATAAAATAAGAAAATGTACAATTTCTTGAAGATTAGTAAAAAAGATAGTGTAGTTTACTGCACGATATTATTTATGTATTCCACATACGTTATGTAGAGACAATATTTTACAGTATATGCTATTTGTACGATATCGAATCGGATGCAAAAAATATCGGAGGGTGAGATATTTAACGCGTACTCTGTTCATTACAACGCCGAGTATATTGTAGAACTACCCTTGCTGAATTGTGTCGGTACGATAAGGCACAATAGACTGTGGAGAACACACACACACACACACACACAATCACACCACTACATCAACTATTGTATATATATATATATATATATATATATATAGTATTACTACTATTTCTACTTCTACTACTGGTAGTAGTACTATTTGCTCATATATACGGCTGTGATGATGAATCCTGCTATTGTCTAAACCCCTCACCGTCCCTTTACTCCACATTCGCCTTCCTGTCTCATGACTACGGTTGTCTTGCGGGCTGTCCAAGTGCTCAAGCGCTTTTCCACCCAACTCTACATTCTCTGTTCATCTCCTTCCCTTCACAACAACGACCATCCCGTCGCACGCTATTACATTCTGTTCAAATGCATGCATTCATATCTCTCAGTAGTACGTCCTGTTTAGGATTCTCTTACTCACTTATGCTCTCTCACACTTACTTTGACACACATACTCTATAACTTTCTACTTTTCGCCACCCTCTCTATCAAAACTTTAAAATGAGAAAGTATTGTGATAACATAAACTTTTAAATATTTCATATGTTGTTTAGGTCAACAGTCGAAAGGCTGGTTTGAACCTCTAGAGGTTTTACTAAGTAAAAACAAGGAGTAAGGTGGTTTACAATTGCCTTCCTCACTGAGTTGAAAGAGTATGCTTATCAGCATGCCAGGCCCTCCGAAAAGCACTCACTTTCCACCCTGCAAATGACACCTTCACTTCATTCACCACAGGGTCTGGCTGCATAGTGAAATTCATTACTCTCAGAGGAGATAACTCTGACTAGTGTCACAGTACACCTCTACCTCTTCTCTTATTAAATATTTCAGTCATATAAGTGGCTGACTATGTGATAAGAAACAGAACTATTTTTTTTAGCCCTGGACCAAACAGATAGAGTGCAATTAAAATAACACTCCACCTGCCCGTTTTGGGCATATATTTCGTATAAAATTATTTTTATTACTCTTCACCTGTCGATAAAAATTCTATCTACTTTTTCAACAGTTTGTACTACACTTAAAACTATGGTAGGGAAATTATTTTTACTTTCTCATGCCCTGCCTATATGAATATATAGGAAAGGAAAGTATTGTTTGTATGAAGTTTTTAGAAATCGAGTTTTCAGGCTCCTGAACCCAAAAAACATGTTTTAGCGATTGGTATGGGTGGGTGTATGAACAAAATATCTCAAGAACGGAATATCGTACGAAATTTAAACTTGGAACGTACGTTTTGTACCACGAGGGAACCCAACACGATCCTTTTCATGAAAATCCGTCAAACAGAAATAGTAGTTTCTTTGTGAGATTTTTCACTTTTTTGTAATCTTCATAGAAACACCTCCTACAACTTTTTTTTAAATCGCCTCATTTACTGTATTTCTTATTCTCTATAAGATAGGGTAAATGCCATGTCTGCTAAATTTCATGGGGGACTGTGCTTTTTTGGTACAAAAAATGTTATTTTTAAGATTGCAGCCTTTTAATGCATCCTAGGGTGAAATTTATATTTAAACATTTTCTTCTACAGAGCATATGTTAGCATCAATTAGTGGTTTTCCTTATTCTTAAGTTATACTGAGGTTGATTTTCGTTTTCACTCGTTATTAAAATGAAGTTATGTTTTCTATATTACGTTTCAGGTTATGTGTTTATTATTTACACTGGCAAGAGAAAGTCGTATGAATGTTTCACACCAGTTTTTTCGAATTAATATAAAACTTTCTTAGCGAGCACCTACGACCCAAATAGAACCTGATTTCCAAATTTCAAGTTTCTACGGTTTTTGGTTGTGAACATTTCGTGATGATTGAAACAGTCAATCATTCAGTGAACGGTATTTCTCTTTAACACATAAAATAAATAGATATTTTCTTAACAACAATCTCCATTATTGATTTTAACTTCAAACGAAAGTTTAAGTTTTGTTTCTTCACAAAATAAGAATTTCTAAGAAAAAACAGTCCGATGAAGAAATTATTATTCGACTATATATTTTGACCTATAACTTTTCTATTGAGCAGTTGCTGATCTGATATTTCAAAAGTTTCCCGTATTATTCTGTTGAAGTTTTCTTCGATATGTGGTTGGAAATTACCTTAAGAGTTTTTGCTGGAGTTTACTTTTCGATTGTACCTCATAAGTTGTACTTTAAAATATTAAAAGTTGCTACACTCTACTCTTGCTTTACAAATTGAAGCGATTATTGAAATGTTTCTAAATCGACTTAATTCTACTGCAGAAATTTTGTTAAATGATGAAATAGTCGGAAGTAATGAAGTATAAAATACTCAATATACCTTGCTTAAAACTTTCTTTGTTTCATCAACTTTGATTAAAGAAGCATTAAGATATTGTCAACTAAATTATTAAAATACGAGTGGCAGATGGCTGTAGTTTTATAATTTACATTTAATTAATTTACATAACATTTAATCCACGTTCTTCCGGGAACTGGTTATAATAAATTATCGATAAACTTCTTTTAAATTCAAAACTTCTTTTAAAAAACAACGATTTATTTACATATTAATAATTTAGAGTAAGTAATTACTGTTAAACTACCAGTTGAAGGATGTAAAAGGATGACGATTTTTTTAAAAATCGCCTGGTTTACTAAATTTAGTATGCTCTACAAGAAAGGGTAGGCGCCATGTTTGCTGAAATTCTTCGTGAGGCTGTTTTTACGTAAAAATTGGTTTTTTTAAGATTACGGCTTTAATATGCATTTTAGCTCAAAAATTTATAATAAAAGTTGTCGAGAATTTTAAATCCTACTACTTTTATTTCTAACATTTTTTTGTATAACGGATTTACAAATTATTATTATATTTTTTGTATTTGGATTAGCGGTAATTTGCGATTTTCTGTTTTTTTCTCACGAAAACGTGTAAAAATAAATTTTTTTAAGATTTTGGCCTTAGATGCATTTTACGACAAAAGTGTATAAAGTTAAATCTATGGAAACTAAAAGATCTACAACTTTTAGTTAAAGCATTTTTCTCTACAGAGCCTAGTTTAGCGTGAAAGAGTGATTTTGCGTACTTTTTAACCCAAACTGAGGTCGATTTTCATTTTGCGTCTGTCACTCATGTTTAAAATAAGGTTATGTTTTTTGAGGTTAGTTTTTTGTTTATTTCTAATGTTTCATTACTAATGTTAGGTTATATTGGTCATTATTTGCATTGGCAAGAGAAAGTTGTGTGGGTGTTTCACTCCAGATTTTTTTATAATCTTAAGTTTATTAATTTTAAAAAGAGGAGAAATGTAGTGTGGTTTGCCGGGGGCATTTTTTCTATATTGCGAAAACAAAAATACGTTTATAATTGTGTGTATGTTTATATTTATACACGTATATAAATTCTTTGTGTAATAAAAGAAACCGCTGAAGTAATTTTAACCGAAATGAAGTTGGCTTTATTACTTCTGTAATAAAAAAAGTAATTAAATGTAAATAAGTTTTATGCTTTTTTCTGTAATGAGGTAGGTGTGCTTAAATACTTTTCCATTAAGGTTATGCAAACCATAAGTGCTGACCTATCTGAATTCAAAGAAAAAATAAATTTTATATACCAGCTCCACGTTTAAATATCCATTATATATAAAAGTTTTAGAATTTTAATTTTCCAATGAAAGATACTAAATAATAAATAGTTTAGCAAAATAAACTATTTCCTTAATATTCAAAAAGAAGCACATTTTACTCACTTATTTATTTCAATTCATTGGTGTGAATAATAAACATTACAATAACATAATAAAAAAAAATCTGTTGTGAAGTACTCACACGACCTTTCCTTCTGCCAATGTAAAAAGGGACCAATCATGATAAACCATATATAAAATCTGGTGTGAAACACTCACACTACTTTCTCTTGCCAATGCAAATAATTAATAATAAACCTAACATTATTAATAAAATATTAGAAATAAACAAAAACATAACCTTATTTTAATCATGAGTGAATGACGCATAATGAAATCAACCTCAGTTTGGCTTAGAAATACGGAAAATCACTCTTTCTCTCTAAACTAGGCTCTGTAGAGAAAAATGATCTAATTAAAGTTGTAGATCTTTTAATTTTCTATAAATTTAATTATATACACTTTTGTCGTAAAATGCATACTAAGGCCGAAACGTTAAAAAAATCGATTTTTCTCACGTTTTCGTGAGAAAAAAACAGAAAATCGCTAATTACCGCTAAACTAAGCGTTTTGCAAAAAAATGTTTGAAATAAAAGTTGTAGAATTTTACATTCTCTACAACGTTTTTTATATAACGTTTTGCGCTAAAATGCATATTAAAGCCGCAATCTTAAAAATAAAATGTTTTTACGTAAAAACAGCCTCACGCAGAATTTCAGCAAACATGGCCCCTACCCTATCTTGTAGAGAATAAAAAATTGAGTAAACCAGGCGATTTTTAAAAAAATCGTAGGACCAGTTTTTGAGAAAATCACAAAAAAGTGAAAAATTACACGAATAAACTACTACTTCCGGTTGACCGATTTTGATGAAAATGTTCTTGTCGGGTCCGGTAGTGGTATGTAACTTAAGTTTTAAGTTTCAAGTTCGTACAATGTTCCGTTCTTGAGATATTCTGTTCACACACACACACACACACACGCGCGCGCGCGCGCGCGCGCACACACACACACACACACACACACACCAATCGCTAAAAACATGTTTTTTGGGTTCAGGGGTCTGAAAACGTATAGATCCGGTGAAAACTCGATTTCGAAAAATCGACATGAAAACAATACTTTCCTTCCTATATATTCATATATGCAAGAGAAAGTAAAAATTACTAACTACCACGAAAGACAAATAAATAGTGTTCGAATAGTTGTAGACTTTTTTATTTTCCAAAACTTTTATTATTTGTACCTTTACCAAATTTATCATTGTAAATTTTGTATGAAATAATATTCTTGACATAATTTTATAAAAAATATTTACCCATGTTACAAAAACTTCCGATTTTGAAAACCCATTTTCGATGGATTTCAATGAAAAGAATGTGGAAAATCACTAATTGCCGGTAAACTAAGCTCTGTATAAAAACCGTTTGAAGTAAAACTTGTAGATTTTAAAATTGTCTATAACTTTAAATATTTACCCTTAACAGGCATGTGGAGTCTTAAACTATTTGCACTCGATCTGCTAGTTTCAAGGCTACAAGAAACAGTTTTGTTTTTTATCACATGGTCACCCAACTATATTCTACTGCCGGCCGCATTGGCGTAGTTGGTAACGTGCTCGCCTCTCATCATGCGGTCTTGGGTTCGAATCCCACTCAGGCACGGCATTTTTTCATACGTTACAAAATATCATTTCATCATTCACCGTCTGCAATAGCAGTAATTGCAAAACAGTCGGACGTTAAACCAAAAAAAAATATATTCTACTGAAGAATTTAACAGAAGAGATACGGGTGTAAATAGCACTAGTCAGAGTTATCTTCTCTGAGAGTTATTGATTACATCATTATACAGCCAGATCCTGTGGAGAATGAAGTGATATTGGCATTTGCAGGGTGGAAAGTAGATGCTTTTCAGAGGACCTGGCATGCTGGTAAGCATAATTTTCCACGTAGTGAGGAAGGCATTGGTAAAATACCTTACTCTTCGTTTTACTTATTAGCTTCTACAGGTTCAAACTAACCTTTTGGTTGATGACCTAAACAACAACAACTTTAAATAATTATCTTTTATCCTAAAATGAATTTATTAATGCCACAATCTTTAAAAAAACCTATTTCCATCATGGGAAAATGGCCCCTTTACGAATTTCTCTAGACATGCCGCTTATCCCTAAGTTGTCAAAAATAAAAATGAAGTAAATGGGACAATTTCAATTAAAATCGTAGGAGCCTTTTTCGAGAAAATTACAAAAAAGTAAACATGAAACCGGAGTTAGCTGCTGATTCCTGTCGAACAATTTTGATGAAAATGTTTGCGTTAGGTTTTCTTGTGATACCCAAGTAATTTTCCACGTTTTATCATCGTACGATTTTCATTTAGAAGTTATTTTGTTTATATACACACACCAATCGGTAAAAACATGTTTTTTGAGCTCGGTGACCTAAAACTGTGTATTTCCAGTAAGCAATCCATTCAATAAATTGATATGAAAACATAAATTTACCATTATCATAATAAATAAATTTATATATGCATGAATATATAAAAATTTTATTTTCATGCATATATAAATTTATATAATAGAACAATTTTATTTTTATGTTTTTGAAATAAATAGATTGAAGTGTTATAAAAATAGAATTTTGGTCGTCAGGAAGCCAGTATTATTTACATTAGTAAATAAATCAAAGAAACATTTTATTCATCTTTCTCGCTCACTTATTTACAACCGATTGTCATACTGTATCTTTTCGAAATAGTACATGCTACAAACGTAAATCAAAACAAAATTCTTTCTTTATACGAATAATTTATTACATCGGTTATCTATACACAGAGTTGTCTGAATAAGTGTTTTAAGATTTCAGGAGATGGTACTCACGTCAAAAGAAAGATAAAACTTTATACCAACATATGTCCGGAAACTCTTAGTTTTCCAGCTATCTTCCATATGTTTTTTTTTACATTATACTGTCCTTTTATTTCAGAAATGATTAAGCGTATGGAGTTGAACTTTGCTAGAGAGCTAGATTAATTAAAACGTAACAATTACATAAAATTCAGGTGTGAAACACTCTTATAACTAAATATACATAACTATCTCTTCCTAATTTAAAAAATAAACATATAACCTATGACTAATCATTAGTAAACAATGTAAAATGAAAAATATAATATATTTATAATATATAGATTTTTAATTTTCTACAACTTTGATTACATAAATTTTTCATAGATTTTCCATAAATTCCATATTAAGGCCGCAATTTAAGGAAAAACATTTTTTTATCGCGAGAGCACAGAGCTTCTTCACCCATCTCCCCACTCAAGAATTTCAGAAAACTTTTTTTGCCTTGTAGGTCATAAAAAATGTAGGCCTACTAATTAAGGTGATTTTTTAAAAAAATCATAAGAGCCGTTTTTTAAAAAAATTGCAAAAAGTGAAAAATTTGACTAATAAACTATTACTTCCGGTTGACTGATTTGATGAAACTGTTCGTGTCGGATCCGCTAGTGGTACCTAACTTAAGTTTCAAGTTTTTACGATATTCCGGTTTTGAGATATTTTTCTTGTTCACACACGCACACAGACCAATAGCTAAAAACATGTTTTTTTTAGCTATTTTTTGCTAAAAACATTTAAAAACGTAAAAAACATTTCCTAAAAACGTTTTATTCTATTTTTATGGGGCCTGAAACGTGTATATCCGGTAAAAATTCGATTTTGAAACCTCGATATGAAAACAATACATTCTTTCCCTAAAATTATTTTCAAGAGAAAGTGATAATGAGCTTTATTCGGCAATTTATTCCAAAATTTTAGAAAATGTTAAAATTTAAAATTGTCTTTGTACTTAACTAATGGTTTATTTAAATATAATGCGATTATTAAAAATATTGTTTGAAACACTTTCCCGACTTTCTCTTGCAAATGTAAATAATGAAACATGAAACATATAGGTAGAGTTCTGTTATCACAAACAACTTACGTACTAATAAAAACGCAGAACACGCAATATGCGTGTATTCATGCAAACACGCAAATGCATAATTGCATATCTCAATTTCCGTAGTTGCAACAGTGGAAAGTCTGCTTTACTTCAATGTCTGGAAAAATAGCACAAGCCTTTATTTTCTATATTTTGTTGATTAAAAATAGTCTAAATGACCAACCATTAATTTTTCATTCATAATATCTTAAGACTAAGCACTTAAGTTCTACAGTTCATTCATTAATGTCATATAACTTAAGAGGGTATTACCTAAAAATATAAATTTTTCCCCTTAGTAGTTACATGTAATATGATTACAGGTTAACTATACTCAAATTAAGTAACTTTTCTTAACAAAAAGTTTATAAAATGTTAAAAACAACCCCTAAAATCAGGAATGGCGTGAAAAATTAGGGGTTCACGGGGAAATAAATATTTTGACCACTTGTAGTGATATCTAACCGATTTTTTCTTTAATGAAAGAGAAATGTTCATTGTAAATCTTAACATAAAAAAATGTTAAAAAATGTAATTTATATAAGTAAAACATTTATAGTTTTTATTATTTATTTTTAATAAATTTAGCATTATATTTTGCAGAAAACTAAATACGCTTGGTACTGCGTAAATTATTTTTAATATAAAACGATCATTAAATTCAGAACATTTTAAGCTATCAGAAATTGCAAAAAATAACTTAGGAAAAGCTAATTTTACCATTTTTGGTGCGGGTGTAGTACCCAATTTACACTAATTAGAACTTAGTTTACTATTAATTACACTGTACACTGATCTGCTTTTAGGACTATTACACCAACTCGAAGGGCTTGATCTTCTTAACCTTCTTAAAAAATTTCCACTGTCAAGAAGACCCTTTTAATGCTCCGGGCCAATCACCTCGGCTCATGTAGTACTGCGAAAAATGTCAGGGCAGATTGAATTGACCCACAATTTTCAATGACAGTAGTTCAAACATTTCCGTACAGTTGGCGTTGCTATTTTTACTATTTAAACCAGCTCATCGTTTAAAATGTATTTATGAAATTTTGTACTCTTTAATTAAGCAGTAATGGAGATACAGGAAATTGAATTAGTTTCTAGTTATCTCGTGGTAACCGTGTCCAAATTATAACCTATAACTGTACTGCGTCCGCGTGTGATTGCATTGCATTTTTTTAATTTCGTTCATTTGTAGTGGGAAGCTTTTAGAACAATTTATACAAAATGTATTAACGGATTGCATGCTAATTGCTCAAAGCCGTGTAGTAAAGCCGGTTGAGACATAAAATTAACATAATAAAAACTAAAATTAGTATATAAAAAACACATTTTGGTTTTTCTAAAACCAAAAAAATATTCTGTAAATTTTTTGTTGTTTATTAGTTAATAAAAAATAATCAATTTAGATCACATTTTATATTGCTTTGTTCAGAATTTTATAGAAAATAGATTTAATGCAAGCTTAGACATGTAATAACTATACGCTTAATATTTGATTACGACTAAGGAAAAGTAACTTAGTTAGTTATATATGTTTGAACAGCTATTTCAGTAGAAAGTCGGCTTTACTTCAATGTCTGGAAAATTGGCACAAGCCTTTATTTTCTATATTTTGTTCATTAAAAATAGTCTAAATGACCAACCATTAATTTTTCATTCATAATATCTTAAGACTAAGCACTTAAATTCTACAGTTTATTTATTAATGTCATATAACTTAAGTTTCAAACAAGTTTCTAAGTTTCAGGTGGTTTGGTTTAAATAACTTAGATAAAATTGAATAAATGGAATATTGAATTAAATGTAATAAAATTATTATTTTATTACATTTATTAAGTTAAGTCAAAGTATGATTTTTTTCAATTTTTGCTATTATAAATGTTTTTAAATCCTTTAATCAAATCTTTTGAAAATTTGATGCTTTTTGTTAGAAACCTCGAAGATATTTAAGAAAAATAAAATTTCATCTGATACGGTGGAGGATTTTTTAGGTGTAGAAATAAATACCGATGCATGTATGACAAAAAATAGTTTGGCACTTTAGACAGACTCGCTGTTAAATGGCCGGACACTAAAAGGGTTAATAGCTTCAGTGTCTGTGTTGAGAAGCTTCATGTTTAGAAAAAAATCTTCTTATCTTACCAGACACAAACGGGTTGTTGAGATCTTAGTGCAGATGAACATTCCTAACATACCAAGAAGCATTAACCATGGCTCTCAGTACTTTGTTCTGGAACGTTTGTAAACTTTATGTTTAACTTTCTCTGACGCAACTTCAAAGTTGTATCCCAAAAATTCAGATAGGTTTTAAAATTTGTTATTTTGTTATGGAGAGGCAGTCATGACTCACGGCCTAGTAGCCAATACAATTTTATACATTTGAGATCATGGTTTGTAAAAATCCCGTTTTTTACCGATTTTGAAGAGAAAAATACAGGAAAACACTAATTGACTGTAAAAGTGTTATAAATAATAATATTTGAAATGAAATTTGTAAGTTTTTCATTTCTTATAGAGCATAAAAAATGTAGTAAACTAGGCGATAATATAGAAAATCGTAGAAGCCGTTTTTGAGAAAATTTCAAAAATAACTACTACTTCCGGTTGATCGATTTTGATAAAAAGGTTTGTGTCGGGTTTCCTAGTACGTATAGCACATAACTTAAATTCTAAGTTTCAACTTTTTATATGAAGTATTCCTTTCTTGAAATATTTTATTCACACACGCGCGCGAGCGCTCAACCACATACACACATAGATCCACAAACCAATCGCTAAAAACATATTTGGGACTGAGAAAGTGTTTTTCGGTGAAAACTCGATTTGGAATATTGACATGAAAATAATATTTTCTTTCCCTACTTAGGGCAAAAGAAAAAAAATTGAGGTCTAACGCAGCTCGTTTTATTGTTATGTTCCGTTCAGTTCAACTTCGTTGTGATGTCATCTCTAGGTTTTTGGCAGTGTCCGCATATGTTATAGTACTGTATTTGCATTCTTTCTGGTGAATTATACGTAAGCAATTTTGAGCTCGTTCAGTTAAAATTCGCAAACATATAATCTATTTTGTGCCATTTTTTCATCAACCGAAAGGCTGGTTTGAACCTCTTGAGACTTTACTAAGTAAAACGAGGAGTGAAGTGGTTTACCATGCCTTCCTCACTGAGTGGAAAAGTAGCCTGTGCTTATCAGCATGCCAGGCTCTCTGAAAAGCGTCTACTTTCCGCTCTGCAATTGGGGCCTTCACTTCAGTAAGTACAGGGTCTGGCTGTAAAATGAAATTTATTACTTTCAGGGGAGATAACTCTGAGTAGCGTCTTTTACACCTCTATCCATTCTATTCATGCGGTCTTGGGTTCAAATCCCATTCAGCACGGCGTATTTTTATACGTTACAAAAATTCATTTCATCCTTCACCGTCTGCATTAGCAGCAATTGCACAACAGTCGGACGTTAAAAAATTAAAAAAATATATCCCTTCTGTTCTTAAATGCTTCAGTCATATAATTGGCCGACCATGTAATAAGAAACAGAAAACTATTTTTGTAGTCATGGAACTAGTAGCAGATCTAGTCCAAATAATTTAACACTCCATCTGGCTGTTGGAGGCAAAATCAATTTGACGTATGTTAAAATTTAATTGTTTTAAGTACGAGATTGTAAAAGTATCGTTTTCAAATGTTACAATTTATAGATATTTACAGATTATGTTAATTTTTTTTTTTTTGGTGAAAGGAGTTACACAAATTTTTTACATTAATGACATGTCAGTTACGAAGAACACAGTTTATACCTTTAAAGATGATGTAAAAAAACTATATCCAGGACATTTTTGCTCAACTGGACGTGTCGTACGTGAGTGTAAACGCTTCAGCGAAGAACACCTCATGAAATTTATTGCAAATATTCAATACACTGAAATAACTGACACCGTTAGAGACAAGACACCTACGCTATCTATACCCACTCACCATTGTGTAGTTCAAACTTTGCCCGCAACTTTACTCAGTTGGAGGGTAAACTTTTTGAAAGTTTCACCGGTGTATAGAATATCTCACAAGGTCGCCCAATTCCCACATCAATCATTTGCTTCTAAACATATCTTTCGTGTAAGGGTCTTCAATTATGTTGAGAATCTCACAGATATTGAACTGTAAATACGAAACACATCACTTTGTTTCTAGTGTTTTTATTGGATTGTCATCATTTATAGTTTAATAACAATATTAAATAAGTAAAATAACACAGGATGTTACAAACACAAGTGATATCAAAAGTAGAATTGCTCATGCTAGAAAAGTCTTTGAAATGAAAAAACCTTACTGACTACAAAAATTGATTTACAGATTAGGAAAAATTTCTTAAACCACTATTTTTGGAGTGTAACATTATACAGGAGTGAAACATGGGTGATGGGGGCTGTAAAAAGGAAGCGGACAGAAGCTTTTGAAATGTGGTGTTATAGGAAAATGTTAAATTTTTTTTGTTTTCTTTTTTTTGTTTCACGTCCGACTGTTCTGCAATTACTGCTAATGCAGACGGTGAAGGATGAAATGAGTTTTTGTAACGTATGAAAATATGCCGTGCCTGAATGGGATTCGAACCCAAGACCGCATGATGAGAGGCGAGGAAAATGTTAAAGATTAAGTGGGTGGACAAAATAAGTAATTTAGAGGTTCTCAGGCGAGTGGATGAAAAAGAAGTATATGGAAGCATCTTACCAGAAGAAGGGATAGGCTAGTGGGGCATATATTAAGACATCCAGGTATTGGTCTATCAGTAATGGAGGGTAATATTGAGGGAGTGAATTGTAGGGGGAGGCAAAGGTTAGAGTTTATAAAGCAAATCACAAATGATGTAGGGTGTTACAGGTATGTAGATATGAAACAACTTGCGTAAGATAGAAAGGTTGGAGAACTGCATCAAACCAGTCGAGAGACTGATGACAATAAAAAAAACAATATTGATAGGTTCAGAGGGATGCATTAATTAAAGTGATTATTTTCCCCGGGTTTACTCCACATTGCGCTTTTTCTAGGTATCATTGTTGTTGTTGTTTAGGTCATCAGCCGAAAGGCTGGTTTGAACCTCTAGAGGTTTTAGTATGTGAAACGAGAAGTGACGTGGTTTAAAGGTCCTCACTGGTTGGAAAATTATGTTTATCAGCATGTCAGGTCCTCTTAAAAACATCTACTTTCCACTCTGCAAATGACACCTTCACTTCATTCATCACAGGGTCTGGCTGTATAATGAAATTCATTACTTTTAGAGGAGATAAGGAGAGGCTATAATTGTATAATTATTATTCTAAGTTTTACAATAACCGTAAATATAAAATACATACTAAATATAACTATAAAAACTGTCATATCACGCTAAATGTTTCATAATACACTACCTATGTATTATAAACTATTTTAGCCACGTAAGGTTAAAAATAATAAAACTGTAAATAAATTATGACTAATATGGTAATTACTTGGTATGAATAGAAAAAGAAGAAAAAATTAAAATACAATTTAATATCCTTATTTTTATGCTAAATAAGAAAGAATAATTAATAATATTAATTTAAATTTTACTTTTTTATATTGTTAATATTATTAACAATATAAAACAGTAAAATTAAATAAGTTGGACCAATGATAATTTTTTGTGTGATTACAGTTTTCTAGATTTTATTTTCTTTGTTATGATTTAGGCCTAAATATCAGTTTTTGTATAATAGGATTACTGATTAGCCTATTCTTTTTTTAATATCATAAAAATTTTCGTAATTATTTTCTTTTGCAGTTTTCTTTCTTTTGAAAGAAATAAGTATTATTATTATTATTATTATACCGAAATCTCGTACAATATACCAAAACTTCTGGTTATTCTATTGTGCCTAAATATTTCCGCTGCTGACCCCTCTTGTTTCTGATGTTGGAGACATTGGTTGGGGGTGTGTTGCTTTCATAAGTCGACAATTTTCTTGATACCTCCGTGTTCTTCTGGAGCTCAGGTATCCTGGAGGTCCGGTTGCGGATATTTTCACACTCTCCCTCTCGAAAAAAATTAATATTAAAGGCGTATCTAGGAATATTTTAAGTGTGCACTCAAATCGGAAAAAGTATTAAACCAGTGTATTTAATTCATCCGATTGCTGATAGCAATAAGACCGGGCACTGCGCTGGCACAATTGACAATTTTTTTTTGTATCGTATCGTAGGGATAGTGATAAAAACGCAACAATGTGTCCCACTTGGCTTTGTTGTGCCGGAACAAAACACCGTTCACATTATTGTAGGATACCTGTTGCGCCCTCACTTGTTCTCTCTCTCTCTCTCAATTCAGTCACACCCTCACTTTCTCTCACTCTAAGTCACTCACGTGGTTCTTCTATCTTTCATTCCGCCGCTAATAATTCTCTCTCGAATGCTCTTTTAACTTGTCTCCACTTTCCGTACCTGTTGATTTCTTTTTCCTAGATATTTTAAATTTACATAAACGTACCTGGTACCAAGCTCTATAATCTACATCATTTTACTTAAATATTATCCTTCTTAGACCTACTATTCTTTTAAAACTACAAAAATTCTTACAACGGTAAAACTTAAAAGTTAATTCCCTTTAGTAGTCGTAGAGAACTACTGTCCTTTTAAAAGGACTAAGGTTTTAAAAATTCCCTCAACTTAAATTATATAAATTTCGTTCTTATATATACGAAATTATTTCTTTTACATTTATTGGGTCATGATAAAATTATAAAGAAATACAATTATTTTTCTACATAATCTCCTAATTTCCTGACACATTTTTCCCAAAGTATGGGTAATTTTTTATCCCGTCATCGTAAAACGAAGATGGTTGCGCCATGAGCCAATTGCGCACGATAGCTTCAACTGCAACATCTTTATCAAAATTTTGACCTCCAAAGCGTTTTCAAAGGGTCCAACCGATGATAATCGATGAGCGATAAGTCCGGAATGTAAGGAGAGTGTTCCAGTGTAGTCCAGTATATTACCACAATTTTTTCCTGAGTTAGGGTAGCTGTATTGGGTCTGGCATTGTCTTGGAGCAGGATAACGTGTCTTTTGGAAAATTGTATTTTTTCCAAAATCTAAGGTCGTCGGTAATGATTACCTACGCACTGCCAAAGCTGATTCCCATCTCAGAAGTAATTTCAGTTACGGTTCATCTTCGGACGTCTAGTTGTTTCAATTTTTCTGAAGCAAAATTAAGTGATACGTTTGTGCTGAAATTTGAAAAATAATGTGACGCTTATTACTAGTTCTTTCAGGATCTTATTATTTCTAAATAATAAAATTTCCTTTTGTAAATTGATTGTTTATATTTTTATTTCGACAATATCTAATTACTTATTTTCTACATAAATAACTTAATATTTTTATACATAATTTCTAATCTAAATCTAACAGTTCTATTTCCAGCAAAAAAAAGATAACCTTGTCAATTGGAAGAGAGCCACAGTCACATCTTCTAATGCTAAACATAAATGATGTATTATGTATTGTATTAAATACAATACTATTATGTCTTATACAAAAATATTTTCTGATAATTTTAGTAATTACTATCTACTTTTTAAAGTCCTATACCACTCACTACCCCACTACAACAACAATTACAATCACTACTACTATTACTATTATTATCGAATTATTATTATTATTATTATTATTATTATTTTGCCCATAACAAACAGGTGGAGTTTCAAATTATTTACACTCAATCTGTTAGTTACAGGGCTAAAAAAATAATCCTGTTTCTTATCACATGGTCAGCCAATTCAATGACTGAATCATTTAAGAACAGAAGAGGTAGAGGTGTAAAATACTCTAATCAGAGTTATCTTCTCTGAAAGTAATGGATTTCATTATACAGCCAGACCCTGTGGTGAATGAAGTGAAAGTGCATTTGTAGAGTGGAAAATATGTGCTTTTCAGAGGGTTTGGCATGCTGATAAGCATACTTTCCACTCAGTGAGTAAGGCAATGGTAAACCACCTCACTCCTCGATTTACTTAGTAAAACCTCTACAGGTTCAAACCAGCCTTTTGGCTAATGACCTAACCAACAACATTATTATTAGTGTTTTAAAATACCCATTTTATAACTTCCTTTTCCCATATTTAATTGTTAATACTAAATATTTAAAACAATCAAGTAAAAAAGAAAAATATTTCCTAAATATTTAAATTCTGCAACAAATATTTATTTTCTAATTGAGTCTTACAAACAATTAGAAAATTATAATAAATTACTTAAGAATACAAAAAATATCGTTTTGAATTCATGAGATGCAGAACATTATTGGCACATTTTAGAAAAAGACTTTTAAAATATTTTTATAGTATTTCGTAGTTTTAAATTCAAGCCGACGATATAGTACTACCAAATTTTTTTGAATTTTAATTTTCGAATTTCAGCTCAATTTTTGCAGTAATTCTTTCTCCCAAAAGAATAAAACACGCGTGAGCGCACACAAATACACACTGGATTTTTTTATAAACAAATTTTTGGATTGAAGTGGCGTTTAATGAAGATCGGTTGAAATCAGTTTATTGAAGATTTTTCACCATCGCAATACTTTTGCTCGCTGTAGTAATATAGATGTTTTTGTTTAACGTCCGACTGTTTTGCATATTAATGCTAATGCAGACGATACGTACTACAGATATAATACTAGAAAGTAAAAAGTTCTTAAATGGGAACTGTCATTCACTTTGACCGATAAAATAGAAAAATTTTAAAAGTCAAAGGTCATTTGTTGAAGTAAAAGGTTATACGTTTTGGATAAAATGTGACCGTTGAACTGGATTCACCTACCACAGCATTGATAATCCAATCTTAAATCCAACGAACACCTACTCCCTAATATTGGTTACCATCCTCTTTAGATTAGATCTCCTTTGACCTTACTCTTTTATTAATCTACACTTTTATAAAAATATTTAATTAAAGAACATCAAAAATATATTTTAATTTTTATTCATTTTGTTAGTGTTTAGAAATGTGAAAGTCCTCCTTGACTGACTGAATGAGTCACTAATTGAAAAGCTAAGTTCACTGAAACGAACATTTTAAAAAAATGTGCTGAAAAACACTCACACAACCCTTACCAATGTAAATAATAAAACATAAAACCTATGTTTAATAATTTGTAAACAATGTGAAATGAAAAAACATGAACTTAATCATGTGAATGACGCAAAATTAAAATCAACCTCTGTTCGAGTTAAAAATACGAAAAATCACTAACGCTAATCTAGGTGCTGTAGAATGTAATTATTGAAAGTTGTTTTATTTCCTATAACTTTTATTATATAGGTACATTTTGTCGTAAAATCCATAGTACTAACGCCTAAATTTTATAATATTAAAAAGTATTGAAAAATTTGTGTACAATATTAAAAAAATCTGGTGTGAAACACTCACACAACTTTCTCTTGCCAATGCAAATAATTAACAATAAACCTAACATTAGTATTAAAACATTAGAAATGAACAAAAACTAACCTCAAAAACATAACCTTATTTTAATCATGAGTGGAAGACGCAAAATGAAAATCGAACTCAATTTGGCTTAAAAAAAACGGAAAATCACACTTTCACGCTAAACTAGGCTCTGTAGAGAAAAATTCTCTAAACAAAAGTTGTAGATCTTTTAATTTTCTATAACTTTTATTATATACACTTTTGTCGTAAAATGCATACTAAGACCGAAATGTTAAAAAAATCGATTTTTCTCACGTTTTCGTGAGAAAAAAACAGAAAATCGCAAATTACCGCTAAACTAAGCGTCATACAAAAAAATGTTTGAAAAATAAGTTGTAGGTTTTTAAATTCTCTACAACTTTTATTATATAAGTTTTTGCGCTAAAATTTATATTAAAGCCGTAATCTTAAAAAAACAACGTTTTTACGTGAAAAGAGCCTCACCGAGAAGTTCAGCAGACATGGCGCCTACCCTATCTTGTAGAGAATAAAAAATTGAGTAAAATAGGCGATTTTAAAAAAAATCGTAGGACCAGTTTTTGAGAAAATCGCAAAAAACTGAAAAATTATACGAATAAACTACTACTTCCGGTTGACCGATTTTGATGAAAATGTTCGTGTCGCGTCCGGTAGTGGTATGTAACTTAAGTTTCAAGTATCAAGTTCGTACGATGTTCCGTTCTTGAGATATTCTGTTCACACACACACACACACAGACACACAGACACACAGACACACACACAGACACACAGACACACACAGACACACAGACACACACACAGACCAATCGCTAAAAACATGTTTTTTGGATTCAGGGGGTCTAAAAACGTATAGATCCGGTGAAAACTCGATTTCGAAAAATCGACATGAAAACAATACTTTCCTTCCTATATATTCATATAGGCAAGAGAAAGTAAAAATCCTGTTTATTACATACTTTTAGGAAAAATACATAAAATCACTAATTTCCGCTCAACTGAGCGTTGTAGAAAAACATGTTCAAAATAAAATTTGTAGGTATTTTAATGTTCTACAACTTTTATTACAATACGCTTTTTCCTTAAAATGAATATTAAGGCCGCAATCTTAAAAAACATTTTTTTTGCCATCCGAGCACAGGCCTCTAAAGAATTTCAGCAGACTTGGTCCGTAACTCATTTTGTAGAGCATAAAAATGTAGCAATGAAACATTTTTTTAAAAATCTGGTGTAAAACACTCACACAACTTTCTCTTGCCAATGCAAATAAATAACAATATAATGTAACATTCGTCATAAAACATTAGATATAAACAAAAAACTAACCTCAAAAAACATAACCTAATTTTAATCATGAGTGAAAGACGCAAAATGAAAATCAAACTCAGTTCGACTTAAAAATACGGAAAATCACTCTTACACGCTAAACTAGGCTCTGTAGAGAAAAATGCTCTCAATAAAAGTTGTAGATCTTTTAATTTCCTATAAAATTAATTATACATACGTTTGTCGTAAAATGCATACTAAGGCCGAAATCTTTAAAAAATCAATTTTTCACACGTTTTCGTGAGAAAAAAACAGAAAATTGCTAATTACCGTTAAACTAAGCATTATACAAAAAATTGTTTGAAATAAAAGTTGTAGGGTTTTAAATTCTCTACAACTTTTATTAAATACATTTTTGCGGTAAAATGCATAATAAAGCCGCGATCTTGAAAAAACAATAATTTTACGTGGAAAAGGTCTTACCGAGAATTTCAGCAAACATGGCGCCTACCCAATCTTGTAGAGAATAAAAAATTAAGTAAACCAGGCGACTTTAAAAAAAATCGTAGGACCAGTTTTTGAGAAAATCGCAAAAAAGTGAAAAATTATACGAATAAACTACTACTTCCGGTTGACCGATTTTGATTAAAATGTTCGTGTCGGGTCCGGTAAGGGTATGTAACTTAAGTTTTAAGTTTCAAGTTCGTACGATGTTCCGTTCTTGAGATATTTTGTATACACACACACACACACACACACACAGACACACAGACCAATCGCTAAAACATGTTTTTTGGGTTCAGGGGGTCTGAAAACGTATAGATCCGATGAAAACTCGATTTCTTAAAATCGACATGAAAACAATACTTTCCTTCCTATATATTCTTATAGGCAAGAGAAAGTAAAAAATCTGGTGTGAAACACTCACACAACTTTCTCTTGCCAATGCAAATAATTTACAATATAATTTAACATTAGTAATAAAATATTAGAAATAAACAAAAAACTAACCTCAATAAACTTAACCTTATTTTAATCATGAGTTAACACTCAAAATGAAAATCAACCTCAGTCTGGCTTAAAAATACGGAAAATCACTATTTCACGCTAAACTAGGCTCTGTAGAGAAAAATACGTTAAATAAAAATTGTAGATCTTTAAATTTCCTATAAATTTGGTTATATACACTTTTGTCGTAAAATGCATACTAAGGCCAAAATCTTAAAAAATCGATTTTTCACACGTTTTCGTGAGAAAAAATCAGAAAATCGCTAATTACTGCTAAACTAAGCGTCATACAAAAAAATGTTTGAAACAGAAGTTGTAAGTTTTTAAATTCTCTACAACTTTTATTATATAACTTTTTGCGCTTAATTGCATATTAAAGCCGTAATCTTAAAAAAACAACGTTTTTACATGAAAACAGCCTCACCGAGAATTTCAGTAAACATGGCGCCTACCCTATCTTGTAGAGAATAAAAAATTGAGTAAAATAGGCGATTTTAAAAAAAATCGTAGGACCAGTTTTTGAGAAAATCGCAAAAAACTGAAAAATTATACGAATAAACTACTTCTTCCGGTTGACCGATTTTGATGAAAATGTTCGTGTCGCGTCCGGTAGTGGTATGTAACTTAAGTTTCAAGTTTCAAGTTCGTACGATGTTCCGTTCTTGAGATATTCTGTTCACACACACACACACACACACACACACACTCACACACACACACACACACACGCACGCACGCACACACACACAGACCAATCGCTAAAAACATGTTTTTTGGGTTCAGGGGGTCTGAAAACGTATAGATCCGGTGAAAACTCGATTTCGAAAAATCGACATGAAAACAATACTTTCCTTCCTATATATTCATATAGCCAAGAGAAAGTAAAAATCGTAAGAGCCAATTTTGAGAAAATTGCAAAAAAGTAAAAACTCGCACGAATAGACTACTACTTTCGGTTGAGAGATTACGATGATAATGGTCGTGTCGGGTCGCATTGTGGTACCTAACTTAAGTTCCAAGTTTCAACTTTGCACAATATTCGGTTTCGGAGATATTTTGTTCACACCCACAGGCAAACACAAGTGTTTTCTTTGGTTGAGAGGATCTGAAAACTTGTATTTCCGATTAAAACTCGTTTTGCAAAATCGGCAGGAAAACAATACTTTTCTTCCATATATATATTCAGACAGGGCAAGAGTGAGTAAATATTTATTTAA
Source organism: Catonia carolina (assembly GCA_035578175.1). NCBI lineage: Eukaryota > Metazoa > Arthropoda > Insecta > Hemiptera > Achilidae > Catonia > Catonia carolina. The sequence goes on from JAQMRL010000001.1 coordinate 1,495,396, forward strand.
AATATTAAATTTTTCAATGGTAGTATAATATGTTTTTCCCCAAAGTTCGGTTTAGTGGAAATTTATGTTTGTTTGTAAAGCCACATTGGTTCCATATTGAGTCGTTCTACGCTAACCTCCCGCAGTACAGACAATCAGTGAGAAGTTTAATGCTGTTTGTCGTATCATTGTAGTGTTTTTAATTCGTTCTGATTAGTTTTGGTTTGTGGTCCGAATACCAGTTTACGATAACTAAATATCAGAACCTGTCATCAAATTACTACCGTACAATATATTGCCGGTCAATTACGGTGCTGTGTGTATTCGTATATCGATGCTTGGTGAACATGCGACCCATTGGGACGCCTACTAAGTTTTGGTTTGGTTACCCGCCCTCAAACAACGATACTACAACATGTAAACAATCAAAATACAAACATTGTATTAGCCAAGGTGAATACATTTAACGGGCCGAGCACTACGAATGCGCATTCGAGTCCAACACAAAGGCCTACCATCCCCCGGTCTCGTTACGGCTACCAATTCAGATATTATTTTACGACTATTTTCCAATTGATAGGCAGCTAAATATTGTTTACAGTTCATCTTGTACAACCTCAGTAGACCTTCATAACAGCTAAGGGCTGGTAGTCCACCAGTATCTCGGATTAAATATTTTTACTTTCTCTTGCCTATATGAATATATAGGAAAGAAAGTATTGTTTTCATGTCGATTTTTCAAAATCGAGTTTTCACCGGATCTATACGTTTTCAGACCCCCTGAACCCAAAAAAACATGTTTTTAGCGATTGGTCTGTGTGTGCGCGTGTGCGCGCGTGCGTGCGTGAGTGTGTGTGTGTGTGAACATAATATCTCAAGAAGGGAACATTGTACGAACTTGAAACTTGAAACTTAAGTTACATACCACTACCCGGACCCGACACGAACATTTTCATCAAAATCGGTCAAGCGGAAGTAGTAGTTTATTCGTGTAATTTTTCACTTTTTTGTGATTTTCTCAAAAACTGGTCCTACGATTTTTTTAAAAATCGCCTCATTTACTTAATTTTTTATTCTCTACAAGATAGGGTAGGCGTCATGTTTACTGAAATTCTGGGTGAGGCTGTTTTCACGTAAAAACATAGTTTTTTTAAGATTACGGCTTTAATATGCAATTTAGCGCAAAAAGTTATATAATAAAACTTGTAGATAATTTAAAATTCTACAACTTTTATTTCAAACATTTTTTTGTATAACGCTTAGTTTAGCGGTAATGAGCGATTTTCTGTTTTTTTCTCACGAAAACGTGAGAAAAATCGATTTTTTTAACATTTCGGCCTTAGTATGCATTTTACGACAAAAGTGTATATAAAAAAATTTATAGAAAATTAAGAGATCTACAACTTTTATTTAGAGCTTTTTTCTGTACAGAGCCTAGTTCAGCGCGAAAGAGTGATTTTTCATATTTTTAAGCCAAACTGAGGTCGATTGTTATTATGCGTCTTTCACTCATGATTAAAATTAGGTTATGTTTTTTGAGGTTAGTTTTTTGTTTATTTCTAATGTTTTATTACTAATGTTAGGATTATTGTTTATTATTTGCATTGGCAAGAGAAAGTTGTGTGAGTGTTTCACACCAGATTTTTTGTAAAATTATACAAAAGTTCATACACATAACAAGTAGGTGAAGTGTTAAATTATTTGCAATCGAACTGCTAGTTCCAGGGCTACAGAAAATAATGTTGTTTCTTATCGCTTGGTCCGCCAATTATAAGTCTGAAGCATTAAGAACAGAAAAGGTAGAGGTGTAAAAGACACTAGTCACAGTTATTTCCTTTGAAAGTAATGAATTTAATTATACAAGGAGAATCTGTGTATAATGAAGTGAAGTTGTCATTTACAGGATAGAAAGTAGGCATGATGATAAACATACTTTCCCACTCAGTAAGGAAGGCAAAGGTAAACCACCTCTCTCCTCGTTTTACTTACTAAAGTCTCTAGAGGTTTAAACCAGCCTTTTTGGCTGTTGACCTAACCAACAACATGCGTGTGTTGTTTTTTGTCAACCTCCGATGGGGCATAAATAAAAAGTTTTATTAATAAAAGTTACGTATACTTAAGGCTATTTTTACTTTCTCTTGCCTATATGAATATATAGGAAGGAAAGTATTGTTTTCATGTCGATTTTTCAAAATCGAGTTTTCACCGGATCTATATGTTTTCATACCCCCTGAACCCAAAAACATGTTTTTAGCGATTGGTCTGTGTGTGTGTCTGTGTGTGTGTGTGTGTGTCTGTGTGTGTGTATACAAAATATCTCAAGAACGGAACATCGTACGAACTTGAAACTTGAAACTTAAGTTACATACCACAACCGGACCCGACACGAACATTTTCATCAAAATCGGTCAACCGAAAGTAGTAGTTTATTCGTAAAATTTTTCACTTTTTTGTGATTTTCTCAAAAACTGGTCCTACGATTTTTTTAAAAATCGCCTCATTTACTTAATTTTTTATTCTCTACAAGATAGGGTAGGCGTCATGTTTACTGAAATTCTGGGTGAGGCTGTTTTCACGTAAAAACATAGTTTTTTTAAGATTACGGCTTTAATATGCAATTTAGCGCAAAACGTTATATAATAAAAGTTGTAGAGAATTTAAAATTCTACAACTTTTATTTCAAACATTTTTTTGTATAACGCTTAGTTTAGCGGTAATGAGCGATTTTCTGTTTTTTTCTCACGAAAACGTGAGAAAAATCGATTTTTTTAACAGTTCGGCCTTAGTATGCATTTTATGACAAAAGTGCATATAAAAACATTTATAGAAAATTAAGAGATCTACAACTTTTATTTAGAGCTTTTTTCTGTACAGAGCCTAGTTTAGCGTGAAAGTGTGATTTTCCGTTTTTTTTAAGCCAAATTGAGTTCGATTTTCATTTTGCGTCATTCAATCATGATTAAAATAAGGTTATGTTTATTGAGGTTAGTTTTTAGTTTATTTCTAATGTTTTATTACTAATATTAGGTTTATTGTTAATTATTGATATTGGCAAGAGAAAGTTGTGTGAGTGTTTCACACCAGATTTTTAAACATAATCAAATTGACGATTGAAACATTTGTCGTACCTGTGGACGAGCTCTCCAATACGCTCTTCATAAATTGTTGCCGCCAATGAATTTAAATGAGTCTTGAAGGTTTTCATATTAGTCTAGCTGTCGTCCTAGCCACTTCTTCAGTTCAGGGAAAAGATGGATGTCACTCGGTGCTACGTGGGGACCGTATGACGGGTGATCGAAAATGTCCCACTGAAATTTCTCGAGGAGTCATTGGGTGCCACCAGCACTGCGAGGATGGGCGTTTTCATGAACCAGAACAATTCCAGAAGTTGGGACAACTCTTCTTTTGTTTTGAGTGGCTCTCCACAAATTTTGTACAGTTTTACAATAAACAGTTACATTATTTGTGATTCTCGGCTGCATGAACTCGTATATTTGCGCTACTTTTGAATCACGGTCTGAATTAAACTCGTAAACTCTTCGTTGATTTCAAATTAGTCCCACAAAGTTTACTCTCACAATTAAAACAGAAAGTCAAGAATTTTATTTATTTTTGTTTTTGTTTTAAACACTAACATCATTAAAGAAATTGTTCGTACTTAAAGAACCTTAGATGTACTTGTATTTTGTTGTCCGTATACCACTGCGAAAGAGTTCAATTACAAAATTATTAGTAATTTATAACGACTATTAAAAAACTTATTTTGTTCATTGAAAAAACCCTAAGTTAATTATTTTACTGCCTGCCAATTGGAAAATAGTCGTAAAAAATTTGGTTTGAAACTCATACAAAACTTTCTCTTGTCAATGTAAATAATTAACATTATAACTTATGTTTTCATGAGTAAACAATATGAAATAAAACAAAATAACCTAATTTTAATGATAAGTAAATGACGCAATATGCAAATCAACTTCTGTTTGACTTAAAAATAATTAATATCACTAATTGACGCTAAACTAAACGTTTTCAAAAACAAATGTTAGAAATAAATAATGTTATAAATAAATATTCTTTTGTTTTCTGTAACTTTGATTACAATTTTATACAATTTTGTCGTAAAATGCGTAGGCCTACTAAGGTCGCAATCGTAAAAAATCGTTTCTTTTACCGATTTTCAAGAGTAACGCTCTAAAATGCATATTAAGGCCGTGATCTTAAAACAAAATATTTTACCACGAGATCACAGCCCCAAGAATTTTAACAGACATGGTGCTTACCTTATCTTGTAGTGTAAACAAAATATATTAAATTAGACGATTTTAAAAAAAAAGTGTAGCATCTGTTTTTGAGAAAATCGCAAAAACCTGAAAAATTGCACGAATAATGTATACTACTTTCGGTTGACCGATTTTAATGAAAATGTTCGTCTCGGGTCCTTTAGTAAAAATTAACTCAAGTTCCAAGTTTTAACTAAGCACGATATTCCGTTTTTGAGATATTTTGTTCATATACTTAGACTATCGCTAAAAACATGTTTATTTTGGGTTCACGGGATCTGAAAACGTTTATTCTCGGTGAAAATTCGATTTAAAAAATTGTTGGACTCGTATACACGTCCGTAGCGCTGAATGTGTTAATCGGCAATACGTATGAAAATTTTCACTTTCTTATAAAATCTGTGATGAATACAATGAGAATTTTGTACAAGTCATTCAATAATCTGTACACCACACAGACACGGTACATGCGGCATAACACGCCACGACGGTACGATATGCGGACCAAACTAATGTTGAGGAGAGGTGGTTAAAGCAGCTTTAGAACCCCTACAACAGTCAACTCAAAAATTTCTAGTTAGAGTAATGAGTTAGATTAAAATAGAAATTTTCCCCTATTTTCTGTATTTAGCATCCTATCACTTAGATGTTCTTGTACAAATTGGTTTAAGATTTTTCGCATACATAATAAGAACTATTCCAAACATTCCGAGGCATTATTCTTGGAAAACATTGTTTGTCAAATACAACGTTCTTCTATTACCGTTTCTTTTATACGTACAGGGCCAATTTTAGATCCGTAAAGTAATTTAAACATATCTGGATGGAAATTATTTTTGTAGCCCAAATTCTCAGCATTCGTCGTTCACTGTTGGTTTTTCTTCTTTCTTCTGTCCACACGGTGTTTTCTATCCTAATGGAACCTTTTACAGTCAGTAATTAGTTGTATAAATTTGGTTCGAATGCTTTCTTGGTTTATTCCAGTTTTCTCAATATCCATTCGGGTAAACGGAATCTGGAATCGTAGCTAAAAGGTTCAGACGAATGACAACACAACCTTGAGACACTTTTATTGCATCTAATATCTACTACTCACCATTGTCAAACATTAACAATACGGAAGAGTTAGGCCCATTCAAATAATTCTAAGAACATTTCTGGATATAACCACATTTTTATTAAATATTATATGAAAAACTATAAATTGGTTACCTAAAACATGAATGTTGTCTGTGCTCTAGGCCGCCAGCAACATAAATTGGTTGACCTATGAGTAACAAAAATTAGTCCACCTAATTCATGAAACAAGCGGCCCATAGAGCCTTGTTCAATTAAAAAATTGTATTTTTTTATATACTTTGTTTACTTTAAATTTTAGTTTGTGATTTCTAAAATGAGCATGCGTAAACAGACGTGCGATTTATAAATTTTCCTAAAATCATTTTAATCAGGCCTAACTCTTCTTTAGGCTCCATCCGAATTCCGTTTACGCATCCATTCTGACTTCTTTAAACCACTCATCCGGCCGGCACCTTAGGTCTTCCATTGTTTACTGTCTTAACAATTTGTTTCGTAAACCGTTTGTTATCAATTATTTACCGGTTTTTCTTATTTAAAAGGGGAACACGGATCGAGAAAATTTTAAAATAGAACTATTTTTGGTTTTTTGTTCTATAATATAGTGTGCAATTCTCGCTTTAACATGGTGTATTATTTATGTTTCTACGACAACTAGAAATATTTTTGTTTTAATTCTTTTTGTAGGACGGCACATCTGGAAAAATAAATAAAAATAAATAAATAAATAAATAAATCTGGAAAAATAAATAAAAATAAATAAATAAATAAAAATAAAAATAAATAATAAATTTTATTCCTTCATTATTCACGGGTTGATAATTATTATCAGCTGTCTTTTGTTTATAGAATAAAGTGTTTGCTGTGTTGCATTTGCTGGTTAGTTTGCGTTTTGTTTGTTAGTATGCGGTCTTGGGTTCGAATCCCATTCAGGCACGGCATATTTCGTATGTTAAAAAATCATTTCATCTTTTACCGTCTGCATTAGGTGTTAAACCAAAAGAAAAAAATGGTAGTTTGCTGTTTACAGTGGGTTATAAGTGATGTAATATTGTAAAACATTTTAAAAGTGTTTATTGTCTTATTTTAAATGTGATTTCTCGCAAATATTTCTCACGCATGCGCGGTAATGCTTTTTCCCTTTTCCCCTTCGATAAAACCATTCTCTTGAGTAAAGTAATTATAGCCTACATATAGTATACTATACTGATTATTATTATTTTTATTATGTAATTATTTACAGTTCATGCGGCTTCCGATGCTTGAGTCATCTGAGAAACCCTAAGAGCCGGATTGTCTTTTATGTTGTCATGCTGGAGAAGTGTTCTTCGAGCTATTTCACAAAGTTTCCGATCTCCGTCAGAACTGAATTCATCCCTTAGTCTTGATAAAGATCGATGTTCGTGATTTACAAAGATGTATTTATAATATTCTGCAGTACTTTATTTTGCAGTTCTATGAAGGTGTACGTCGAATGTCGAATGTCTTCTAGTCCATCTAATCTTCTAATCACCTAGTTTCCTTTTCCAATGGTTTACTTAAATCGTTTGTTTTTCTTCGACAGTTTTACCGTCTCATTACATACGTATATATTCTAAATACATAAAAATAAACAGTGTTATTTACAAAAAAAGTATGTAAAATCACCATTATGAAATTCGCTACAACGACAACTACAGTGTTAAAAATCATAGAACTTCAAAATTTGTGAAAGAGTACACTAAAATTCCGTTCAGTTTTTCAACAAATCACTAGATAAAATAAAACATTTTAATTTATAAAATTTTGACCGTGAAATAAAAGGGTTTTTAATTAAAATGCTCTTCTAACGTAATATGTGTAAAATTTAGACTAGGTCTGAATTGAGATGTATTTGTAAAATTTAGACTAACAGCGTAGATTGTACTTTATAAACCAAAAATATATCTAAGTAACGTCTTTATTAAAATTTTAATTCAAAAATATAAATTTTTTAAATATTTTAACGTATTTTTGGTTGGTAATAAATAAAGATTTTAAGAGGTGAGTTTTAAAACCTTTAATGTCCATATCATCAGATTTTTCAGTTTACTAAAAAAACCAATTTATTTCCTAAACGCTCAACGTAATACACCGTTGGTTCTCATTTACATCTAGATGTAAAAAATTCACTCTTATACATCAATTTTGTCATATTTTGTCAATTTTGACAAATAAGCCTACTTACATATTCTTCCTGCTCCTGCTGCTTTTCTACTAGATTATTATAGTTTCCCCTTGTAATCTACTATGTCTTTAGGATGCATTTCCCAGCAATTCAATGTGTTATTACTATGCCTTTAGGGATTTTTACCTGATGGAGGCCTGTATTTAGCTTCTTTGCAGCTTCACACTCATAAATACTTTTTACTTTCTCTTGCACTATAAGAATATATTAGGAGGTAAAGTATTGTTTTCATCTTGTTATTTTAAAATCGAGTTTTCACCGGAAATACACGTTTTCACACGTGTTTTGGATTTAAATTTTTACAAAGATTTTACATACCAGGAGTGATAATGTTGAAACCGAACAATTCAACAAACAACAAATTATTACAAATTTATTACTTACATCAATTAATACACTTAGTTAATTACGGCAAAAGAATTAGCCTAATTATAAACTAAATTGATCACAAAATATCTTAAGACTTAATTTTTAACTAAAACGATAATATGGACATTTACAATCAAATAACTTCTCTATTTTTTATTTTCACCAGAAGAACAAAATCTTTGGAAATATTAAGAACAAATTCACAGGCTTTAAAATAATACATCTTCATGACCTTTATCCTGCCGTTTTATGTATCAATAAAAAACAAATAATTGAAAAAGTAAACCGGTTGTTACAATAGACAAATTACTAATACTGTATTATCAATACTGTAACTTCTAAGCGTACGTTTGTTCAAGATTTAGTTTTATTAATAACACACATAGTTACTTTAAACTTTTAACAATTAATTTTATATGACGTAATTAATAATTACATTTAATTGTTGAACTTAGCCCACTAACTAATACAATTAGATTACTTTAATTAATGTAAGTACAAGACTTGAGCTTAAACTAAACTTGACTATTATTAAGAAACCCGTCATTTAACAATCAAAACAAAATACACGTCTACAACCAATTCTTACCATCCTTACAAATACGCACTATTAACGTAATTAAAAACCGGTACTATAAGGACACTATTTCAAACGGTATGACTTTCCTTTAATAATTCAATTATTAACTGACTGACTGACTGACTACAAAGGTGCTAATTGTTTTTATACCTGTGGTCTGATAGCTTCTCTAAATAGTCGATAGAATTGTAGAAGAAATCAAAATAGCAAAACCATTTCTACTAGTTTCGATTTCCGATAATTTCTATACAAAATATTTCCATTCATCGCAGTTCACTATCCTTCTACACATTCCACCCTAAACAATACACGATTCTTACAATAAAAATTTTTTTTTATTAATTTCTAGAATATAATGATACAATAATTTTACGAGAGAAGAAACATGTTTTAAGGGAGATATCTACCTTTAAAATTGTAAATAAATAATATTATTTGATAAAAACTTTGTTTCTTTTAAACTATTGAACATTATTTTCTGAAAAAGTTAGTGTAATTTTGTTTTATATTTAGTTGCTAACGATAAATAATGAATTTATATACTTAATCGTATAAAGTTTTATTTTTCTACGAAGTGTGTGTAATATATTTGATAAAATTTTAAAAACTATTATGAATTGTTTCATTACTTTTTATTTTATTTATAAAAAAAAATGTCATTTATATTGTAGAAAATTTTATAAAGGAAAATTATTAATGGTTTCAAAAATGATTGTCGAGGTGCCTCAGGGGTATTAAGTCCCCAGATACAGCTTAAATAACCTGAACAGCGTTGATCTTTTAGCTCATACTTAACTCACCTCAGGATTATTAGAATACTTGTAGGTATAATTTATTCATATAGATAATAACAGGTCAGACCGATAATTAATTTATGGAGTGAAACTTTCATGGCATAACCACACACCTGAAAGGTCAGACACCCGCGAGAATTAAAGGCGTTATAACCTAATTAATCTTTCCTTGTGTTTCAAAAGAGAATAATTGGTACGGTCAACCAAATGAATTTATTAACTTCATCTTCAATCTTAAATCAAATTAAATTTTTACTGTGTCGTTCACCGATTTTAATGATTTGTGGATCGAAAATTGATATTAAACCAAAATAGGCTACATTGAGTTAGAAAATATATAAGTTGTAAATTCTCGTAGTTAATTCATAGATTTCTGTCTTAATATTAACGCACTGTGTTATTTATTCCGGGGTTTTTAGGATCTTGTTATTTATAAATAATTAAAACTTCTTTTAAATTTATAATAAATATTAATTTAAAAATTAATGACTAAAATTAATTGTTACAGTTATAAAAACTAGAAAATACCCTAAACTACTTAAGGGGAGACTGTTCTTTGTATCCCGCGAATGTTAAATTTGCTATTTTTAGGTACATTTTTCATAGGATTGGTAAAAGTTACAAAAATTAAACTTTACACAGTTACAGTTGTAGGGTGGTTTTAGCTATTGACATTTTTTTCAATTTAATCTGTTGGACCATAAAGTTTTTAAAAGAATAACGAATAACATAAAATTTTGCAATTTTTTCTACGTTTTTTGCATATTATTATTTTTTTGAGCACCTGAGAAAGTAAAAACAATATCGGTGAATGTGCATGTGCATGATAATTAACTGGTAAAATTTCAGCCTGGTAGGTTAAATGGTTTCTGAGAAAAACGTATCTAAGTGTTAAAAATCTAAATTTACGGGAAAAGGCACAAATGAGAAACAAAATGTACGCAAACAAGTTTAATTTCCCATCAACAATTGGTTAGAAAGCTGCACAAACAGCGGAGAATATTAAAAATAGTAAAGCAGATATTAAAAAACTAAAACTTTTTGCGCTAAAACTAGCAATATAAAAATATGAAAAATATTTGTTCTTGGCGACATGTTAATTTTTTAGGGTAAACCTGATAAAAACTTATTTTTTTCATTAAAATAATTTTTTGTTGTAATTTAATGTTATTGTGGTAGGTCTAGTTCTAAACAATGAAAAATATAAAAAACCGAAAATAAAAATTATCGGTCAAAACCATCATACAGTCTCCCCTTAACAGACTAAATTTAATACGAAATGTTTTAAAACAAAACTTGACTTAAAAGAAATATGGACATTACATTCAAATAATTAATTAATTCCCTCGTACAACCCCAAAAAAAAAATTGTATTTTCACCGCCCGTTATGACGAAATTACTTTAATATGCGACATAATAACTACAAACGTTTAACACATTCACTTCACAACTGTTCACACAATACTAACTCACTATAAAAAGAGCAGCCCCTCTTATGAAAAACAATTATAGAACTTCTCGAAGGGTACAGAACAATCCAGATAAATAAATAAACAAACAAAAAGAACATTCAATCCCATACTAGAGAAAGGACAAATGAGCACGCTAGAATCAAAACTCTCAAGTTCCAAAAAAGTGATTTTTAAGAAATCATGAAAAACAAGTACAGGTACTTTCTGAAGCAAACTTCAAAAAAGGAAATGACAATATTCATAATATGTAATTCAGTCTGAAAAGTGCAAATTTATAATCAAAATGGTCAGTTTCTGTGTAGTTCAGATAATACTTACGAATTAAGTTTGGAACTGTTAAACACTGAGCAAAGGAACTGTGAGTTTTGGCAATTGTTCATCAGGTGAAATAGGCGTTACACAGTCCATTATTAATCAAAATAACCTCAGGTCTATTTTAATAGAAATACTACTTGGAATAATTAACAAAAAATCCCGCGGACTAGCACAACTCGTACCGGTATAACTAAACAATAACCTCAATAACGAAACGAAACAGCAGGAATGGCGGCCTCTGATTGGCTGACAGTACAGCTGATCTGAAAACTTACATGTTCCAATAAAACTTAATAGTTTTGACACAAACCATGAACTTTATCCTTCATTTTATGTATGAACTAGTGTGTTTTGATTCCAACCAATAGCATATTCAAATGCTACGATAAAAATACTATGAATTCACTGCCATCTAAATGTTCGACGTTTTGTAGCATGTGAGTTTTGATTCTAGCGTACTCAAGTGGGTGCAGACTAGCGGTGCCAGAAAAATTATAAATTAGTTTCAAAACGTAAAGATAACTAACACAGAAGTGTTGTTCAGAAGTGTTGTATGCAGAACTTAATTGTCTTGCCGGCGATTGTCTTAGTACTGATTACATACAAGGTATTATTTTAAACGAAAAGAACTAATTCTTATTGTTTAAGAATTTACGATTTAATTATCCAAATATTTCATTATGTTGCTGAATCTCTACCAATAAACTCAGTACTTAAGCTTTTCATTACTAACCTTAGTAACTACGAGTTAAATCTAAGGTTATTGCCTGGTCCCCGCCTATACCAGCTCAAACTGCCTTCGCCCACAGTTCGGGGCTTTCCTGACACTCTTGCTAATCGGGTCATCCATTCTATACATGTGTCCGTAGAATGTTAGTCTCCGATTTTTTTATAGTTTTTATTAATCATTCGTTTTTTCGTACAATATGTTTTACATTCTCTTTCCCTGTATGAAATACAGGTAAGGAAAATTGTGTTTTCATGTTGGTTTTTTAAATCGAATTTTGACCTGAAATACAGGCTAAAAACCTGAAGACCTAAAAAGTCCTCTGAGCCCAAAAAATGTTTTAATGGTTTTAAATGTTTAAAATAAACATTATTTACATTATTATTTCTTTTTTTTTAATTTATATTTTGGTTTATGTTTTAAATGGTTTTCAATGTTTAAATGGTGTTTTAAATGATTTTACTGATTGGTCTGTGTGTGAGAACAAAGTATTTCAAAAACCAAAGAGGTATGAAGTTGATACTTGGAACTTAAGGTACTCTTTTAGGTACTCTTAAAGGATTTAACATGACAGTTTTCATAAAAGTCGGTCGACCAGCAGTAGTAGTTTATTCGTAATTTTTTTTAATTTTTTGAAAAAAACCAGCTTCTACAATTTTGATTAAAATCGAATCATTTACTACATTTTTTGTGCTCTTCGAGATGGAATAAACGGCATGAGGAAATTCGTGGGTAATGGGCTGTCCTCTCGTGGTAAAAAGATTCTCTCGTATTATAAAAGATTGCGGCCTTAATATGCATTTTACGGCAAATGCGTGGGTAATAAAAATTACTGCAAAATTTAAAAACCTGCAGTGTGCTGTGCTTAGTCAGTGGTTTACCACAATTTGCTCATTAAAATCAAAGTCCAACCGAAGTTATTTTCATTTAGCGTCATTTAATCATAATTCAAATTAGGTTATGTTTTACATTGGGAAGAGAAAGTCATATGAGTGTTTCCCACCAGATCTTTGTATATTTGTCTAATAATCCAATAATTTTCTACATCAAAAATATCTGCAAAACTACTACTACTACCGATCCTCCGAATTACAATTCCTTAGGGTGCCACAAAAATAATTTTTTGTTTTTGTTTTTGAGCCATTATCTTTTATCAAACCATTAGAAGCAAGTGGTAAAAATTCGAATGTTTTACTTTTCTCAGGTATCTTTTGGAGGATACACATGCCAGTTTTAAAACTGTAGCTCTTAGTGAAGATGTAGAAATATTAAGCTTGAGGTTTGTTGTTGTTTAGGTCAACAGCCAAAAGGCTGGTTTGAACCTCTACAGGTTTTCCCAAGTAAAACGAGGAGTGAGGTGGTTTACCATTGCCTTCCTCACTGAGTGGAAAAGTACACTTATCAGCATGCCGGGCCCTCTGAAAAGCACATATTTTCCACTCTGTAAATGATAACTTCACTTCATTCACCACAGGGTTTGTCTGTACAATGAAATTCATTACTTTCAGAGAAGATAACTCTGGTTAGTGTCTTTTACCCCTCTACCTCTTCTGTTCTTAAATGATTCAGTCATTTAATTGACTTACCATGTGATAAGAAACAGAACTATTTATTTTAACCCTGCAACGAACAGATTGAGTGTAAAAAATTTAGACACTCCACCTGTCCGTTATGGGCAGAACTTGAGGGTTATTACTCCTTTTGCCCAATTGATCGAACTGCAAATGTTTTAGTTTCTCTGTTCAACCAATAAGTGACAAATTCCCCGGATTAGCTCTACCCGTGATCGGAAAGTTAGATAATTAGTTATGTATGTGTAAGTGAACCAGCGAGTCTGTGAGAGCTTTTGAGTTTATATAATGCAGATATACTGTATTACATACACGAATTTAAATTTACTAAACGTACACATCGACGCAAGATTCTTATTACATTTACTATAAAATATTTATAATTTATACAGGATTTAATCTGGGTAACAATCGTACAATGTGGGTCCGTAAAATGAAGTTTGTTTTTTATTACCAAAGTTTAGGAGCGTAAAAACTTAGTAAGTTATACTTAAAAAAATATTTTCAAAACATAATAAAATATAAATTTTATATCTATAGAATAAAAGAAAACTGCAAAAAAGAATGAAAATCTTATGTATAATGCAAGAAGTAAATTATATTATTAAAGAATAATTTATTATCAAAATGTAGCAGTTATGTATATAAGTTTATAAAAGTACAAGGTACAGTTAAATGATTCCATCGATATATCTATGAGAGTATGTACGTTTCAGTGGATCTAGAAAAATAATAATTGTATGCTTGACCATTTTATAATAATAGGATTTCATGTTTCGGAAAATGTTTTAAAAAATCAAAAATTTACCTCTAAGGACAATGTTAAAAAATTTTTAATTTTAATAGACTAATTTTACTTTCTCTTGCCTATATGAAAATATAGGAAGAAAAGTATTGTTTTCATGTTGGTTTTTCGAAATCGAGTTTTCATCGGATCTATACGTTTTCAGACCCCTGAACCAAAAAAAAAAAATGTTTTTAGCGATTGGTGTGTGTGTGTGTGTGTGTGTGTGTGTGTGTGTGCGTGCGTGCGTGCGTGCGTGCGTGCGTGCGTGTGTGTGTGTGAGGATGGTTGGGTGTGGGTGCGTGCGTGCATGCGTGCGTTTGTGTGTGTGTGTGTGTGTGTGTGGACAAAATATCTCAAGAACGGAACATCGTACAAACTTGAAACTTCAGTTGCATACCAATACCGGACCCGACATTTTCATCAAAATCGGTCAACCGGAAGTAGTAGTTTATTCTTGTAATTTTTCACTTTTTGCGGCTTTCTTAAAAACGGCTCCTACGATTTTTTTAAAAAATTGCCTCATTTACTAAAATTTTTATGCTCTACAAGGTAGGGTAGGCGCCACGTTTACTGAAATTCTTGGTGAGGCTGTTTTGACGAAAAAAATTGTTTTTTTAAGATTGCGGCTTTAATATGCATTTAATCGCAAAAATTTATATAATAAAAGTTGTAGAAAATTTAAAATCCTACAACTTTTATTTCAACATTTCTTTGTATAACGTTTAATTTAGCGGTAATTAGCGATTTTCTTTTTTTCTCACGAAATAGTGAAAAAAAACGATTTTCTTAAGATTTCAGCCTTATTATGCATTTTACGACAAAACAATAATAACAGATTTATAGGAAATTAAAAGATCTACAACTTTTATTTAAAGCATTTTTTCCACAGAACCTAGCTTAGCGTGAATGAGTGATTTTCCGTATTTTTAAACCAAACTGAGGTTGATTTTCATTTTGCGTCTTTCACTCATGATTAAAATTAGGTTCTGTTTATTGAGGTTAGTTTTTTGTTTAAATATAATGTTAGGCTACATTATTCATAATTTGCATTAGCAAGAGAACATTGTGTGAGTGTTTCACACCAGATTTTTTTTATTATGGTTCTGATCCGCTTATGTATTCTGATCCACCTACCCGTGTGATGCGAGACACGGAAGCGGCGCGGAGCGCCGCTGATATGACGAGTAATAATAATGTAGTCGTTACTATTCAATAGTAAAGTAAAATGTATGTAATAATATATAGCATATTTATTATATCTATACAAATTTGTAACTAACGTATTCATGTAATAAACCATGTTGAATTTAGTACTACTAGAATAAAATAAAATTATACGAATCAATTTTTAATGAACAAAAATAGTAATTTACCTAAAAAGAAAATTTTGACTGTAGGCAGGAATTATACAACTGTATAAATTATTTCATGTTTAAGATTTATTTACGAGTCAAATTAAAATTTTTATAAAACCGGGAATATCAAACATCAAAAAACAGGGCCTCAAAGTTAAAAAATTTAACTTGTAATGGAAGAAAAACTCAGTTTTGAATATTTTTATAGATACAGTTTTTTTTTTTTTTTTTTTTTTTTTTTTTTTTTTTTTTTTTTTTTTTTTTTTTTTTTTTTTTTTTTTTTTTTTGGTTTAACGTCCGACTGATAGATACAGTAAATTTAGATTGATTTACATCTCCAAAAAAATAAACCTGAGATTTCATCCCTTCTTAAGGTTAATTCCTTTGTGAAAACTAAAAATTTATTGTCAGTTTTTTGGTGAATTTGGAATGTTTAGACCCAAATTTCATTGAATATGTATTGAAGATAATTTTTAGGCTGTGTCTTTTTTTAATAAAGCAGATTTGTTTTATCAACCTGGATTTCACCGATTTTAAGAAATATATATATATTAACGAAAACAACAAATGCAAGACATGCATCGTAAAACAAAAACGGCTGCCGTTGGAGTAACAAAAAAAAAATTAAAATTATTCTGTAATTATGTGAGAACTCATAAACAAAATATTATTTTGTTATAAAATGGTTAACCAACACCTACTGAATCTGTTAAAATGTTAAGACGCATAAGTAATTTATTTCCTTACATAAATTTGTGTGCAGGAACGGCGCTTTGTATGCAGTTCTGATACAGATGGTAGGGTGAGGTGTGGCGTCAATAATAACACCTTTATAATAGTAGCAATTACGCCCGTTATACCCGCAGGTTTATTTTAGACCTCAGATGGATTGCAATTAATTTTATTTTATTGAAAATATTACTGAGACAATGAAAATGTTCATGCCGGGTTTCCTAGTCAAAAAAAAAAAAAATACGAATCAAAATCAAATAAGTATCACCATCGTTATGATGGTGGTACTTAACTTAATTTCCAAATTTCAATATCGTACGCTATTCCGTTCTTGAGATATTTTGTTCTTACATAAAGACATAGAACTTACAGAAAGGGAGAACTTGCAAAGCTGGACAACGTACACAGAAGATTTGCCCAGACAATATTGGGAACAGTCTATGACCCGGACACTAACGTAAATAAAAAACGATCAAACGAAGTAATAATGAATTTTCTTGGGGAATCCTTGGCAACAAAGTGTCGGAAAAGACGACTGCAATATTACGGACATCTAATGAGGTTTAGGGATATAGAAAATGAGACCTACAAGTTGATCAGAAGCCAGGATGGACTTAAAACCAGAGACATGGTTGAAGGAAGTGGAGAAAGACCTCACAACGTTGGACATCTCGGGCAACGACATTATGAACAGAGACATTTTTAGGCACAAGATTAAGACTTTCGGGAATTTCCATTCTGCTGAGTCCAAGACTAGAATCTGAACAGAGGAGGAGAGACAGGTGGTGAGTAGGAGGATGAGGGAGTACCACGCAAGGAGGTGACAGCTCCCAAAACAGCTTAAGGGAAAATTAATTTAATTACATAACTAGTGCGCTCTTAAAAGGGCTATACAATTAAAAAAAAAAGAGACAAGAGTAATCGCTAAAAATATATTTTTTGTGTTCAGGAGCCTAAAAACTGAAAACATGTATTTCCGGTGAAAAATCGATTTCAAAAAATCGAAATGAAAACTATTTTCCTTCCCTATATATTTATACAGGGCAAGAGAAAGTAAAGATGTCGGGAGATCAGTAAATAAAATATTTGTTTAATGCAAAACTAAATGAGTAGGGTTATTAGTTCTAACGTATTAGTACCTACGTTTTATTTTAACACAAGTTATTTTTAATGTTTAAGTTTCTTTTTGTTTAAAGAAAAATAACCTGAGGGAGTTTGTACGCACGCATGCGTCTTAACCCATTGTAAATGTCACGCAATATACTTTCGCCTGTTAAAACGTACGGATACAATAAATCTAAAATATCTTCATTAATCTCCCACAAATATAACGCTATAATAACACATTGACTCACATGTGCACCACGGATACATTTTTTTTGTAGATAGGAAAATGTAATTATAATATAGCGAAAAACTGTGTGTGCAGCTTGTAGATTCCCAAAGATTATTGTATTAAGGTGTATTTATTTCGACCGTCAACTACTCAGATTTTTTTAAATACAACTTCTTAATTAAATAGTGCAATGGTGAACACAACTGACTTCTATGCTGGTGGTCTCAGATTCTATTGTTTGTATTTCTCGCAAACTATGTATTTTTCATAATCCAATCAGATATCATTTACGGAATACTGGGATGGATGGAACCAATCTTATAAGCCCATTTGATACAATCTTCTATGAAAACCCACATGACTTTCTCTTGCCAATATCTAAAGGGCCCAAATCTGGTAAAAAGTATATAAAAGATTACTAATTGCCAGAAAACAAAGTTAGATATTAAAAAATGTTCAACTAAAAATGTTCTAATGATAGTTTCAATGAGAAAAATAAAGAAAATCACTAATTGAAGCAAAATTAAAATACAGCTAAAATGTTTACCCTAAAATGGCCGCAATTTTAACACAAAGTTTTTACAACGAGAGTACAGCCCCCAAGGAATTCATAGGCATGCCGCTTACCCTATCTTGTAGATCACAAAACATGTAGTTAATGTGGTGATTTTAAACAAAATCGTAGAAGTCGTTTTAAGAAAATTTCAAAAAAGAGGAAAATCACACAAATAAACTAATACTTTCGGTAGATCGATTTTGATAAAAATGTTCGTGTTGTGTCTTTCAAGGTTACCTAACTTACGTTCCAAGTTCCAACTTTGTACGTTTTTCCGTTTTTGAGATATTTTCTTCAAACACACACAGACACTCAGACCAACTGTAAAAAATCAAGGTTTTTGGTTCAGGAGACCTCAAAAACTTGTACTTCTGGTGAAAATTTGATTTGGCATGCGAACAATTTTGAGAAATTGTGAAGAAGAAATTGTAAGAAAACTGAAGCTCCAAAATAAAAACTCGAGCAATAATTGTAACAACTAAGCCTAGGTTCATTCGGAATATGGGTATATTAATAGATAAATAAATAAATAATTATTTACTAACACAATTTATAGTTACAATTAATTGTTAAGCTTAAAGTACTAACAAATTACTATTCAGTTCTCCAATTACATTAATTACAGAACTTAAAACTTAAACTTAACTAACAATAACTGTGTTACAATAATTAATTATATTATAATATTATTCTGTCCATAACAGACAGGTGGAGTGTCAAATTATTTACACTCAATCTGTTCGTTGCAGGGCTAAAATAAATAGTTCTGTTTCTTATCACATGGTCAGTCAATTAAATTACTGAATCATTTAAGAACAGAAGAGGTAGAGGTGTAAAAGACACTAACCAGAGTTATATCCTCTGAAAGTAATGAATTTCATTGTACAGCCAGACCCTGTGATGAATGAAGTGAAGGTGTCATTTACAGAGTGGAAAATATGTGCTTTTCAGAGGGCCCGGAATGCTGATAAGCGTACTTTTCCACTCAGTGAGGAAGGCAATGGTAAACCACCTCACTCCTAGTTTTACTTAGTAAAAACTCTAGAGGTTCAAACCAGCCTTTCGGCTGTTGACCTAAACAGCAACAACATAATATTATTAATAGCAATAATTGTTACAATTAATTATAGCCGCTTATCTACGACCAGTTACAGTACGAAGACCTTTTCTAACGTACATTCCAATAGCATTCACATATTCATAACCGTGCGGCAACTTGAAATCAACTGTAAAGGGCTATCGCCTTTAAATACCTGTGGTGGTTGTCGTTTCTAGAAAGGCATGCAACTTGAACTTAACTGTAAAGGGCTATCGCCTTTAAATATCCTGTGGTGTTTGTCGTTTCAAGAAAGGCATAGATTTACAACATAGTAAGACACAATGAGAGACCAGCCTACGATTTACCAACAAAATCCAAAACATAGTAGAGAAGATTAATAACAGATGTAACAAAAACCCACCACCTCTTTTCCAAGAATTCCCATTCAAAACATTTCATTCATCGCAATGCACTATCTTATTTCAACACACTCAACCTCGTACAATACACGATTTTTTTTAAATTAAATATACCTCTACCATTTCCAGAATATCACCGTATAATGTTACAATATTAAAGAAGTAACTCTCGTGTATTTATTGTAGTCCTAAGTAATGTGTTGTTTAGGTCATCAGCCGAAAGGCTGGTTTGAACCTCTGGAGGTTTTACTAAGTAAAACGAGGAGTGAGGTGGTTTACCATTGCCTTCCTCACTAAGTGAAAAATTACGCTTATCAGCATTCCAGGTCCTCTGAAAAGCACATATTTTCCACTCTGCAAATGACACCTTCACTTCATTCACCACAGGGTCTGGCTGTATAACAAAATTCATTAGCCTACTTTCAGAGGAGACAGCTCTGATTAGTGTCTTTTGCACCTCTACCTCTTATGTTCTTAAATGATTCAGTCATTTAATTGGCTGACCAAAAAATTGGCTGAATTAACAATTGGCTGAAAAAAAATAGTTCTTTTTCTTATCACAGTCCTAAGTAAACTAAAACGAAAATGCAAAGAAAATTTGCTGCTCATGAATTAAACCGACCACCACCTCAGGTTACTGGAATAGTTTAAAACACTCTGTAGTCGACACACTTACCATACCTCACATCGTGAAATGGCTCCACTCCCCTCTAGCTGAAGGGGATATGAAACGGACGAGTTAAAATACGCGGCGAAACAAGAAACACAGAGGTACAGCTCACTATCACTTGGCTTCTTACCTTAAAGAATACATGATGTGGCGGTCAGCAAAAGCGGAAATCGCCACCTTAACACTCCTCAATGATATTGCTGCATTCTGGGAGTCAAGAAACGTAAATAATCGGCATAAACTCTTGTAAATTTAACAAAAACGTTATTAAACTTTGTTCCATACAGCTTTTTTGTTATTTTTCAGTAGAAAATTTCTTTGTAATAAAGTCAAGGTAGATCTCTAAAAATTTTGGTGCATAAGCACCGAAAATTTAGTACCCCTTGAAGGCTAAATTTATTTGTTATTCGACGGTTTATAAAGTAGAAATTTCTCAATACTCTATTATAAGAACTGAATTACAATCGGATTATTGAAAAGTTACAGCCTGATGCATTTTAACTAAAAGCACAACAAGAAAAATTAAAGGTAATTAATACATCTTTTTTACATAACCTTTTCGTGTTCCGCGGTACTGCAACGTCGCGAGAAAGTAAACCCATTATTAGCAAGGAAAATCCTGTAATAAATACTGCACAAATCCATAATACCGTTACTTTAAAACCTTTTAGAATATTAAGTTTATTTTTTCCATTTCCATTAGTCAACTGATGCACTCTACTTTCGTGCATTGCTGAATAGAACTGAAATGTCTCTATGGATTAATGCGACACAAATTTTTTTGTCGTTAGTCCTGTAACTTCATTATAACTAAATACAGTTGTAAATCAACGAACGAATTTGGAGTAAGGATACAGGGTGATTCACGAAGATATGCAGAAACTTTAGGAGCTCATTGTACATTTAAAAATAATGAAAAAAGTTTACATGAACATGGGTCCGGAAATGCTTCTATTCCGAGTTACGGCTAGCGAAAATTTCGCCCGGATTTCAGCTCACCAGGTGAAAAGAGGTCTTCCTGAAATTCTGGGAACATGATTAAGGGGCAAATTCAATCATTTCTTATGGTTTTTGATCTGATAAATTGAATAAAACAGGTCCCAGAACTGTAAGTTAAATAGTTTTTAAGAAAACCAGTGTCAAATGCAAAAAATGGAGTGAAAAACACATTTTTTCATCTTTGGGCAAGAATAACTTTATTTCACCAAGAAACAGTTGAAATTTTTGAATAAAACATGTAGAAAATTTTATTCAGAACAAACCGGTGTAAATTAAGTACACAGAAAGCGAATAGATGTTTGATTAAATGAATTTTTATTCATAAGAGTACAAAGTAAAATTAACTGGAAAAAATGTGTTTTTTTCACTCCATTTTTTGCATTTTACACTGGTTTCCTCAAAAACTAACTTACAGTTCTGGGACCTGTTTTTTTCAATTTATCTGGTCAAAAACCATAAGAAACGATTGAAATCGCCCCTTAATCTACCTTACCAGAATTTCAGGAATACCTCATTTCACCTGGTGACCTGAAATCCGGGCGAAATCTTTCGCTAGCCGTAACTTGGTAACGAAGCATTTTGGGACCCATGTTTATATAAACTTTTTTCATTATTTTTACATATACAATGAGCTCCCAAAGTTTCTGCATATCTTCGTTAATCACCCTGTATATTATTTATTTTCCACATTACTTTACAAAAGTCATTACAATGCAGATTAATTCTCTTATACTCTTATTTCTCTTATTTATTACTTAAAAATCAAAAACCATTTATATTAACTCAAGATGGGAAAATTAATCTATCAAACTATGGTTTCCCATGTTCAAAGGTAGATTAATTTAGTGCTTCTTTGTTTATTTTCTACTACGGTAATTTATTAGTGTGTTAGTAATTATAAACTACTTGTTAGTACTAATAAAATACTAATTAAACTACTGAACCATTTATTAATGTAGTATGTTATAGTATAAATAAAGAAAACCCCTACAATTAAATTATGAAATATGCAAAACAAAAAATTTACTTACAAATAGAAAAATCTGGTGTGAAACACTCACACAACTTTCTCTTGCCAGTGCAAATAATTAACAATAAACCTAACATTAGTAATAAAACATTAAAAATAAACAAAAAACTAACCTCAATAAACATAACCTAATTTTTATCATGAGTGAAAGACGCAAAATGAAAATCAACCTCAGTTTGGCTTAGAAATACGGAAAATCACTCTTTCTCTCTAAACTAGGCTCTGTAGAGAAAAATGCTCTAAATAAAAGTTGTAGATATTTTAATTTTCTATAAATTAAATTATATTCACTTTTGTCGTAAAATGCATACTAAGGCCGAAATCTTAAAAAAATCAATTTTTCACACATTTTCGTGAGAAAAAAAACAGAAAATCGCAAATTACCGCTAAACTAAGCATTATACAAAAAATTGTTAGAAATGAAAGTTGTAGAATTTTAAATTTTTTACAATTTTTATTATATAAAGTTTTCCGCTAAAATGCATATTAAAGCCGTAATCTTAAAAAAACAACGTTTTTACGAGAAAACACCCTCACCAAGAATTTCAGCACACATGACGCCTACCATATCTTTCAGAGAATAAAAAATTGAGTAAATGAGGCGATTTTTAAAAGAATCGTAGGACCAGTTTTTGAGAAAATTGCAAAAAAGTGAAAAATTATACCAATAAACTACTACTTCCAGTCGACCGATTTTGATGAAAATGTTTGTGTCGGGTCCGGTAGTGGTATGTAACTTAAGTTTCAAGTTTCAAGTTCGTGCGATGTTCCGTTCTTGAGATATTTTGTATACACACACACACCACACACACACACACACACACACACACACACACACACACACACACACACAGACCAATCGCTAAAAAATGTTTTTTTTGGGTTCAGGGGGTCTGAAAACGTATAGATCCGGTGAAAACTCGATTTCGAAAAATCAACATGAAAACAATACTTTCCTTCCTATATATTCATATAGGCAAGAGTAAGTAAAAATTAAATATCGGATCGGTAAACGAGCTTACAAAATGATTTGATTCGTAGTGTAACCATTGTTTCTACAACTTCTTTCCCTAATTCCAAGAGCGAAATGGTTACTGCTTTTAATACTTTATAATATCCGATTTGCCTATAACAGGCAAGTAGGGTGTTAAATTATTTGTACTTGGTCTGCTACTTCCCGAGCTACAAAAAATAGTTCTGTTTCTTATCACATGGTCAACAATATGACTGAAGCATTTAAGAAAAGCAAGGTAGAGGTGTAAAAGACACTAGTCAGAATTATCTCCTCCGAGTAATGGTTTTCATTCTCATACATCCAGACCCTGTGGTGAATGAAGTGAAAGTGTTATTTGTAGAGTGGAAAGTAGATACTTCAGAGAGCTGGGCATACTGATAAGCATACTTTTCCACTCAGTGAGTAGGGCAATGGTAAACCGCTTCACTTCTCGTTTTACGAAATAAAGCCTCTATTTAGTGGTTTGGTTCGAACCAGCCTTTCGGCTGATGACCTAAACAACAACAGTGCCCTGTATATTTTTACTTTCTCTTGCCTATATGAATATATAGGAAGGAAAGTATTGTTTTCATGTCGATTTTTCGAAATCGAGTTTTCACCGGATCTACACGTTTTCAGACCCCTGAACCCAAAAAACATGTTTTAGCGATTGGTCTGTGTGTGTGTGTGTGTGTGTGTTTGTGTGTGTGTGTGCCTGTGTGTCTGTGTGCGTGTGTGCGCGCGCGCGCGCGTGTGTGTGTGTGTGTACAAAATATCTCAAGAAAGGAACATCGCACGAACTTGAAACTTGAAACTTAAGTTACATACCACTACCGGACCCGACACGAACATTTTCATCAAAATCGGTCAACCGGAAGTAGTAGTTTATTCGTGTCATTTGTCACTTTTTGCAATTTTCTCAAAAACTAGTCATACGATTTTTTTAAAAAACGCCTGGTTTACTCAATTTTTTATTCTCTACAATATAGGGTAGGCGCCATGTTTGCTGAAATTCTTGGTGAGGGTGTTTTTACGTTAAAAAAGTGTTTTTTAAGGATTACGGCTTTAATATGTATTATAGCACAAAAATTTATATAATAAAAAATGTAGAGGATTAAAAATGCTACAACTTTTATTCCAAATATTTTTTTGTATAACGCTTAGTTTAGCGGGTAATTAGCGATTTTCTGTTTTTTTTCTCACGAAAACGTGAGAAAAATCGATTTTTTTAACATTTCGGCCTTAGTATGCATTTTACGACAAACGT